>JANPWX010000231.1:182646-263675 GCA_024734555.1 Trochalopteron elliotii
GGGGAGTCCCGGCCCGCCGGGGCCGAAGGCGGCTTTGGGGGTGACCGCGGGACCCCGGGGCGCGGGCAGCGGCCGAAGGCAGTGTCCGGTGTTAATTCGCTCAGTGCACGCCGGTAATTCAATGAGGCGGCGAGGCCGGCGCTCCCGGCCGGCACTAGGGGTCAGCCCCGCGCCGGAGATCGCGGGACCCGGAGGGAGGCGGGTGCCCTCACACCCTCTGCCGCCGGCGTGGTTTATCTGTACACAAACCTGCACGTTTTCGCTCAAAAGCTGCTCAGCAAACGCTTTAAACCTCCCTTATGGTCTCGAGGCTGTGGTTTGCCTTCCTTCCCTTACTTTTATCCTGCTTTTTTGCAGCCAGCCCTGCACCATTTCTCTCCTGGAACCAGCTACGGGCAGTCACTGGTGACAGTTCCACACTGACCATTGTGCAGAGATTGTCCTTAGAGCGTCTTTGGACTGCCAGGGGTCGGCTTCTCCCACACAGGTCTGCATGTATATAAATATATATCTATATATTCAGGTTTGGGTTTTGTTTGTCTCGTAGCAAAAATTGTGAGAATGGGGATGGAGGTGGGTTTGAGTCTGATTGTAGAAGTACCAAGAAAACAGGCTAGCTCCTGGAATAAGCAAAAAAAAGTTGGAGCCTGTTTTATTTATTCATTGCTTCATGATTTACTAAGAAGTTCTTAAATCTGATGAGTGTCAGGTATGAGTCACTAATATGGAAAGATTTAGAGGCTCCAGCTGTGTAAGCTGTGATTGTGACATGAACAAAGCAGACTCTGCAGAGGAGCTCTCCTCTGAGGTGTTGGCGTCTCAGCTGAAGAACTGTTTGAGTGACTGATACTCTCTCACTGCAGAAACAAGCACTAGCTAGAAAAATACTCTTTTGGTCTTCATGAGGGCGTGGAGGACACCTTTTCTCTGAAAAGTGCTATGCTCTTTTTACCCCTCAGCTAAGACAGGGTAAGCACTGATTTGATGAACTTTCTCAGCATTCCAAAATAGCTCCACAGCATTTACTGCTGTGTAGAACCTTCAATCTCACTGTCTCATCCCAAGGAGATTTTTGGGGTTTTGGACTTGCTGAATGTCACCATCTAGAGCCTCTGCACTCGCTCAATGTCCAGTATGAATGGAAGAAATTCCAGGAGCTCTTGGATAAGCTGCCTAGGAAGTCAGGGAGAAAGGGAGAGAACTGCTCCTTCTACAGGAGCTACTGAAGCACTAAATGGGCCCTGGGTATTCCAAAACTGATGCTTTCATCACCTGTTCAGTAACAGATGAGAGAAATGCCTCTAAGAGCCAGAGACCTCCCTCAAGGCCTGTCACTGGCACATCTCACAGAGTGAACCTCTGCTCCTGCATGCAGAAAACAGCTGAGAGCCTTCCCAGGAGGAACTCACACGTTTGAAGGATTCTGAGATCCTGTGAGGAATGAGGAAATGAGGAAAAAGGAAAAACTGCATTTAATGTAGACATCTTTTTTTCTAGCTTGCAGAGATTTCTCTGTAGCTGCCTGTCTCCTTCCTCCGACTTCATTAAAGGTCCTTCTTGGAGGCTAAAATCCTCTATCCAGTATAACATTCTGTGGATACCAGTCCCTGGAGCCCAACCCTGTGCTGGGATGTGAGTGCTGTGTGTCTGTGTAAGCAGATCCCTGCCCTTCCCTGCTGTCCCAGGTAAGAGCACCCTGCTGTTCCTCCCACACACATAAATCCCCTCAGCCTGCAGTGCCCCAAACCTGCTTCTTTGCTGGCTGAGCATGACCAGGCTGGTCCTGCAAACATCTTGTATGTTTGTTTCCCTGGATCACCCCAGAGAGGCTGAGCAGCAGCAGCAAAGGCAGGTCTCACCTCCTGGTAAACCAAGGATGCATGGATCTGCTCAGCTGGGAGCCTGGGCAAAGGGAATTATTCCCTGAGGTAGAAGGGTTCAAATATCTTCACAACTTTTTTCATAAAGACACAGAAATTAACAACTGTACTGCCTCTGAACCTCCTGTAGAAGGATCTGGCCAGACTCTGTCCCTTCCACACCACGAATCACTGATGTGGCTTTTTCCCATGGGAAAGAAATTGGATGTTTGACAAAGAGAAAGCAAGGTGACTACACGTGATCCTGGAGTGCTCTCAGGTGCCACATGGTGTCATCTGGGTTCCTGTGCTGGATGCTGGTTTATCTGCATCCCTCCAGAACCAGTTCCTGGTTCCTACAGCATCCTCCTGTAAAAGGGCTGTCCCTAATCTGCTCCTGGCTGCCTGAGGAAGCTTCTCACAGGAGATTTCTGTTGGTTGACCAATTACTTTTTGTTTTCATACTTTTCCTCCCTACAGGGAAGTGGATTCATTCTGTCCTCAGTCTTTTAATTTTCCTCAACAGACAATATTCTCAAAAAGATTTCCCAAAGGGCCTTGGTTTCATTCAGGAGGAGCTGCTGGAAGTTGGGTGCAGGTTTGGAAGTGGGGCTTACAACAGGCAAGAGTTTGGGAATTCTCAGGAAGGTACTTCTCCCAGCTGCAAGTTGGATTATTGGTGATCACATTCTCCACGTACCAGGCAGGGGTGGAATCCATTCTCCTCCAGTTTCTCAGATCTTGCCTCAGCTTGTAAAAATCGATCCGACAACTCCACCGAGGCCAGCAGGAGGTGACCCTTGGCACATCAGGATCTGAATAAACCTCTCAACTAGAAAAAGTAGCAGTCTTTTTCCCTCAAAAACCTGTCAGAATTTGGTGGGGAAGGCAAGGGGCTGTGGAACTCACTGAACTGCAGTGCAGATCAGGCCTTTTTAACTCAGTGTTCATTCTGCCCAGGGCCTGTAACCTCTGCTGAGGTGTCAGTCCCAGCCAGGGCTGTGCTGTGAGGGATAAAACCTCATGGTGTTTCAAACCATTAAACCAGCTCAGTGTATTTCATGTCAACCTGAAAACCTGACTTGCCTTGTTATTAGAAATGGAACATACGGTATAAATTTAGCAATCCCCAGTGTATTTAGCATTTCACATCAGTCAGATTTTACTTGACACAAAAATCTGAACTTTAACCTGTATTTAAATGTCTGGATTTCTTGCTCTAATTTTACATACTGAAATGTCCTAGTTCCTGGCAAGCCCCAGGTCTTTGCTGGGTAAATGTTCTGAACTATGGCTGCCCAAACGGGTACTGGTGTCACAGGAACCACTCGCTGTCGTGCTGCAAAAAGGGATTTCAGTGGCTATCCCCAGTACATGACAGCACCCAAGGGACACAGTCCTTGCAGATGTACATTAGTGGGGGTAAAAATGAGCTTTTCTAACGCTCCATCACGTGTCAAACACACCCACAATGGCAGCAAACCCTTGGGCTGTCTTTAACACGACATTTGGATTTGATTTTACGCATAAATTACTCTGAAAATAATAATACTCAATGTTTGGGTCATTATGATTGACTGCAGAAAGAGCAGCTTCAACCAAAGCTCCCAACCCCCCCCAACCAGTGCATGCAGGATAAGAACTGCCCTGCTTTGACAAGACCCCCAGGAGGACTTGGGCACAACACTGAGGCCACACACAACAGCACACACGTGTGTCTAAGGTTGTTTATTAATTCAGTCTGTTCTAAGTTGTACAATTATGAAAACAACAAAACGACTGCTGGAAGCCCAGGAATATTTACAATCTCGCCTTGTTGTAGTGAGGTCAGTCTATGTTGTTGCACAGATTGGTTATGTTTGGTACCACAAGATGTTTAAAATTCAGACAAATTTGAACAGATTAACAATTGTATATACAGGAAATAAAAGGAAATTCAAGTATCAAAATACAGACAGATTAAATAACATTTGTATTACAAATCAGCCCCACTGCCATACATCACAATTAGCAAAAATGTCCACATTGCAAACTGAACTTGACTGTCTCTGCCCTGTCGGGGAATCCCAGGTTATTCTTCTGTGGGTAAGAAAAATGTCTGAGCTGGGTTGACTTAGCGAGAACAGCACAGGTACTTTTCTTCTGGGAAAAAAAATATTTAAGGTAATACCAACATGAGATCTAAAAGGGAGACCTTTGCAACACGACAGCATTGTGAGCACTGTGCCAGATCCAAAACACGGATCTGAGCAGAGCCAGGGAAATGCTGCTGCTGCTGGAAACTTCTGAGGTGGGTGGAAGGAGCATTAAAGCATTGGCTCCACCTCAGCTGCACACAGAACGGGACGTGTTCGGGGCTTTTTGGCATCTGCTCTGTGTCTCAGCAGCCTCCTGAAGGTACAGACTTCACTACAGGTACAGCCTGGAAGGTGCTGCATCTTCTCCCTGGGAGGGGGGACAGGTGTGTACCCCAAAAAAGTTGCATGATTTCTTCTAAAAAGAACAATCCCAAAGCAAGTTTAAAGTCAGCTGAACAGCTAAGATTAGCACTGTTGTTTTCTTTTCTTTGTAAACACAAAATAAAAAATAGGATAAAGCATCTTCAATTTGAAAAAAAAAAATCATCCCCTCCTATAAAAAGAAAGACAAAACTCAGCAACTCTGTTTGCCGGCCGTGAGTGAGAGCTCAGCCCACAAACCAAAGTCTGTGAAACACAATCTGTCTTTAAAGAGAGGAACAAAGCCCAGGGCAGCCCCAACTCTTCCCAGGCAAGTAATACAGCAGATGCAGTTGGATGCAATGTCATGTTCAGCACCAGAAATTTGGGGCATTTTCCTCCAGATAGCACAAAACCCTGCAGGGAGGAAGAGCCCGAATACTGCACAGTGGGTGGGTGAGGGTGGCTGTGAGACTGGCACAGCCCAGGGTCAGTCTCCAGCACCGAGTCCTTTGAGAGATGCCACCACACTGAATGCCAAAACAACTGCTCTGTCTGTGAGGTGAGAAAGGGAGTATCTGGCTAAAGAATGGATCACTAAAGACAACCACAGGTTTACACGTGGGGCTGGAATGGACCACCAGGGTCACTGAGCCCAGTGCCTGAAGATTGGAGTCTTCATCACCACGTCACCTCCAAGCCAACCTCCAAAAAAGCTCACGTGTCAGAAAGGAAAGGTGTCCCTCCTCCCAAGCAGAGGTTCAATTTGCAATCTCACCAAAGACTTGTTGCCAACACATCAAATATTTACACTTACACCAGTATGAATTGCAACATGTGCATAACAAGGAATGTTAGGTTTCCTAAATTCATTGACTTAACCCAAAATCTCCACTCCCCCTTCCCAATCCTTTACAGGTCTGTGCCCTTGGGATTATGGTTCACTTCCCTCCCAGCCTCACTGGTGAGAGAGACTAAAGGAAATCCTGACATACAGCAGCAACTGGAGTTAAACAGGAATTACTTGGGCACAGCGTTCCCGTGCGGCAGCAGGTCCCACAGCCCTGACAGGGCCTGACGAGATCACGACGGACGCGCTGCGCTGCATTTTGCATCTGAAGAATTCAAATCACAACCATTTTAACATTCTCCCCAGAGGGGAACAGTCTGAAAACACATCAGTCACAGCCCAAACCACTGTGAAACACTCCGTAATTAGGAATAAAAGCAAGCACACAGCACCTCTGAGGTGGTGTCTTTGGGGACACTGGGCTCGGATGGGGCCAAGCCACCCTCAGGCTGATGTGGTTTGTCCTTGGGGATGGACTGTTTCAGTGTAATGCCCAAAATTTAACTCCTTATTTGTTCATCTTCTGAAACGGTTGCACTAATTAAATAATGAGCTAGTATCAAAAAAGTGCTAAATCACAATTGAATATACTTAAAAAAAACCCCAACCCTTCAGGGCATAACTGCATTTAAAAACAAGACAGGTGCACAGAGGCTGGAGCAGGGGGTCGTCCCCAGGAATTCAGTGCGGAAACGGGAAGAAACGGGGTCCTTGCCATAGAAATGTCAAGTATTGCAACAGGACAGTTCGGGGGATAAGGAAGCTTTGTACCATCGGGGATATTGGCCACAGCTGCTCTGGGGTGAAAGATCCTTTGCAGATTCTTTTCCTTGAGTTACTTCCATTTGCTACAAAAGCGTGGAGTGGCTTGGAGAACAGGATGCAGACTTACCCCACCAGGTTCTCACACGGGAGGAAGCGATCTCCAAGAATTTGGCATTCTCTCCTGTTCACCCAGAGCTGAAGCAGAGTAAGTACCGTCAGAAATGTGCACACCACGCCCCTGCTAAGACTTTCCATCGTGCTCCTTGCTGGACTGCGGGATTCTCAGTAAATAAAAATTTGTTGGTTTTTTTTTTTTTTGTCCTCACCAAAAAGCTGCAGCGCTACATTGAAACCGTGAACCGGATTTGCTCTGTGTCACTTCGTTAAAAAAGAAACGGGTCGAAAGACGTTTTTGTCTCAAACTAGAAAAGGCGACATCGCTCTCGGCCTCCGAGTCTTGAGTTTTCCTTCGCTAGGAATGGAGAGAGCAGCTTTCCTTGGAGGAGGCTGGGTCCCTTCCCCCCTCTGCTCTGGGAGCCCTCACCAAGCAGCCACGCACCCACTCCGAGGTAGCCACCCGTGCCAGAGGGAGATGATCTTCACGTCAGGAGGCCACTGCGTCCCAGGTCTCTGCCCCGCTACTACATCCTGTGGTAGGAGACGGCTGCCCGGAGCTCAGCTTCGCAGAGGCAAACAGAAAGGAAGATAATGGAATGAATTTCCGAGTCATACAAAAACACGTGCTGGGAAAGGCGAGGCGAACGGCCCGGAGATGGAACACAAAAACCGTCAGGGCTACGGACACAGAGCGGCAGCAGCGCGGTTTGGGAAGGGCTGCCTGTGATCCCTGCTGGGTTTGGTCACCCTCAGAAAGGCACATGCTCTCGTGACCCGGATTTAGGGGGTGTGGAGGGACCTGCCCTTCCCAGCTGAGAGCAGGGGGAGGTGAAGAGCTCAGAGCCTCTAACACTGGGCAGATGTGTGGCAGCTGCATGGTGAAAACCTACATGTAGAAACTGCTCTGCCACCCACACCAGGGACTGAGTTTCTCTTAGAGGGACACAGAAACCTTCAGGGCACTCTTACAGCTTGGAAAAATGGTGATGGAACCCAAACCAAACCTCCTGGAGCACCTCAGGCACAGCAGTGTTCTGCTGTCCCCTGGGCTGGCAGGGTGGCACTGCAGGCCCTGGGCAGTGCTGACTTTGTGTCAGGGGGCTCTGTGACATATGAAATGTATGTACTAGACTGAGCTTTCCTTCGTTTTTTTTGCTTTAAGACAACACTTTTACTTTTAGTCCTCTAACTGGGTTTCCACTGAGTCCTCAGTCTGAGGTCAGTTTGCCATTAAGTCACATATGATTTGGGAGATCAAACTCATTCCTGAGAAAGAGCTAAATAAGGACTTTGAAACATCAGATTTCACTGCAGGTGAGGGGAAATGGAAGCTCTGAGACAGCAGCTCCAAAGCTGCAAAACTCAGACAAGCTGCTGCTGGGCCCTAACACCAGGGGCAAATAACTCAGGGCTGCTCCCTGACCTCTCCCTGGTGATGCTGCTTGTGGTGTCCAGCTGACACGCCCCCTCCCCAGCCCGGGGCTAACAACAACATGTGCCTTTGGAAGTTTAACCACAGGCTGCCATGTGAGAACTACACCCAGTGCACACAAGAAGTCTGGTGAGTGTAAACACAAGGACTATGAGAGGAAGAAAAACCTACAAGGGACTGAAATGCATGCAACCAACCCCCCCTTCATCTCTGAGGGACAGAGCTCACAGTGGGAACGACCACAACCAGCCCAAACCAACGCTCCCCCACCACCCAGAGCAAGTTCTGCACTGGGCTTTGAGGAGGGAGACTGTGGGCAAGGGTGGCCGTGAGGAAATGGAAGTGCCCGTGTGTTATTTGCAGAGAGCATCACAGTGGTTAGTGTCAGTTCGACTGGCAGGGAAGGAGAGGTGAGTTCACTGAACAGTACACAGCCGTGGCTCAGTCGGGAAGAGAAGGATCTTAGGAGGAGGGAGTGTGTGCACCGTAGAGACAAGAGGTCTCCATCAGTCCAAGGACAAGGTGAGATAGAAAAAAAAGGCCTGGGGAGTATCACATTGCCCCAGGGATTCACAGTGCCAGAGCGAGGGGGGAAGACGTGAAAACGGTGGGCAGCTTTCTTGGATCCACATCTCCGACTGCCAGCCTGCCCTCTCTGCTCCTCCCGCCTCACGGGCAGCTACAGCGCGTTACCCTTGTTTCCGAGTAAGGAGATTCACAGTGTTCAGCAGCGATCAGGTACAAAAGCCGTTTAAGTCTACAGTCTCCTAAGTGCTGCTGCCTTGGATGAGGTGCCTACGTGGGCTCAGGGCGAGCAGCTGGAGGAAGAGGGAGTTTAGAAGAGCAGACAGATCAGATCGCAAAGGCACGGTTAGACGGGGCGGACGCGGGCGTTTGCTTTAGAAGATAGTGGTCTCATACTTAGTGCTGAGGGTCCGCTTGGAGTCCTGCTTGGGGTCCACGACCCAGGAGACACTGGCATGAGATTGGGAGTCTTGGTCCACTTCAGGGGGATCCAGCTAGAAAATGAGAGAAAGGGCATCTTAGGACGCCTGTGCTTCTGGGACAGAATGAGCGGGGACTCAAAGCATGGAGTGCCTGCCTGCCTGCCTATTGCCTGTCCCAAAAATGTGCACATGTGCAAGGGAGCAGCTCTTGCTGGGGAGGCATTTGAGTCCTTCACAGCTAAAACATGTCTGGCCATGTCAGTCTCAACCCAGCACCCCAAGATGACTCCCTGCATTAGGCTGTGAATCCCTGTCACCATCAGCGACAGCTTCGCTCATCTCAAACAAGCATGAAAAACGGAGCTCTACAGAAATGGGACAGAGGGAGACAGCTCCTGGCAGGTGAGCTCCCACGTGATTTACCCTCCTGACCAAGCACAGCTCTTTCCTCTTGTCCTACTAAATCAGGGTGCCACAGGGAAGTTACCACCCCAGCAGGGGCAGCGGGGTTAGCTGAGAGCTGCCACACTGCATCAGCGGGGGCAGGTGGGAGCAGCAGATCCCCGGGGTTCATCCGAACCCCCAGCATGGGCCAGAACGAGCAGGGGAAGGAACAACAGCAAGGCAGGACACAGGGGCACAGCATGAGATAGAGGAAGTGGGGAGGCAGCCCGGGTCGGTTGGGAAGGGAGGATGGCAGGAAGAAGGGTAAAGACCTTCGCTCCAGGACTAACAGACTGCAGCGGCAGGTAGGAGGGGCGGTGTGTTGTACAGGTGTGACAGTAACAACAGCGGGTGTCGGGAGGGAGCGGCACCTGAGCGGGGGGAGCAAGCAGAACACAGACAAAAGGAGACATTAAAGGAAGGCAGTGGTTTGTGCAGCAGTCCCTGCTCCTCAGCAGCTCCAGTCTCAGCTGGTTTTGGCTATGGGGAATCCCATACTGCAGCTCACCTACGGATCTCACTGCAGCTCTGCAGGGTTTGCATGTGGAAGCTTGTGCTGGACCCAGCAGGGCACTAAAGCCCCATCCCACCTGGGCTATTTCCACCTCTGCCTGCTCTCCTGCTACCAGGAGAAGCCCCAGCCCCGCAGCAGAACTGACACAGGCACAGACCTGCAGTCCCAGCAGCAGGACAGGCCCCCCTGGACCATGTCTGGGCTCCCCCCACCACCCAGGGGAGGTGTAGGGGTGTGGTGCCCACAAGAACCCACAGCTCAGCCCAGCAGGTCACTCCTGCCCGCACCCACGTACCGCGGATTTCCTCATGCCTGCTCGTGGTTTAGGCACCGGTTTGGAAGATTTTGTTTCAATCATTTCTCCTGCTCCAGCAGCCAGAGACTTTGTTCTCTGGGCTTGAAGGGCGAGCTGGTAGGCGACCTCGAATGCCTGCCCCAGCGTGAGGATGATCTCATACGTCAGGTTCTTTGAGAGAACACAGAGAACACAAAGCTGTCAGATCACCCTGTGCACAGTCCCCCTTGTGCTCAGAAGCTGCTCTGGGGTCACAGACCTTGGCAGAGCTGGTGGCTTTCCATCAGCAGGTTACGTCCTGCTGTGTCCCTGGCAAAGCCACTGAGCTCCCAGCACTGGGGGAGCTGGGACCACGTTGCCTCCCCCAGGGCCCCCTGTCCACCTGTAAAGCCCCACCAGCACTGCAGTCCAGCAGCATAAAGAAAAACAGCCCGAAAGTCTTGTGCAATTTTGATTCTGCCCAAGTATAAAAGCAAGTCACCCTTCTACCCTCTCTGAGTTAAAAGGTTGTTAAATCAGCCCATTATACTCAACATAATTGAGAGCATGTTAGGGGTTTGTGCACAGCACATTCCCCAGGAGGGAAAGCTCCTGCCCTGCTTTATTCAGCACTGGAGATGGCAGTAACGAAGCCAGACAAATATTCTCTTTGTCCACAGAGGTCCAAAGGACAGGCATTTGGAACCAAGACTACTTTATGGTAAAAATGAGTGAAAGAACCCCGGAAAGGAGCAGTCTGTGACTAGCCAATAAAGCTGAGGGGTGAAACAAACGGGCTGTGAAGGACTGGGAGATGTGACATGACAATGCACTCACCACATCCACAGTGCTGAAGACATGGCAGTAGTGATGGCTGGTCTGCAGGTCCTTGGTGATGTAGGCAAACGTGCAGAGATCCTCAGGGTCCTGAGCAGCACAGGAGATGTTCCGGATCTCGTGCTCAGCAATGACATTCTGCCGGGGTCAACCACAAGCACTCGTCACCCTTCTGGGGATGGCAAATACACCCGGCAAACAGTGGCTGTGGAGGGTGTCCTGGGGACAGGGAAGGGAAGTGTCCCAGCCAGACCAGCCCCAGCTCCCTCCCATGGCAGGAATAAATGGCAACATGGTCCACAAGCAGCTAGTCTGCCCAGCCTTAGGCACTCAGGTTATCACCACCACCTTGGTATTCCCCCCCAGCCCCAGGAGCTCCCCAGGAACAGCTGTGGTTTCTGGAGCCATAAAAAGTGACCTGCAGGCCCCTGGCAGGTGGGATTGCAGGCTGTGTCTCTCCAGACACCAACTTTGAGGCATCTGCAGCTCACCTTGTTGGAGGCATCGATGAACTTCACCCCTTTGTACGTGATGGACAGGATTATGGTTGGGATCTTCTTCATGTGCTCTGTGGATTTCTTCAGAAATGAGAATATTCAAGTGACCAACTGTGAATGGATGTTCCCTCTTCATGCCCACCCTGCCTCAGCCCAACCCAGAGACCCCCAGGCCTGTACAGGAAGTTTTGGGGATCTGGGACCAGGAGGAGCAAAGTTAGCGCCTGGTGGAAGCAGAGTGGAAGAGACAGGGACTTGAAGAGAATCTGGCCACCACTTCCCCAGTGAAAACACCCACTTGTCCCAGTGCACAGATATCTTCCAGGTACTGGGAACAATGCTGGGAAGGGGCAGTTCACCAGAGACAGTGGCTCTGCCTGTTTGGTGGTCTGGGCCCCTACAGGGCTTGGGGAACCACTGAGTTCCCTCCTCCCCAACCCACACCATCCACCACAGGCTGCAAGTGGAGCCCCCAGCCCCAGGGTCTCCATACCCTCATCTTGGCACAGGCATCCTGTGTAGACTCTGTCCCTCGGAGGTCTTTGATCAACATGGAGCCCAAGTACTGTGTGAAGGAGGGAGAGATGTTAAATCCTGCCAATCCCAGGGCAACGACATTGCCCTGAGACCCCACACTCAATAGCCTGACCCCCAGAGCCTCTTCATCCTCACCACCCCCCAAAACAAAAGCCACTTACGTTGGCCTCATACCCACAGGACTCAAAGATGAGCTTCTCGGGCTGGTGCTGCCAGTTTTGAACAGGGGCATAAGGAGCTGCCAGGCTGGGAGGGCGCAGGGTTAGCTTGGACTCCCGACAGTCCTCCTGCATGGGAAGAAACATGGATGTGAAGCCACAAGGGGATCAGCCTGGGTTGGAACAGCTCTCAAGGGGTCTTTGAGCTGAGGGGATTGAGGATGGCAATGGAAAAGTCTCCCAGGAGCTGGGCAGAGGCAGCACAGGGGGTAAAGGTGCCAGTGCTGATGGAAGTGTGAGCCATCCATTTCTGAGGTGAAACTGAGGCATAAAGGAGCTGTTAGTCTAATGTCTGAGGGAAGCTGAGCCTGACCAGCTCCCTCCCTGCATCATCCTCCCTTCTCCCTGGCTCCAGAGATGGGGGAGCCTGTGCAGAGGGCCCCCAGGACACACAAAAGCAGCCACTAACCTGTGCTTTGTAACGCTCAGCTCTGGAGTATGGAGCAACCTCAGTGCCACGATCGTGTTGCCTCTTGGCAGTGTCCCCGGAGGGCAGCAGGAGATCAGCAGATCTGCCTGTGCAGGAGTCGTTCTGGCTCAGGGGTGACGACGTCTGGGACATCAAGTCCTGGCACTGGAAGGAGCAGACACCACAAAGGGTCCCAGTGAGCTTGGGCTGTTCTGTGCCCCCCATCAATCCCTCTACATTGCCCGACACTGGGTGCATTGAGTGGACTAACGGGGTCAGCACCTGCTCTGGGGGCTCTTTCCTCAGTGCCAATCCCACCCTGTACCTTCTGCATGAGACACCTGATTTGCTCCAGGATGGTTTCAGCCAAGTACTCAGCCCTTTGTGCCCAGCATGCCTCTGCATCTGCGAGCTCATCCCAGGAGGGCAGGGGACATGCCGGGCTGGGGGCAAGGTGATTCCAGAGGGGTGGGCTCCCCATAAGCACTAAGCCAAGCACCCGAGGGTGATGATGATCAGCCACCCCAGCAGAGGATCCCCGGGAGCCGCCGCCAGAGCGCGCCCAGGGCCCGCAGGCACGGCCAGAGCCTCGGCACAGCTGCGGCCGCATTAGTCCCATTCAACCCACTCGCTTGATTTGCCATTGACGTCCGCCCGCCCCCCGCGCCGCAGCCAGCGCTGGAGCTCACCAGCTGCAGCGGCAGGAAATGCTGCAAATGGCCCATTCTCCCACCCAGCCTCCCCGGGCAGCATCTCAATCAGCTGAGCCGCACCAAAGCAGCCCTCTCCCCGCCTCAGCCCCGCGCTCCCTTCAGTCTTGCCCGGCTCACGGTGCAGATCCTTGGCTGCTGGTCCCTCCCATGCTCCTGCTGCCTGGCACAGGGGGCTGAGCAGGGTCTGTACTGGGCCCTCTCCCAGTGCAGCACCAGTGTGAACGCTCTGTTCTCACACTGGAACCCTGTTCCTAAAAAACCCCGTGCCAGCAAGCAGGGCACAGCAGCCCAGCTCGCTTCAGCTAAGGCTGATTGGGCTCAAAAGCCTTGGGAATCCAAGAGGGCAGAGCTCTGCAGCAGGGCAAGGACCAGATGTTTAGGGTGGGTAAACTCTAATCACTCCAATTCCTGCTCCAGGAAGCTGATTAGCAATCTCTGGGAGGAGGCAGCACGACATGCTACCCCATTCCTGAGCTCACAGGGTCACTCAGCAGCTCAGCAGCTTTTGCCAAACTCAGCTCTCAAAAGCCAGTTTTCAGGAAGAACGGGGAATGTGATGATTCCCTCCCAGCCAAGCCCCATAACAAGGGCCTGACATCCAAATGCTGCCACTCCTGCAGCAAAAATCAACATCCACACATCTTGTGGAGTGTTATTTGGCAGCGAGAGCGGGAGCTCTCAGCAGCCCAGCCGGGCCAGGGAGAGGGCTCCAGATCCCAAGGGTGCAATCAAACACCAAGTCCCAGCTGCAGCCCCTCTCCAGCTGGGCTCAGTCACTCCTGCCTGCTGAAAGCTCCCACATCACTGATCAGGAAACAAGGGCAAGAAAGTGGGCTCAGGGCTCCCTTCTGTCCAGGGCAGAGGTGGGAGTGGCACCCTGCACCCCTTCAGCACAGGTACCTGATTCCCAAGGGGCAGCCTGACCTTTCCCATGGGGTCAGCATCCAGAGTCTGATCTGCCAGGGCTGGAATTATCTTGCCCCTCTCACTGAAAGGTTTCCCCTGCACAAGTATTTGCTGCCTAGGTGGCTGAAGAGTATGAGGTGAGCAGCTGAATAGACACCACCAGCCACAGCAAGATTTCTCGCAGCACTGACACACGAACCAGGCAGGGAACCACGAGCAGGGACTCACTCTCAGCTGTGAGAACCGTGGTGGCTTGGCTGGTGGCTCCTCGTAGGGTCTGTCTGCCAGCGAGGCAATGATCCTCTTCCGATGGCCCAGCAGGTTCACTTTCAGCACCTGTAGGGAGAGATCACGGTCACCACGGGCACAGAGCTACTCTGAGAGACTTGTAGCAAGTGCCAGCCCCAGGGAACAGGGCAGGACCTTGCTGCCCTGGCAGGAGAGGGGTGACACTCACGTTTACTATCTCAAGCTCCCAGAGGTTTTTCACAGTGTCGATAGAGCTGTAGCCACTCGAGAGGAAGGACTGGATGTAATCCTGCAGCCCCAGGGAGTCGAGCCATGCAGGAACTGATGGCTGGCTATTCCCATCACAGCCCAGGGGTTTCAACTGTGAAAGCACAAGAGAGGTGTTAAAAGCTGCAGGAGTTGGGATCCCAAGGGATATGGGGTCAATGAAAATCAGTTTACAGGCCATCACCATCTCCACTAGCCAGTACCATAAGCACTGTACAAACAAAGAATGTGCTTGGGATCAAGACTGGCAGCAGGAACAGTCCCAGCGTGGAGCTACCACCACCCACATAGCCTGGAAGAACAGTATACTCCTCCTCCTCCTCCCTGCTATTCCCCAAACCCTTCCCACAGCCCTGGAGATTCCTCCGTAGCTGGAGATGCAGGGTCTGGCTTTTGTTTCCCCTGTGTTCAGAGCCATGCTTGGCAATGCCCCATCCTTGGCTGGTGCTGACCTTTGGGAGGGAGCGAGCAGCCTGGAGCAGCTTCCGGCGGTGCTGCGGGTCACCGATCCCGATATCCCGAAGGTCCTGGTCTTCCATGACATTACAGCCCTGTGGGGACAGGAGGGGTGACATGGGAGCAGGGGACAACAGGATCATTGATCCTGATATCCCGAAGGTCCTGGTCTTCCATGACATTGCAGCCCTGTGGGGACAGGAGGGGTGACATGGGAGCAGAGGACAACAGGAGTCAGACGGATGTGTGAATGGACATCACCCTCCTGACTTGACGTCCAGCACATCCTGGCAGCAAGAGGACAAGGAGGAGGAGGTGGTGGAGGAAGAGGATAAGGAAGGCTTCTAAGGCTGGGAGCTCTGCCCCGTGTACTGACCTTGGGCACAGAGAGGGCTGACACGAGCAGAGCGGCAGCACACTGAGCTCTACCCTCCCCTCCCTGCTCTGGGAGCCCTTCCAGCCTTTAGCCCCCGGGCATGGCTTACAGCTACCTCCCGTGAAATTTGACACATAGAAGCTTTAAAATCCTGTAGCAGTGCCCAAGCAAACCCCAGCCCCTCCATGCCTGAGCAGGGGCTCTGGGTTCTGCTCAACCTCCCTTCACGGCCACAGGGAAACCTGCACTGCTTTGCCTGGCAGCAGGGGAAGGTCAGATGTCTCCTCCAGCCCCAGGCAGGGCCAGAGATGCTCCAGTCATCCCACACTGTGCTGTTAAAACCCATTTTCTACCCCCTTCCCCCCTGCAGAGCAGAAGCACACGGATTCTACCCCCCTTTAAAAGCCTCTGTCACAACCTGCTTCCCTGCCCTCCTACCTGGGCAGAGCTCAGCAGGACACGCTTCCCATGCCTGGCAGAGCCACGCTGTGTGACTGAAGGCTTCAGCTTGAGCTCAGACCCCCTCCCTGGCCCTGCCTCCCTCTGCTCCCCAGAGAGTCCCAGCAGGTGTGCGCCGACAGCGCTTCACTGCTCCACATTTTGGTTTTATAAGAGAAACCCAATTAAGGCTGGCTGCAGGGAAGGTGAGGGCAGGTGAGATTGCCAGGCACCCTCCATAAAGAGCAGCAAGGGTTTCCTACCCCTTCCCATCCACCCTTCAGTGGGATTTCAGCACGTGTGCTTTGCTGAGTGCTACCTGCTTTAAATGCAGCCAGCTGCCCCAGAGCAGCCACCTCCCGAGCGTGTCCTTGCTCCTGGCCATGCCAGCAGCTGCTCTGCTCCTGCCAGGCAGCATCACTGCCACTTCCACAGAGGGTGTGGTGACAGCAGAGCAGCATGGCACATGGCTCTCCACCACCCAGGAGCTGCTCCTCCCTCAGCCACAGAGGAGTGTTCAGGGAAACAGGGAATTAACACCAGAGATAAGAGATGCCCAGAGATCTCTCTGCCACGCAGGAGAGCTGCCCTGCAGCCCAGAGTAGCCATTTAGCAAACAGCAGTGGCAAATGAGCAGTGGGTGGCAGGAGGCAGAGCCCTCACCACCCCCTGACAGGGTTCCTCTGCCTCCCCCTCCCTTGGTGGTGGGTCAGATCCCACACACTTCATTCCTGGAGAGCTGGGAGGGGACAGGAGAGCAGAGCCTAAGCTGACAGCCACAGCACAAAGGCATTTATTTGTCTGAGTCTGAGTTGTTTAAACAACAGAAAAGTCAGGACTAAATGGCTCTGCAGCCCACGGGGGAGGAGGGGGGTTCATTCTGCGTTTTCCCAAAGGCCAGTTCACAGATTGTGCAAGTCAGGGCCATTGTGCTGGGGAGAGCCACTGCCACTGCCCCGGAGTCCCTGTGGACACCAGATCATGGCCAGACCCATCTGCCCTGCACCCCAGAGCCTGTGAGCGAGGCCAAGGGACACCAGGGGCTCACCTGAGTGGTGACACTGCACACACAAGCTGTGAGAGGATGGAACCACATGACATGAACTGTTCTGTGTACCCCTTAACTGCACAAAATCAGTGAGTAATAAGAGGCAGGTTGTTGCTGAAAGCTCCAGGCTGCCCATTTGGTGCACAAGTAGCAACTCTCTTGGAATGGGAACAAACTCCCAGTGATTAACACATGGAGCTGCTGCTGCCAAGGCAGTGACCTCTGGCTGGTGGGCAGCAGCATCCCACCAGAAAGATGGAAACATCCCCTCCCCTTTCTTGTTCATGAATTTTAAGCCAAAGAGCTACATTTAATGTGCATTCCTGTAACAGCAGGAGATTGTGTGCTTGGCTCTGGGGAGGAGGGAAGGGATTAAAGGGGATTAACTCCCCTGACAGACACCTCACCTGGCAGGAACGCAGCATGTGTGCAAGGAATTCCTCTCCCAGAGAGATGGCTTCAGAAGGGCTTTTTGAAATGGACAAAGAGAGCCAGAGCAAGCGATGGGATTTCTCTCACAGGTTTGGAAAGCAAAGTATTACTGCTCTGTGTGGGGGAGGAACAGGGAGGGACTGAAGTGCCCACAGCATATCACACCTCAGGTACCTGAAACCTGCAGTTCCCAGTGCCTGGGCCTGCTCTGCTCCCTTGATCTGCCCATCTTGGTGCTCTGTGGCTCCATCCCCCTGCAGAGAGCCAGGGCTGAAGCTGGGGTAGTGCAGGGAAGATGCTGGCAAGGGCAGAGCCCACAGCCAGCCCTTCCCTTCATGCCACCCAGCCAGCAGGAACAGTCGGCAGCCAAATGAGCTGTGACAATGGCAATGTATAATTTTCATGTATAAAAACTAAACAAGCTTGCTGATCCTATTTACATTTTCACTCATGCTCACTTTCCAGTGCTGAGCCCTTTTTGGTGCTAATCCCCTTTGGCATGGTCGTGATCCCACATGAGCAGCATGGAGCTGGTGGCTCCCACTCTCCCACAGGGCACCAGTGTCAGCCCCAAGGCAGGGCAGTAGCTGTTCTCTCACCTTTAGCACCTCAAATTCAAAGAAAATTGCTTGCTATGTAGCAAGGATACAAGGTAGTTAAACACTGTGAAGCCTACAGCTTTCTCCTGCACTCCTTATTTTTATGTGTCACATTAAATTCCCTCGGTGGCAGTCTGTATTCTCGGGGTACTTAACAAGGATAGACAAAGCATAGCAGCTCAGAACAAATCATTCCAGCCCCTGGTGCAGGAGAAATGTCCTTCAAACCCGTCTGGATTTCAACTCCCATGGAAAACAATAATCTGCCACTAAAAGAGAGAATTAAATACAAAGACACTGGAGATCTTTTAACCTTTGCCAGCCACACAGAGGAGCCAGACTTTAAACCTGTCTGCACTCAACACACCCTCAGACACGAGCCAAGGGACAGAGTTGCTCTGCATGGGCCACCTCTGCTTTTTGGTTTTACCCAAAGGTTCCCCTTGGTGCTGGCCACAGGTCAGCAGATAACACCTCCCAGTGCCCCTCTGAGGGCACAGAGCAGCCGCAGCTCCCACCAGCCCCTCCCCAGGTCCTCTGAGGACGGACTCAGCGGGGAGAGCAGGGCTCTGGGATGTGCTCTGCCATCAGCCCAGTCCTCCAGGAGCCTCCAGCAGCAGCCTCAGAGATGCCAATTAGAATCAAAAAGACTTTCCCAAGACGTGTTTCCGATTTTATTCCTTGTGACAAGTGCTTTTACCTTGCACGTTCCTCCTGGGTGCCCCAGCTCCACAGGGCTGGGCAGAGCAAAGGAGGCTCAGGGCTGGCCTGGGCCAGAACTCTCACTGTCACCCACATTTTGGGGCACCCAACAGCTCTTTCATCCCAACATCTCACCATGTGCTCTGTCAGGACCCAGTCCCCACCTGGGCTCAGCCAGGAAAGGGACACAGGGGGTGAAATGCATTACCTGGGGCAGAACTCTTCTGCTCCAGGCAGAGAAACTTTGGATGCTGAAAGAGCCGAACCATCAGCCCAGTCAGACACCTGAAACTGGGTAGGCTGAGTCCCACCCCAGGTCCCAGCTGGCACAGACTGGCTGCCAGGTAGTCAGAGGGGCCTTCATCCCCCAACCTGGCCCTCAGCTTCCTCTGAGCCAAACTGAGACCCCTCTGTGGAGTGGCACAAATACACACCATCATGAGGGACACTCCTGAACCCTGTCTCTGCCCTCCACACTGCCCCAAGGGAGGGTAGGGATCTGCCAGTGACCCCTGTGCTCACTGGGAGCCCTGTGGGATGCTGGTGCAGCCGATCCGCCTGCAGCGACACGAGTTCTTGGAAAAAGGGTTGGCTTTGGTCACACCTCACTGCCTGCACTGTAGTTAAACAGCCCGTGAGGCTCCAGGTTTCTCATTAAAGGAAAAAAAAAAAACAGTCAGAGGTTACCTGGCAGAAGGCAGCATCCCCTCCTGCTACCGAGGTGACCCCAAAGTGACTGAGCCAAAGGCAGCGCTGCCGAAATCCGCCAGATTCTTCCTCCAGCAGGACGCTCTGCAGGCACTTAACTACCCAATTTTCAGATGCTGCTTCTTCCCCAGAGCCTGGCGTCTGTCCATGCTCTCGTTCCAGCTAAGGAAGGGCCCGAGGCAGCGAGTGTTCCGTGCAGGACGCGTGGCCGGGCCGGCAGCGGATGGACCCCGACGCCGAGGCTGCTGTGAGCACACCCTGCACGGGCAGCACGGGGAGGGTGGGGACCAGGATGTCTCTGCTATCAAAAGCAACAGATGCCAAACCCAAACACGGCGTTCCCAGACTCCAAAGGCTCCTGCAGATATCCCAAGCAGAGAGACAGCTGAAGGCTCTCTGTGCATACAAAGTGCACACAAAGCTCTTTTTCGTTTTCCCCTCAGTGCGTTCAAGACAATTTGCATCTTGTCGAAGATTCTGCTGTCACTGCTATTGCTCTGCTTTTGGCAGCCTGGATGTGGGAGATGGAGACATGTCCAGCTCACAGCTGGGCCCTGCACACCCAGATCTCAGAGCAGGGGGACCCCATTTGGTCGTATAAATGTGTGTTTGTAATTGGCTTTGTGATCTGTGGAGTTTGGTGCCTTCCCTTAATGGCATCTGCAGTCTGGGGTACTTGAGTGGAAAGCAGAGGAAAGGATCTGTTTGGCCACGGGCATGATGACAAAGCCCCAGCACTTCACAGAGCATCAACGGGGAGAGGGGCTCATACACAAAACCCTACAATAAATCTGAGATTAGCACACAGCCACTTCCTTTTTGTTTAATTTTCTTCCCCATGCAGACTGGCAGCGTGACAATGGCAACGGAGGGAATCGGTCATGGTTGTCAAGTTCAGGCAATTTTATTGAGAGGAAAAAAAAAATTAACTGCAACTTTAATAGCTTTTTTAATGTTTATGGGGCCTGGAGCTACTAATGAATCAAATATAAGTATCCTCTAAATTGCCAGTTCTGGTCCACCCACTTTGCTCCTCAAAATCCACTCCAACCTCTCTGTTCCCCATGGAGTCCATTTCTATTATTCGGGGAACTTCAGTGCAGCTTTGCCAAGTATCTCTAGATCCTTAAACTTCCTTCAACCCCAGATCCCTGCATGCCTCTGCTCTCATTCCCTTCCAGAGACAACCCAAACACCCCTACCATGGTGGATAAAGCACAGTCCTTAGGAACCTCCCAAGGACCAGCCAGAAGCCACTGGGGAGATGTCAAACAAAATTCTTTTAATTGAATGAAGCAATTCCCACTCAGGGGCTTGGCAGAGACCCTTAACCCAGGGTCCAACTCCACTCTTAGGGGCTCATTTAGGGCTGCCCAGTCAGTCTGGGGACACTGGCACGTGTTCCTGGGGGCTGGCAGCAGTGACCAAATCCAGAAACAGCCACTCAGCTGCCCAGCTGAGGAGAGCTTGCTCCAGTTCCAGCCTGACACAGCCCAGGCATGAGCTACAGAGGGCTCACCTGAGCCTGCACAAAAATCCCTGCACCAGCTGTGGTCAGGCCACATTCTTGCTGTGTTTCAACAAGAGCAGATGCAGTAAAACCCTGTCAGAAGTCTCTGGTGAGCCCCTGTTCCTCACAGATCTTTCCTGGGTGCAAACTGCTACCGGAATGCGTCAGTGCGGTTTTCCCCGAATGGCTACTATAAAATGACAAGTTCTATATGAAAATAGAAAAAAGCTTTGGGGCAGACACATTCCCAGAGCATGTCCAAAGCCTGGCTCCTGCCCAGGGGACCAGCAGCTGTGTGCCAAGCTGGGCCATTTAGAACTGGATCAGGCAGAGCTGAGCAACTGAGGACACGGGAGATGCCAGTGCTCCAGCAGGGCAGGTAGCAGGCGAGAATCAGGATGGTGCAGATGTAAGCCCACACCCAAATTCCAGGATCTGAAGAGCAAAGGAGACCTGGCTTTGTTTACATCCAGTCAGATGTGGATTGGGGCCGTCCTTGGCCCGGGAAGGCATGAGAGGTGCTGAGCTCAGCTCACACTTCCAGCCAAGGTGAGCCAACCTGAGCCAAGGCCTCAACTCCACATTTATCCTGTTATTGCCTGCACACACAGAGAGGAGAAGAGGAAGGAAAGGCTGTTTCGTTAGTGAACAACACCGCAGGCTAATCTAACACGGCCCTGAATTGCATTTAATCAAATGAATGTCAGTACTCTAAATTATTTGCAGACACCCCATTCTTCCACCACCATCATTTTTCTACCACTTCTCCCCAATTATAAAAAATAAATAAAATCCCCCAGAGGAGCCCAGGGCACTACACGCAGAGAACAGATTTCCCTTTTTGACGCTGTCTCATTGAATCAGCATTAGCTGCTTTCCACACACTCCATGGGAATCCAGGCTTGAACAATAAAAAAAAAGCCATAAAAAATGGTTTATGTTCTCTTTTACCTGCTCATTTGTGAATCAAAATATCTTTGAACTGAATAAAAAGTTCAACTCCAGAACACTGGTACAACTGCCAGAGCACGCGGGGTTTGCCCTTCTCAGATGTCAGCCCAGAGGAAGCTGCCGGGGCAGCAGCAAGATCCCATGCTCTGGGAGAAGGGGAAAGCTTTTGCAAACATCTCAGATACATTTATGGGATCTGTGGGATCACAAAACTCCATGTGAGGGAACAGGTAATGGCATTTCCTTCCCCACTTCTGTGGAAGAGGAATTCCACCATCAATTATTGCAATTCCTTCTCATTACAGTGGCCACGTCCTCGCCTTCTCCAGACGGGCAAAGTCCAGCCTGCTTTTTCCCTGGGTTAATCCCTGCTTGCTGCAGGGACCAGGAATGCACTGGGCATCCCAAAATCAATTTCCTGTGGACTTCCCAAAAGAGGCATCTGTGGCAGATGCATGGTGAGCATAGCAGACATGATGGGGCCAAGCTCCAGGAGCAGCAGAATCCCTCTTGGCCCATATTCCTGTGACATTTTTTCTGCTCTCCCAGCTCCCCGGCTCATTGTCCGCTGAGGACAATTAAGTCCATTTATTGTGTACTTTTCTGGATGACACTTCTCACTCACTGCTGCAGTTTTGTGATCTGACCTTTCATTCCCCTCCTCTGGTGAGGGATGAGGCAATGAGGCTCCTGGAACTCAGCACACGCCACGGGGCCGCGTTCCTCCACGTGGGAGGCAGCAGTGCTGCTCCTCCTGGGTGGTGGGGTGGGCATTCCTGGTTCACTGGAGCTGTTCACATTTGGCAGGCAATGCTGCTGAGGGTTTTATCCTACTTGCAGAGCTGTATTTTTGCTAAGTCAAGGACAGCACAACCACTGCCAGCAGCTTCGCCTCGGTTGTGCTCACCCACCGCACAAATAAACTTTCCCCTCTGATGAAGGAATCCCAGCGGGCTGCAGAGCAGAGAAGGAGGATTGGAAGCACTATCTCCACTTGAGCTGCTCCTAATCCCAGCTGCCTGCACAGGCTGCTGCCCAATTCCAGCTCCATATGAAAAGCAGCAGCTGAGTGTCCCAGTCTGACTGCCCCATGGCAGTGGTACTGCCCATGAAGGTCACTCAGTGGCAATGCAGAGGGTGAGGGCAAGAAGCTGCTGTCTTGGACAATGGGGTTTGTGCTCGAGAGTGGCAGAATAACAGAGAAAGCCTCTTCCCTGCCTTGTCCATAAACACGATGTGGCTACTGTGGGCAGAAGCCTACAGTAGAAGTTGATAGGAGTAGAAGAATTTCTGCAGACACAGATATGCAGATGTGGGAAGAAAACTTCAGTGTTTTGGGAAGCTAAGCTATCTAAATCCATCTTTTATCACTCCTTTCTTCCTTCAACTGAGCCAGAAGATTACACAATCCAAGATTTTTGTAGACCTTGCTCCCTTCCCAGGAACACGTACATGGATGTCACGTCACATCCATGTCCCAGTAATCCTCCTGACTTCTGCCAGTGATACCCACCCCCGAGTGAAGCCAATGCTTGATCAAGATCAACTTTGTCCCAGATGCAAAGCTGGAATTCCCAGGAGCAGAGAGAAGGCTCCAGAGCACTTTTTGCTTTCCACAGCACAGCCTGTGAGACACTCACGGCTCCCAGTGTCACCTGCAGGAGCTGTGGGTCCCCTGAGCCCCTCTCAGCTGTTGCTCACCAGACCCTGAGAGGACCAGGACCCTCTCCCCCTCCCTGCTGCCCACTCCAGCTGCAGCCTGTCCAGTGAGGCGGCCGGCACGTGGCTGGAGCACAGCTAATCCCCTAATCCCCAGTTCCTGGAGTTCTGAAAATAACGGAATTATTATTTTTGGAAACAACACATGTTTCTGCCTTCCTATATTAACATCTAATTAAGAAGCCAAATATATTTACAGAGCACTTTTCAAACTCCCTTTACACACGGTGTGTTCATGAATCATTTCCCTACCTGGGGGTAAAGGCTCTTGTGACATGGGGCACAGATTAACACAGGAGCCGGCTGAAAATACCCAGGGAATCAAAAATTCCTGAAACCAGACCTGGCTGCAGTACAGGCCACCAGAGCACCAGAAAGCCCAGCACTTCCAGTCTGTGTCTCTTACAACCCTGCCCCACATCCAGGGCAAAGAGGGCACTTTGAGTCCTGGTTCTCCAGGGAAGGACAGCATCAAGCATCCTGGTGCCTGCACACACCAGCTCTCACAGGTCCCTGCTGCAATGACAGGACACACTCCTTGTTACACTGTTCTTAACCCTCCTCTGAGTTGCTGTCTACTACAGGCTGAGTATCTTCCTCAGTAATTAAAGGGCTCTTTTAGGACACTGCCCTGCTCTGTAGCTGCAAGATCTCTGCACACTGAACACTGTGCAAAGCTCCAGGTTTGTCCCCAAAAGGCACCTCGGGACCCCGGAGCAAAGGGACCATCCTGGCACACCAGAACACCCTGCAGCTCTCTGAGCAGGGAGCAATACAATGCAAAATCCTGCACAGAAGACACGTGTTTTCATATCAAAGGGCTCCAATTTCCTAGTCTGGACTACTAAAACTTAATTAACCTCATAACCCACCTGGCGATTTGCAACCCATTACCCAGCGTTCTTTGGACCTTGAAATATTGAACACAGTGAGGCCCTAAGAGGGACTAATCCTTTCATAGAAACTGTTTAATTCCAGGAAAATAACACTCTTAGTTTGGAATATTCTCTGTTAGAGACTGGAAGGGGCAGCCAATAAAGCAATGGCTGTGCAAAGAAGAGGACTGGGCAGCCCAACACTCAGAGCTCAGTGTCCTGAGCTCCTGCTCTGCCTAGCTTCAGTGTTCACAGCAGTTTTAATAATTCATCCAAGAACATCAAAAACACCACAAGAACTGAATTAACTACTTGTTCCTCACTTGTGTTCTATCTGAAGGTTTTGCTCCGCCAACACCAGAAGCTGAAGGCAAGGAACACCACAGAAAGATTCTAAATAATTCAACTTTCCTTTTGGGCTGATGTATCAGCTTGGAGTTCTCAGGGCTGGGATGAATGGATTTAAAGCCAGGGTTGGCACGGGTGCCAGGGTCAACTCCCTAGGAAAGGAGATAAGCAACAAAATGGAAATCAGCTGGGGTTTGCAGGAAATCTTTCTGAAATTATTTGACCTTTTAAATTTGAGAGGAATGAGCAAATGAGTGTCCCATTCCCTGAGTCCAGCAGCAGCCAACTGCTGCACTGGGAGCAACCACCGAGCACTGGAGAGGGAAGAAAAATGTCCAGCCATGAAGAGAGCAAATCCTACCATGTACCCAACACCACTACACACAGGGACACACAGAGGAACCTTTGCTACTGGAGTTCTGAGCTGAGTGAGGTCCATCACACCTGGCCAGGCAAGGGAAAGGTGTTTTATCTGCAGCTGCTGGGTGACAGCAGCCACCGACCCCACAATGATCACATCCATCAGCAGGGAAGCCCAAGAGGATCTACAAGGTTATTTCATTTAAATTTGTTGTACCATCTCCAAACAGCCCCAGCACACACAGGGATGCTGAACCCTCACACATCTGTGGCCAAGAGTCCACTGGGGTTTGGGACTGGCTGGGTGAGACATGGGGTGAAAACCACAGCAAACCTCAGTTCTGGAGGGGAGTGTTGGCCCTGCCAGGGGAAAGGAAAGCAAACGACCTGGCTGCTTGCTGTGGAGACCAGGAGGCACAGCTGGATAGATCCCACAACATTTATCCTCCTGGGCAGGTAATTTTTTAAAGTATAACTACGCCCTGTCTTTAAGTAGCCCAACGGATGCTCCTCAGGTGTGCACTCCCTTGAGCCTCCATCCATGCCCTTTCCTGGCTTCCTGTCTCTCTCCAGCTGTCCCTCATACCCTCCCCACCAATGATGGCCACTGAGTGTTTCCAAAGCTCCTCACCCAGCTCACATCCTCCTGATGTTACCTCTCTGCACTATCCCCAGCACCAGAGACATCACCGCTCCCATCCCAAGGCAGGATGCTGCATTAGCCAAAATCACTTTTCCAAAGGTTTACATCAATTTTTTGTTATTTGCCAAACTCAGAGTTCACATTC
The DNA here is from genome assembly GCA_024734555.1 of Trochalopteron elliotii. Classification (NCBI taxonomy): domain Eukaryota; kingdom Metazoa; phylum Chordata; class Aves; order Passeriformes; family Leiothrichidae; genus Trochalopteron; species Trochalopteron elliotii. The sequence continues at coordinate 208,230 of JANPWX010000231.1, forward strand.
AAAAGCATTTCTTTAAGCCATGCAGGGAGAACCCCTCCTGCAGCACCAAGGTTTTCCCTCTTTGCAGTTCATCCACCATTCCACACAAATTCTTGGATTTTTACACCGTGCTGCTTTAAGTTTCTAGACACTGGTTATTAAAACCCCTCAACCCTGAGCATTACCATGTCGTCATCATTAGGTTTCAGAGCCAACAGTCAATGCAATTAGGTACAGCTCATTAACATACTGCCTGCATGCTCTGAGCAAGTACAGTTCCAACAAGAGGTCTGCTGCCTCCTTCACAGCCCAGAGCACAGACAGCTCAGGGGTTCCATCAAAACACCAGCAAATTTCAGCTCCCATTTCTGGAGTAAACTGGACAGCAAAGATTTAGGGGGCAGATTAAATAAAATTTTCCTATCAAAATTTTAGCGAGAAAACCAACAACACCTGAACTAAACGTGAAGACCCAACATAACCCTCATCTACTCCTTCTCCCCAACCTTCTACACCCTCCAACACCACCGTGCCGGGCGGCAGAACCCGGCTCTGCCCGGCGCCCACGCGGGGCACCGGCAACACGGCGAGAAGCTTTGGCCAAGGCATTCCCCAGAGCCCCGGGCACTCACCAGGAAGCGAACATCGTCGAAGCCGTTGAGGAGCAGCTTGCTCTCGTACTGCTGCAGGCCGATGGACTCCAGCCACTCCCCGACGCTCTGCTCCAGCATCCGCGAACCTGATGAGAGAGGAATCGGCAGCCGCTTGAACAGGGAGAAACCGTTCAGGCGGTAGCAGCGGCACTCTGAGGAGGACAGATGGCATTGCCACATCATAGTCATTACCATAAAGAAACTCAAAAAATTATGCTCAGAGTACAACAAATTGGCGGGCAGGCAATTCCTCTTGTGTGCACAGAGCATGGACAACAAGCTCGCAGTGCCTCTGTGGGCTCTGGGTGCAGATCTGTACCGCAGTTCACACTCAGAAAAGAAACTCCTCGCCTGGGCAAAGATTCAGAGGCGCTGCTGGGGCGCTGAGATCACAGGCACTGCTGTCAGGGCTCGTGAGTTCCTCGCCAGGCAAGCACATGAAGCCCAACCCCACGGGGATGTGGATCCACTCCTTGGCTCAGCGGAAGGGGGCGGGAGGAGAGCAGCAAACTTCCACCCGAGGCATTCCCAGGCAGTCGCAGGTGTGAAGGAAGGGAGCGCAGCTCATCCTCTCATCCACACACCTCTGGACACCGCCCCAGCTCAGCGGGGAGCACGGAGCAGCCTGAGAGAAAACAGCTTTATGCAGCCAAGCCAGCTCGGACACGGCGGATGCTCGGGAAAGCAGCAGGAGCCCAGGCAGAGCGGCTGTCCGCAGGAAGACACGCAAGACAAAGGAAGCACAGACTGCAGCAGCGGAGAGGAAGGGCTTGTGCTCTTCCTCCCCAGCAGTCCTGAGAGAGGCAAACCATGGCAGGGGCTCTGTCTCGCCGTTACTGTGTTATGGAGACCCCCAGGCATGTGTCCGACAGCCCTGGCTCTGTCATTCTACCAGCAATCCGGTTGCTTGGCATTCTAGCACACTGCCCGGACCTCTTGGCATTCCAGCACGCTGGGGCAGAGAGCTCAGCCCCACCTGTGACAGCACAGCCAGGACGGTTCTCACCCAACACTGCTGGTCCTGCCAGGTGTTGGGCATGCACCTGGATTTGCCCTTGCTTCATTTTCTTCAGCCCAGCGCAGCCGCCGCATCGAGCCCCTCGCTCAGACAGGGAGCAGCTCTGCAGGAAGGAGGCATTTCGGTTCCCTGCTTCCGAGCCAGGGCAAAAGGAGAAAAGCAAATGCAAGCACACTCTCTCCTCTTCCTGCAGCAGCTCAAGTCCGAGCCATGCGCTGGCACCTCCCCTTCAGCCTCTGATAAAGGAGATTCCTCCCAACACCTATGGAAGCCCTGGCAGATGAGCTCTCCTTTCCCTCACCCCTGGGATGAGTCCAGTGACTTGTTACTCTCCTCTAGTAAAGCTCAAGACCTTAAGCATGACCAAAAAAAAGTTCAGAGATCTCCTTTTCATCAGAGAATTTGCTATGCAAGACAGGCAGATTTTCAGGCTCCCTGGTGTGTCTGTTTCCAGCATGGATGCAAAGAAAAGGATGATCAGGAGACCCCCGTTTGCTTCCTTTGAACCTTCAGGTCAGCTGAAGCAGTTTGATACCTTCCAGCCATCCCTCCCCACTGTGCTGCAATGGCTGCACACACAGAGCTCACGGTGTCATCTGCAGATTCCTGGGGTAATTCCTGCTGTCTGGTCCTGGGGGTTGCTCCTGTGCCGGTATTCAGGAGCGCCGGCCGGTCCTTCCAGCGCACGCGGCGACGCCGAGATCACAAAAAGCTTCTGCCCCCCTCCCCTGAGCCAGCCCATGCTCCGGGGCAGCAGCTAAGCCTGGACTGTGTGCCAGGGGCTCCTGCTGGCCAGCTCTCCATCCTCCCCTCCATCCTTTCCCCCCGCCAGTCCCTGCGCTCCGCCGGCGGCTGCGGCGGCGGCTTTGTCTGAGCCGCGAGCCCCGCGCTCCACGCTGTCCCTCCCTTCTCCTCATCCTCTCCCCCCTCCCAGTGCTCCCACCCGCCGGGAGGGAGGCAGCAGCTCTGTAACTCTCCAGTGGAAATCACTGACTCCTCAATATTTACTCGATGATGGACAACACGGCTTGGGGGTTTTAAAAAATGATGTCACAGGTCTGCTTCGACAGATCCAAGTGATTTGTGGCTGGCTCAGAATTAATTTATCAAGAGAGAGGTGAAGAAGTGCCTGCTGCCTACCACAGCATTCCTGGGAGCTGTCGGGGTATTGGCAGGGGCAATGAAATCACAGCAGCTCCTCCTGAGCTCCTGAATTTAATTTTTAAAATTACTTACTCTATTCAGGCTTGCATGCACCTGTAAATACATTTCTCCTTTTAAAAGGGAAACCTACAGTGACACCAAGTGCAGGTTTTCTGTTTACAAAACCCTTTCAAGTCATGACAAAATGAGGAGAGGGAGGTATCTGGAGGGAGGGAATGGAGGGGTTTCCTTTAAAAAGAGAAGAACAGATGCCTAAAACATCCCAGGCTGAAAACTAGGATGCCCCAAATACATCTGATATTTGTGTGTTACAAGTATGATACAAGAACAGAAGAATAGCAGTACTTGTGCCCCCTGGCAAGATCCTGATCACAACTTCTGACTGAAACAAACTCCTATTCCTCAGTTCCATCCTTCCCCTTAATGCTCCACATTCTGGGAATCCTGCCTTTGAGAGGCCTGCAGCTGGCAGAGAGGGAATGATGGGTGCATTCCCAAAGCTGTGGTGCCTCCTGCAAGGCTCTTCTCAAGTCCCACGGCACAGAGAGGAAGAAGCTGCCAGGGTTCAGGAAGGGCTTTCAGGTGTTATTGTTTCAGTAACAATTTTTAGTGTGAAATTTGCATTTGTCTGGAGGATGAAATCCGTGTGTGGGCTGTGCCGGACCAACAGCACCCCACCTGCTCGTGGATATTTGGTGAAGAGAGACACAAACATCTGTTCCAAGGCCAAACTCCCACAAGAAAAAGGGCAGGTGGAGTTTGGTATCCCTAAAATGATGGTGTTCCTTGACTGCCCAAGCTCCAAGAAGACCTTGCCAGCCCTTACCCAGACACAAGGCAGCTGTACAGAGTAACTGCTCATACAAATAGCTCCAAACACATTTATCCCCACAGGAACTGCCAACAAGGCATTTCACCTTTCCAGACCTCAAGCTAGAGCCCCAATATCCTCAAACCTCATTCATTTTAAGGATGAGAGAGCATTTGGGGAGCCCCCTGCAGTTCCCTGCACATTCATCATGACCTGAAGTACAACAGTCCCACAAAGCCTTGTGGAGGAAAAGCCAAATGTGTGGGAGCTCCCAGTGAGGGGCTGGCAGAGCTCTGCCTGCTCCAGGGAAAGGAGGGACAAACAGGGAACGTGCCCAGCAAAAAATCTGCATGCGAGGGATCCCAAACTGAGCATGACAGAGCACAGCCCGTGGGAATATCCCTGGCTCCAGGACATGGCAGCTCCTGTGCCCACCTGCTCCAGGATGGGCTCCCTGCACAGCTGCAGGTGTGCAGGAGGAGTGGCTCATCCTCTCCCCTCCATGTCAGACCTTTCCCTGGCGCTGTCAATCCATCACAACCCGGACCGGTGCAGGGAGGGCTGTCAGAGCAGGGAGCACAAACCCACACAGAGCTTCAACTCCTCTGCAAACCCACCTGAGCCTGGAATGCAGAGTCTGAATCAGGCTAAACTCCCACTGGGAACAGTGGCTTCCTCCTCACCTAAGCTAAAACCTGAGTGACAAATAGATATGAGGTGAGCTGTGTCACAGCCCGTGTGAGCTGCGTGTGCGGATCTGCATTAGCATCTCATCAGGAGGAGCTGCTGCCCACCCGAGTCAGAGCTGTTCTGCTGCAGCAGCCTGGAGGTGAAGGATTTAAAAGGACAGAATCCCTTGTGGTGGCAGCTCTCCAGCAAGCCTGAGTTCTGCTTTTGCTCATGATTCAAAGGCAGAGAAGGGAATTCACATTTTTAGTGTCCTCCAAGAGTCTTGTTCAGTGGGTATCAACACCTGCAGGTGCACTTAGAAATGCCCAGGATCACCCTCCCCGAGGCACCTGGCAGATTAACCACATGCAAAGGGCTCAGCCACCATGGCACCCACACTGACCCACCACTGGCACCACCCAGCCCTGCTCAGCACAGCTGCTGCCCTCATGGAAAGAGCTGGGAGGAAAATCCTGCAGCTGCATTCTGTAAAATTAAAGGAATCTTCCCAAAGAGTGTAGAATTAAAATTGCTGGCAGCAGCATTGAGCATGATGGGGGAACTCAGGTCTGCTCCTCCTGTGCCAGAGCATTCCTCTCCCTCCCAGAGCCAAAGCAAGGTTAAAGACATCCACACACAGGAGCCAGCACCTTGTTTGTGTGCAGAGCACAGCCAGGACAGACAGACACATGCTGGGTACATTACCTGAGATCCTGTGCTGCTCCTGGGAAAAGTCAATGCCTTCTCCGATGGAACTCATGATCTTTTCAATCTGGAAATGAAAAAAAAGCATGTGTTGCATTATTCATAAAGCATCAGGAAAAGGTAAAAGCAGCCCAGGATTTCACCTCCCACTTGACAGCTGAAGAAATTCAGGAAAGGATGTTAAGGTATCTCTGAACCAGAAGAGGTACCCTGAACATCTTGCCTGGGTAGGTCTTTGCTGGAATGGAAGGTTCAGAAGGGATATGTAGAGGTTGAGGCTTTGCAGAGCCTTCCCTTCCACAACTTGCCAGTGCCTGGAAATAAAAAGCTTTAACAAAACCATTCCTCTGGAGCACAGCCTGGGGGTAAGGAAGGAGCCCCAAACTCCTCATTCACCCTGTAGGAGCACACAGCCCCCTACACCAGCAGTGAAACTGCAGCAGTGCTGTCACCCACTCCTTCCCAGCAAGCAGACTGGGAGCTTGGCTTCCCCACACTCTGTTTTGTTGGGCATTTTTGTTTTGGCTTGATTTATTTTTTTTAAACTACCACATTTCCTAATCCTATGCATGGAGCTGTGCTCCCACCAGAGCAGGTACTTCCAAGGATTATTTGGGATAGCAGCATCACGGGGCAAATGCCTGAAGGACCCGGGAGAGGGAGCAGGAGACAACTCCATCTCTGAGGAAACCATTCACAGTCTAACAGCTCCAGGCAAATCTCAGGCAATGAGGAAGAAAAGGTACAAACTCTGCTGGAATGGGTCTGAGTCCACTTAAGAGCTGCATATAAATGGCTGCATTTGCCACACACACAAAAGAATAAATTAACGCAGGTTGCAATTCCCAGTGAACCTAAAGGAGACTTCCTTAAATGAGAAGGGAAACATTTCAAGCAATTCTTGAGCAGAATTTGTAAATTAAGGTTTCCAGTGTAGTAGTAACTTCCTAAGTTAGTTTGTAAGAGGAAAGACCTGACAAACTGCAGCTCAGCTGGTCAGTTCAGACACTTCAATACTCTCAGCACTGAATCCCACTGTTTCCCAAAGAGCAGCACACCTGAGAGGCTCAGGGCTGGTTGCTTACCAGTCTATAACTGAGCAGAAAAAAAAAAAAAAAAAGAGAAAAAAGTGAAAAAAACAGTGCCTCCAGTAAGACTGCCAAAAGGAAATCTCCCAAGCAAACACCCCTTTGAGGCACTTCTGAGTGGCTGCTGCTGAATGCAAAGTGACTGGCCACAGAGTGGGGGAATAAACCTCAACACTTACTCAACTTTTTTTTCTCCTGGTCATTTAAGGACATATTTGGGGAAGGAGTCCAAGTTTCCCTGGACTTCACCCCTGGCTGCCTCTGCCCTGCCTGGCTCCCAGTGTGATGCTGTGTTTGGTGCAGCTGCATGAGCCCCCAGCCACCCCACTGCTGTGAGGAGCTCCTGGGGATGCTGCAGGAGGCTGGATCTGACTGCTATGCACACTTAGGGGCAGCCTGGAGCTGAGCTCCACCAGAAAGGGGTTTTGGGGAAACAAAAATATCCCTTAAAGGCTCCTGCCAAGGCAGATCTCCAGGAAGTCTCTCCTTCTGCAGGGAGCAGTGGGCACTGCACTGGCAGTGTTAAATCTCACCAGGGACCAGGCAGTCCTGTGAGCTGTAACAGAGCTATTAAGGATGTAGATCCTCTGCCCCTGGAAAACCATGAGGATGAGCACTCCTACTGGGCTTGAAATACAGTTAATGCCCATTTACTGAGAGATCTGAAAATCAGCCTGGGAAAACAATCAGAATCCCAACACACACAGCAGAAAAGGGAAGTATGATCTAAAAAGAAATTCCAGTTAGGAGGGGTTTGGAGTCAATGGACACATGGATCCTGTCCTAAGGCAAAAGCATTCTTTGCCTCTTGGCCCCTGGACTGAGCCAGGACATGAATGTGACCTTTGCTGGAAGTGCTGGGAGACACCTGAGGCCTGCTGGATTCATTCCAACAAGAACCACCAAGGCAGATGGTTTTGACCCCCAAAGCAGCAAATGCTCTCCAGCAAAACCTCTGAATTTCACTGTGCCCTCAAGTACCCTTATGGCCATGCAGGACTGGAGGGAAACACAGGGATGGTGCAGAACCAGCCTCATTCCCAGTAACACCAAGGGCCCTGGCAGTGGCTGTTGTACTCCCTTCCATGGACAGGCATTGAACCCAAGCTGCAAAGGATTTCTGGGACACTGCTGCAACCCTGAGTGATTGCTGCACAGTATGGGTCTTGAGGTCAATTCAGTTCAAGCTCCAAAAGCTTAAGGACATTAAACTTTGCAGGTTGGTATCCATCAGCTTCAGGATAAGGTACCTCTCTGAGCTGGAGCTGCTCTGGTACCTTGTCTGGGAATCTCTAGCTGGATTCAAATTGCAAATTAACTCTGAGGCCAAGTTCCTTTGTTTCCTTGGTGCTGCCCTCTCCTAATTTGAGAGAGACCTGATGCTGTCCAGGCTCAGCCCCCAGCACTGCCAGCTCTGCAGTCCCAACACTGCCTTGAGGACTTGCAGGTGCCTCTGAAGCACTGAAACACCCACGACCTTTTCCTCAAAAGCAGGGAATTGCCTTGTACTATATAAAACTGAATGGAAATTAAACAATCACGTGGTAGAGGATTACCTTTCACAGCCCTCCTTTTGCCAAGTGCTGGTCACAGTTACACACAGTCCCAGCTACTACCATTAATGCAGAGGGAAATCCTGCCCTGCCCCTGGCTCTCCACGAAAAGCAAACACCTCAAACAGACTCACACACCACCTCAAACATGGGTTTATGGCTGAGCAGCTTGATTTAACTGTTAGGAGGCTGCAAAGAGAAGAATGAGGGGAAGGACAAGCCTGAAGAGGGAACCACTGCTTTAGGGCATCCCTTCTCCTCTGCAGCCTTTCCTCAGCTGCACTCCAGTATGGACATGGGGCTGAAGAGAAGATACCTTGAAAACAGCCAACGCTACAGTTTTTTAGGCTGTTCTTTCCCACTGGTTAATTATTAAAATACAAAAATACCATGTTTAAATATAGCGCTGCAGATCAGACTTAGTTGTAGCCTGAACACTCAGTTCTGATTTGTTTTGGCTTAACCTGTATTTTTCCACTGAAGCACCAAGTGCCCATCTCTGGTTGTGCTGTGGGGTCGGTTTGGGGTGGGGATTTTATGGTTTATTTGTTTTACAGCCACGGAAATTAAACCACAAAATGCTTCCGCCTTCTAAATGAATACAACCATATCTGTTATCCCTAATGCAGAGGGGCAGCTGGCTCCATGCTGGGACAGTGAGGGTGAGCCAATGAGTCCTCAAACCCCACCAAGGAAGGAAAAACTCCTGCACAGCTGAAATACTCTGGAAGAAGGAAAGGCTGCAAGGATGGGAGAGTGTCTCTCATTAACCCCATAGCAGGAACGTGCCTGGAAGGAGCTGTGGAGCAGTTACAAGGCTTGGAGCTCTTGGATCTATTTCCACATTTGCCTACATTTGGTGAAAGATACAAATGCCCCGACAAAAGCAGCTGGGTGTGGCAGAGTCCAGCTGGGGCTGGGGTGAGCTCTTCCAGGCAGGCAGGCAGGCAGGCGGCCATGGGAACATAGCAACTGGCCAGTGACTCCAAAACAGAACCTGACTCAAAACAAACTACCCTGAGCAGAGTTCTGCTAACAGAGGAAGAGACATTTGTTTGCAGACAGCCAGCGAGGCCAAGCCAGCCTCGTGGTGTGCTGAGGTTTGTCCTGCTGCAGGACAGGAGACATTTCCACACCAGAGTCCTGCACAGTAATTCTCCACCTCACAGTGCTCATGGCAGGAGCAGCCAATGGCTTCTTACATGGGCAGGCTGCAGGATGGCTCCTCTTCTCTGATCCCAGCCTGCAGGAGCAGCAGGGACCCAGAGATGGACAGGTCCCACGCCTGTGTAGCGGGCAGTGACCCCCCTGTCCCTGAGGGCACACAGTGCCCCACAGAGGCTCTGCTCCACAGCCAGCCCCATTCCACACCCTGCCCTGATGGATGCCAAGCCATGGTGTCCATACTGATCTCTCCAGCTTTTCCTCCCCAAGCCATTGCTGAAGTTTGAAGCCAATGAATCCAGTGAGGGCCATTAAACCAGCCCCAGTCCTTTAGTCCCCAGAATAAAGAGCTTCACACAACAGGGAAGGAGCCTCATTTGGACAGCACCAGATTGACCATCAATCTGTCAGGGTGACACTCACCCAGTCTTGGAGGCATCTTGATGCTCCTGGAGCTTTCTGAAAGGGGCTTCATAAAACCTCACCTTACAGTCACCATCAGTGCAAATGCAGAAGTTTGTTCTCAGTCTCTGCACGCAGCATCAGAGTCTGCCAAGGACACAGCAAGGTCACCCTGAGAGAACTCAAATCACAGAATCCTCAAACACTGTGGATTGCAAGGGACCTTAAAGCTCATCCAGCCCCACTCACTGCCATGGGCAGAGGCACCTTCCACTATCCCAGGTTGCTCCAAGCCCTGTCCAGCCTGGCTTTGGACAATTCCAGGAATGGGGCAGCCACAGCTTCTCTGGGCACCCTGTGCCAGGTTGTGGGTCAATGTCTTCTGCTTCCTGTGTGGCCCCTTCCCACACTGGCAGCTTAAAAACCACCAGTGATTCCTGAGCACCAGGAAAAGGACCTGCAGTGCACCTGCACAGCCCTCAGACTCCGAACAGCCAAGTTACTCAAATAAAGGTCTGTAATTAAATAAAACCACACAGAACCAAGCACACGCTATCTGCCATATGGAGGGCATTAGTGCACTATAATGACACCCTGCAGCAGGAGTATAATTAAGAATATAGCAGGATTCCCATTATAAATCCTTATTACTGAGGGTTCATAACCTATTGTACAAACCTGCCCGGGGCTCAGGCTCAGCAGACAAGAGCTGCTCCAGCAGCAGATTTCAGTCTCGAAAGCTACTTACAAAGTTGGGTGGAAAGGTTATCACTCTTTTAAATTTCTGCAATTCCAGGAGAGTGTCAGGAGTTAAGACTTCATTATTTCCAAGCTTTAACAGCTGGGGGATGGGGCAGATTTGGTTTCAAAACATAAAAAAAATAACCCCCAAACAAGCTGCTGCTTCTACAGTTTCAAACCCCTTTGAGCAGAGCAAACCCCCCAGTGATAATGTGAGCAGCCCCATCACAGCCCAGCAGGTCAGCTCTGAACTCCAGAGGAGAACTACAGGCATGTGAGGTTTATAGATGATGCTGGGGCAGCACAGAATCACTGACACTTCCATTCTGCACTAACACCACAGCAAACCTCACATTACTGACTGATACTGCACCCCTGGAGGAGGAAGGGAGGCTGCTAAGACTCATCTGGGATATATCCTGGAGCAGAAGAATGACAGGATTACAGCATCCATCAGCATGTCTGAAAGGGATGGAGCAAGAGTGGGATCTGGGATGATACCTGCTGACTCCTTAATACAGGTGCAGACCTGAAAAATTTGGATTTGGGCCATGAATCTCATTTCTATGTTGGTGACAGCCCATAAACCACTTCTGGTTCAGTTTATGATGCTTCAGCTCCTGTTCTCCCATTGCCATCCCATGGAGCACATGGCTCATATTTCACCACTCAATATATTCCATGTCTCCAAAAGACACCAGCCTGTATGAACTCAGCATAACAAACACCAGAGGCCTGGAAAACATAATGCTCCATTTATTAATTCAAAGCTAAACTGCACCAGCCAGTTGTTCACGGCACATTTGAGCACTCGAATCCAGAGTTGCCTTGCTCCATTCTCCCCCAGCAGCCTTCCACACTGCATGGAGACTTGCTGAATTTATTTCAAATCATTCTGCAACTGCTCGCCAGTGATAAAGGCAAACACATTTTCTGGCTTAATATGGTCTCTGAGAAACTCATTTGGATGGGGACCAGGGCCTGTTGCTTCACGCCACTCTCCAGCCTGTGTTTTTGTACAAATCCCAAAGTTACAAATCCAAACACGTACCAAAAGGAACTTATGGTATAAAGTTGAATTTCACAACAGTGTGTGATGGATCTGCAGTATCACAGCCCTCCAAATATCAATGTTGTTTTGACAAATATTAAAATCCAACACTGACATGATAAACAGAATGGCCAAATGCAGCAACACATCTGCCCACAGCAAGGAAACAACTGAACAAGGCTACTCTGAGTCACAATAGAAAAGGCAAACCCCCAAAAAGCATTGAATCAATTCAGTCTTTCCATATTCCTGCATCCTAACACCAACCCCAAAGCAACATAAGGCCCTCAAGCAAGGCTGGTTCTGGTCTGTGGGACAGAGCAGTGAAGCTGCTCCAGGCTGGAGAGAGAGAGATTTAAAGACCTTTTTTTTTTCAAATAAAACCTTCAGAAGTGCTGCAAGATGCGACGTAAAGCGGAAAAGAACATAATGAAGGACTGGATTTAGTAAGGACACTGCGGCCGGACATTTCTGCTCCTGAAAAACAAAAATGTCCCCAAAACACCAATGATCACGAGGTTGTTACATAACCAAAACATCCGTCAGAGCACCAGTCATTCACACCAGAATCAAAAAAAGCTTCTGATTCACAAATATTGACTTCACACACTTGAGAAGCTCCCAGAAACACACACAGAGGTGGATGGAGCTGCTGTACTGGCAAATATCACCCCTGTTGTGTCCAAGCCTTGCTGCTGGAACAAAACATGCCCGGTCTTTACATTTGCCTTTCAGCACACCAGTTTTCCTGTAAAACCAGTAAATTGTCTTACACTGCCTTGGATTGGCTTAGTTCCACATTGGCTCACAATTCCAACAGGCTGGGCCTTTGCAGCAGGTTTAAAAATGGTGGAAACACAAAAGCTTTCACTTCAAGAAGTTCATCGGGCTGGAGGAAATCTCACCACTGGGGGCAAGGGGAAGAGATTGGACATGAGGGGTGATGTAAGAATTCCTGACCTTAGCACAGGAAAAACAGGAGGAAACATTGGGATCTGGAGACAATAGAATGATCAGCCCAATAATTAAGCTGATTAAGACCCTGATGGCCATACTTGTTTAGCAGAAATCAAGACCAGAAATACTGACTCCACTGCTGCTTCTGCCCTAGACAAAAGTGAATTAAAACTATTTTCAGGCAAAGGGGAAACTGTGAGCTGAGAGTGAGGGTCAGCTTGGGGCAGGGGACACCCAGGGACAATTCAAGCCACCCTGCCTGGTCCCACCAGCCAAACCCAGGGTAAGCTGAGATCTGAACACCTGAACCAAGAGAATAAATGAAACATTTTGGGAGGCAGAGGCTGACCCTGAGCTTTTACACCATGCAATTTCACCAGGCACAAAACCAGCAGCTCTTCCTGAGTAACAAGGGGAATATTTGCATTTTCTTTCAACGGTGCCGGCTGGCAGCTCTGAATTTCAACTCCTGGGTGTTTTAAGGCAGTGGCAGGTTTTGCATCAAAAGCTTTCCAGAAAGTTTCACATTTCAATGCAAATGTTGCTAATCCTCCACAGTAAGCCTGTAATTAAGACACTGATTCCACAGGGTACTGCAGCACCCAACAGTCCAGACTAGGTTTAAAGGCACCCACCCACAACAGCCACAAGCTGCATCAAGTTGCTTCCCAGCTCCAAGCCTGAGGTGGAAGGCACCACAGATGTGCCATCTGCTCCTGGCATCCATCCTTAGGGGACAGAAACAGCCCCAAAACGGGTCAGGAACTGGTGAAACACCACATCCATGGTTACTGCAGATGCAAAGCATTCCTTTTGCAGGAGACATGGAGCATCACCACAGTTAGTCATCAGAGATGAATGTCCAGTGCCATAATTAGCTACAGAATATTCATTAGTTCTTCTACTAATTCACTTGGGGGAAAAAAAAAAAGTGGTGGACTGTGCACCTCCTTTTTTTCTAAAAAAACCTAAAGTAATGTGCATGTTTTATTCAGTTCCCTATTTTTTTCTGAAGGACGTTTTAATCTCTTCCTACGAGGACTTAAGCCAAAACACAGAACTACAACCTCATTTTGTGAGATGGATACTGGAACCTCCAAAATTCAAACTCAGCATTGGAACAGATAACCTGATAGCAGGCAGCTGGAAGTGAAGGATGTCAGGGGATGTTAAGGGATGTCAGGAGCCAGGTCTGAGGCTAATTCCCAGCAGCCTTCCTTGTTCTTTGCTCTGATCATTTAACAGATCGTTTTTCTTAGCAGCACCTACAAGGCAGAAGAGCAGCCCCAGGCCTTGAGTGCAGACATCCCTGCTCAGAGCCTGGAGCATGAACCAGGCTGGAGGGCAGGTCTGGAACTGCTCTACAGAGCAGAAAGGCAGAGCAGAAGCAGGCTAATCTGCCCTGAAAAGGGGACTGGCAGTGGGGCTGGGGGCCAGAGCCTCTCTCTCTCTCAGAGGTGCAAATACAGGTTGCTCTGTACCAAACCCCTGTGAGCTGCTGCTGCCCCACTCATCCCTGTCTGCTCCATATTCATGAGCCAACGATGAAAACCAAATCCATCACTTCAGCCCTCAGATAGGTTTGGAAGCATTCAAATATTTATGCTGACTGAGAGCTCTACCCCCTCACATGCCTCCTTGCCCCCACCCTGCTCCTACTGAGCAGAACTGAGCATTCTCAGTCCTCACCTCCCCAGGCAACACGTGGATGTTTGATGTAAGAGTTTCTCTGCCTTGCTCACACAGAAGTCCCATCTGACAGTAGCTGCAGGGGCACCACGTGTGCATTCCCACTCCCAGCAAGGAGCAGGGGTCAGGAGCAGATGGGACATGGGCTGGATAGCACAGAGCACAAAGCAACACTCCGGGCCAGGTCCTTGGAGCAGGGGAGCTGCAACTGGCAACAAGGACGAGTTTTGCCAAGTGAATCATTCCTTCCCCATCCCACCCTTTTGGCAAAGCCAGCACCACCTTTCACTTCCAACAAAGGGCATTGGCAGTGCTCAGCCAGGGCAAGGACGTGACCCTTTGCTTACAAGCAGCAGATTTTCTGTGTCCCCAGTCAGCCACCACAGCCCAGAGCAGGGTCAGCTCAGGCTCTGCTGCAGATCTCATCTGTCCAGGGACACCACAGATCCCTCCCCAAGCCCCTGTACCCTGCACAGATACACCTACTGCTGGCCAGGCCAGCAGGCAGAGTCCTCAGCTTGCTGGGTACAGCTGGGAGCCACAGAGAGCTGCCCACAGATCACTTCCCTCCTTAGTCACCTGCATAAAGGCCATTAAAATTAATAGAATAATATAAATCTGCCATTGTTTCCCCTCAGCACAGAGGGAAAGCCAAACCATTGCTAACAGGGGTGTCTCAACAAGGTTTATATTGCCCTGCTAAACACAGAGGCTGCAAGTTGCATCCAATTCTGAGCAGCTGCATTATCCCATCCAGGGAACTAATACAACACACAACCACAGGATCACATTTATGTTTAAATCTCACTGTTGCCATTATGACCAGCCAGACTTTTAAAAAAGTGAGACCTGCCCCACTGCAGACAGATGTGAATTTTTCACATTCTTTCTCTGATTTCCTCACCTAAACAGGAGAGGAAGGAAAAGCAGATTCCTCTCCCGGGGCTTGTCCGGCTGCCTCAGGGGAAATGAGGGATTTGTTTACAGGCAGGAGGAAGCAGCTCCAAGGGTTCATCTGAGCAGAGGAAGCAGAGGCAGTGCAGGCAGCCCAGCACTTGACCTCTGCTACCAATGCAGTCGTGCCAAAGGCTTCTGCCCTTTCAGTGTCTGCTGCAAACAGCTCAGATAAAAGCACAGAGAATTATCCAGCCCTTCCAAAGAACCTTCTGCTACAGAGCTTTTCCCTAAGCCATGGTGTAACTGACCTGGGCAATTAACAGTGAAGCCTCTCCAGTCCAAGCAGCTGCAGAGGAAAATATCTATTTGGCAACTCTGAGACCCGGCAGGGAGTGAGGGGGAGACAGAGAACAGACCGAGGGATGGATTCTCACGTTGCTCTTAGCATCTCTAAATACCTCCCTCTTCCCCAGATGATAATTTTCTCTCTGAGTCAGGGTTGGAGAGGCAGCTGAGCATCAGCCAGTGCAGGGGCACAACCCTCCCCCGGGTTTCCACGCCCGGCACACGCTGCTCCACACCCCCAGCACCACGCCAGGGGCTTTAGTTCCTTTCACAGTACAAAGAGTGGTTCATGCGAGCTTATCTCTTCTGCAGCCCCGACTCTCCCAGCACAGAATCATCCCCAAAGAATGTTTCAGTAATGCTGCGGTGCTGAATTTCAGAGGGACACTTAATCTTGCCCCAGTGGCTCTCCGGGGCCAACTTTCTGAGCATGAAATATTTAACTGTCCGTGGGCGTCCGATATGATAATAAAGTGACTGCTAACCAGCCGCTGAAATAGGCGTGTGAGGAGGAGAGCAGGAGCTATCAAATACACAAACCAGCCTAATTACTGTCTTCCTCCCATCCCCATGAACCCCGGGGCACTGCTCACACTCCCCAGCAGCAGGGACCCAGCAACACAACCCTTCCAAGACATTGGGATAGTCAACAGGGAAGAACTGCAAGGAGGAAATCAGGAGAAAGGTTGGTGAGGGGCATTGTTATCAAGTCTCTCATTTTGGGGATGTGAAAACATATCTGGCTTGCCTGAAAGAAACCAAGCCCTGTATTTGAGCAAAAAACTTCGAAACTGGTTGCAATTCTGCTATTCCCCCACTCCAATGCACTTTATCTTTTGGCATTTAACACCTTGCAGACTCCCAAGTGAGCATGTGCCTGTTAATGCCTTGTGAGAGTTAGCGAAGCAGCGGAACCCACCCAGGACCCCTGAAGGCAGCATGGCAGAGGGGAGCTCCTACTGCACAGTCATTCCTGGCACAGAGGCTCTTCAGCAAGCTCAGCCTTACCTCATCCCACTCCGAAGCGAAGGATGGGGACTTCTCCAGCCGCTTCTTCCCGGTGCTGCAGTTGGAGAGCGATTCGCTCCGGCTCCCCATGGCATCGTCCTCCGTCGGGGAGCAGGTCAGCAGGTCAGAGTCCGACTTGGACAAGCTGCGGCTGAGTTTGAGCTCAGCTTTGGGCTTGCTGCCCGGGTGGGCTCTGCCCACAGCTCTGTCCCCCTCTGGCTCAGCACCGCCGGGGTGCTGCGGCACGTGGGGCGTGACTACGGCTGTGGGATCCGCCCGGCTGACGTGCTGCACCGTGGCGTACACCACTGTCTGCGTGGGGTCTGGGGAGCTGCTCCGTGCTGGAACTGACGAGGGTAATTCAGCATCCTCCAGCTGCATAGCACTGGGGTGGCTCGTGGCTTCTGTGTCCTCCTTCTCCGCGGAGGAAACGAGCCTGAAAGGGTCCTCGCTTATCTCACAGATTGGAGAAGAGCCGTGGAGCAACCCTGAAAACTGCTCTGGCACCTGGATGTCCTGGCTTTCAGCAGAGTCCTGGCTGCGGCCGCCGCTGCTCCTCCTGTGGTCTTCAAGGGGATGAAAATAGAGAGGAGGGGGAAATTAAAAACATGGAAGAAGTGG
The DNA here is from genome assembly GCA_024734555.1 of Trochalopteron elliotii. Classification (NCBI taxonomy): domain Eukaryota; kingdom Metazoa; phylum Chordata; class Aves; order Passeriformes; family Leiothrichidae; genus Trochalopteron; species Trochalopteron elliotii. The sequence continues at coordinate 224,745 of JANPWX010000231.1, forward strand.
CAGCAAAATTCCAGCTCTCTCCCTGCCCTCCCTAAGCAAGGGAGGGAGAGATAAAGAGAGAACAGTTCCGTATTGTTCCGCGTGCTCAACTTGTACCCAAAGTCATGGCATTTATGAAATTCCAAACACTGGCCCGATTTACGCAATCTGGCAGCTCTCCGTGTTTTTTATTCCTGTTAACACTAACTATCAGGCCTTGCTATATAAGGCCAAGAGAAGTGCTAACTATATCCTGCAGAGAGAGCAAGTGAGGTGGGAGCAGCACAGACGGAGGCTCCTGGAACATCTGATCCGTTTCCATAAAGGCCAGAGCGTTATTTAGAGCCGCGCGCCCGGCTCTTGGCACGGGCTGCAGGGTGGGAAAAGGCCTGGACTGTAATCGACCTGCCAGTTCCAAAATCCGCTCCCAAAAAAACCCACTGCTTCCCTCCCTAGTGGCTTCCGAGTTTAACCTCTCCTCCCTGCTCAGGGGAGAGAAATAAACAGTTTATGCAAGGAAAAAAAAAACTTGAGCAAAAAAGTCTCTTTTGCAATGAAGTGAGAGCAGAGTGGTCAGAGCTGGTGGAGCACTGGCTGCCCCAGAAACGTGACACTGGTTCCCAGCTACTCCTGCCCCAGCAAACTTAATATCAAGTACCAGGGTCCTGAATAAACCATGAAGAATTGACTGATCCCAAGTGCTGAGCACACACACACACACTCACCTTCGTCACAGCTGAACGAGCATTTCAACTGCAAAAGCAAAACTTTGTCAAGCCAACAAGTCTAACTTTGGTTTCCTAGGATTCCTTCATCCTCCCAGCATTGCTTGTGAATTTTAACTGCTTCCATTTAGTGCTGAAGAAACTCTCCAGTCTGAGGACTAAAAATTGATGCTGCAAGGGAACAATACAGTGAAAGGCTCCAATAATGAGGCTCTGAAGTGCAGGGAGGATGTTTGGATGTGAAGAGGAAATCACTTGCTTTGCAGACAGCAGCTCTGGGAAGCCAAGGCAAAGGAACCCTCCTTTCTGTGAGCAAAATAATGAGTTCTACTCTAACTAAAAGCAGCATATTAGTATCAGCAGAGAGCTCAACTCAGCTCCCAGCACCTTTCCACCTTTCAAGCCTGACCTGAGGATTTTCAAACACCAATACCTGTTGGGCTTTGTGGTCTGTCCTCACACCAGAAATGGGCAGGAAAGGGCTGAATTAAGTCATTCGCCTTTGTGTGGGGGGTCCATGCCTGATGAGCATGGTGAGTCCCTCTTGCAGGCACACAAGGCCAGGAGCAGCCACAGCCCTCACTGGGATCAAGTGATGTGAGGGATTATCTCATCCTGGATCCTATGAGTTAGAGATTCCAGGACAGTGAAGTAGTTGTTGACTCTCTTGCACAGGCACATAAACCACCAGTTCTGACTGGAGCTGCCAAGGGGGAGGCAGGTCCCAGTGTTGGCTGAGAGGGACCAGCAGCAGCACCCCAGATTACAAGGCCAGACTAAACCCAGTTACTTTGCATGAAGCTCTGAAGCTCCAATGCTGGAGAGAAACCTCAGAGGACAAACCTCAGAGGAGATCAGATGTGCTGCATTCAAAGGACAGACTGGTACTAATGCAAAGCCACAGAGAGGTGAGCAAGACAGCAGTGATGGGACAGTCACATAAACCTGTGGAGAAAGAAAAACTTTTGCAGTTTTTCTTCCCAACCTCTCCCCTTCCTTGGAAACCATTTCTTCCATGCCCCAGCTGAACCTTTACTGACATTTCTGCTGAAGGCAGAGAGGCGGCTGGCCAAAGTTTGTGCCACGTGCTGCAACACTTGAGTCCAGCCAGAACAAAGTGCTCCAAATCCAGCTCCAGCACCTCACAAAAGAGCTCCTGTTGGACAGGAATCCCAGCCACCCACTCATCTGCGAGCTGAAGAGGGACTGAAACACCGGGCAGCTGCCAGGGAAAGAAGAGATGGAGTGAGGGCAACAGCACTTGCTCAGAAGTTGTGAGAAACATCTTGAAGGAGACCTTTCAGAGCCTGCCCTGAAAGCTGCAGACAGAAAAACTAATGTAGAAAGTCACCTCAGTCTTTCTGTCACTGAGGTGCACACAGCAGAACATGCAGGGCTCTCCAGACCTCTCCTTTTAGGGAATCTGAAAGAATCATCCTCCTCCAGTTACACCTGAGTTACACTCAGAAAGGGGCCTTAGCATAGGGACTTCTGCTCAGCTCCTTTCACTGATTTTACACCCCAGCACAGATCATTTGACAGATCCTGCCTTTTTCAGCCACAGCCTGAAGGTCTCACCCAGAGGAGAGGCTGCTCCCAGCCCTTCCTGGGATAGAAGCCTTTCCTGGGTACAGACTGTCTGCATCCCAGGGAGGATTCCAGTAAGAGCTTCCCTGCCAGCAGCCTGAGGACTCCAGATACGAAGCACTTCCCTAAACACTCCACACTAAGCTGTAACCACTCTGCCTCCACTGGATTTTTTTTCCCTATATATCAGCAGCAGGATTTGTCTCATGACCCTGGATTAGGAGAATGAAGCTGTCCCTGCAGCTGCTGCCTGCTCAAGCTCCCCAGCCTTAAAATTAGTGAGGGCATACAGCAGCCTCTGATTTGCACGTGGAAAAGGCTGCCCATGTTACATCATGAATTTGTCAAGGGAGGAGCAGGCAAATATCCCTCCTGTGAAACAGAAGGCCAGAAGAAGAAGCTGGCCTTGAGGGGTGCAAAAATATCCTTCACCTACAACAGAACTGAAACACAGGCCCATTCCACAGCCAGCTACCTCCTGTGAAACCCAGCTGAGGATGGCACACTCCTGTGTTAACCTCACCAAGTTCAGTCATTCCAGGCAGAGTTTATCCACCTGAATTTGTGCTCTTTTGTACTTCCCTCTTCAGAAAGGGAAATGAGATGCTGCCCTGCTTAGAGAGATCATTAATGTGACTCTGCACAACAGCATGACAGCAGAAACACAGACTTGGGCCTGGGATATGGGACAGAGGTCTGTCCTCTGTCCATGATAACACCACATGAGGACATGCAGGCTGTGGGATTGCACTGTCCTTCATCTCACAGCAAACCAAGAGCAGTCCCCAAACTTTTGCCTGCAATAACCAAGTGACCCCACAGAACCCCAAGAGCCATGTCCACCCTGCTGTTTCAGCAGCCATATTCTGGCTCTCAGAAAAGAGTGTCTTTCAATCTCTCTGCAGTATGTTCTGACATTATTGCTGGTTCATTCCAGCTCTCTGGTTTGCAGCACAGTCACACTGTGCTGGTTGAACCAGTATGACCACAAAGGAAATCTCTAACAGGAGGAAGGGCAAAGTAGGAACTTCAAGCTGGACCTCCTATGGAAGCAGCACTGAACAACCTCAAGTATCAGTTTGTAATAATTACCAGAAGGCACCAAGTCATTCCTACCTGCAGCTGGTCACTGCTGACAACAACTGGGTGTCACTCCTGAGAAGCCAAACAGGTCAAAACTCAAGTCTTTTCACCCTCCATTAGGTCTCTCTGGAAGCAGCAGGGGCTGAGAAGCCTCCTCCAGGTCACTCCACACACATTCCTCCTCTTTTGCCTTGTTTTCACACCCTGTTACAGGGCCTGAGTGCCCTGACTTCATGCATGTGACTGCACACCAAAGTGGATGGGAGAGCATTTGGCTTAAACCACTTCTGATACTCTGCCCAAAACATGAGGCCAACTTCTCCCAGTGCTCCAGCATGTGACAGCGAGCTGCTCTAACACACACAAAGGCCACCAAAGCCAGCAGATAATGCCACATTCATCTGCTGGCTGGACACAGGACAACTGGCAGCCAGAGGAACAAAGGCAGCTATCACAGATGAAAGGCACCATTAAACCCGTGCGCCTGAAATTCAGCCTTTCCGCTGCCCTGAAACGCCCTTTCAACAGCCACAGGAACCCAAGCCCTCCTCTCCTGACCAAAGGCTGCTCCAGAACTCAGCCAGAGGGCCAGACCCTCAGATTGTGAGCCAAGAAGCAGTTCAAAGCCAGGCTTCAGCCTGTTCCATGTCTTGGGATTAAGCTGCTGCCTTTGATGCTCCAGGATCCTTCTGACCCAGAGGTGGGAAAATTCTCCAACACCCCAAAGTAAGGCTTCAGTCTCTCCCTCAACTCTTGTTTAATTCTGCCACTCCTTAAATTTAATCTTCTCTCCCCACCATCAGCCACAGTGCTGACTACATTTAAAGAATGGGAAAGTCAGGGAAGATGAGGAAAAACTCAACTGCATCCTTGGACTTCTTCCACTGTAACAGTGGGAAGGGCTCCAAGCTTGTTACCAACACTTTCCATAGAGTGCAAACCATGAAGTCACACCTTTGATCTTTCCAACTGTACATTAAGAGATGGGACTCTGCTCTGGATCCATAGAGATCTTCCTGCAACTTCTCCTGTCTTCAGGGGAAGAGATCTACATCAAGAACAGGCAGCTGTGTTACTCTGAGGTTTTATTTTAAGCTGACACATACACAGAACACACTTCCACTCTTACCAATCAAGCCTGAGCACAGCAGCCAGGGGAAGGATTGGAGCAGTTGGAATAGCCCGTGCCTGAATAACCAGCAATAGCTGCCCACTGATGAAAGCCTGAAAGCCTTGGCCCAGTGGCTGCCCAAGGACTGTTCCTGGCCCACATTGCAAAGCACCAATTTGAAAAGCTCCCAGAATCTGCCTCTGGCAGTGAGGGGCTTTGGCAAGCGCTGGTGGGAACACAACGACCTTTTGTGGCACCCTGAAGCATCCAGGAAAGCAGCAGGATCTGAGCAATGATAGCTATCATGCTGCAAGGAGGGGAAACAAGCTGCAGATCTGACAAAGTAGTCAATGAGGCATCACCTCAAGTCTTCATTAGCCCTGTCCATCCTCAGAGGGAGAGAGGGCTCCAGTGTGAGAATCCAAGTTAAATCCACCCAAATTCCTGCTCAGAACTTCTGAATAAAGTGGAAATCTTCTCCCTCTAAACAAGTCTTTTGTTGTTATTGTTGAAGGAAAGCCAAAACCAGTCAAACACAAGAGACAAGGTATTCCCAGATGCTTTGTAAAGCTCGAAGGTCCTTCCAGGGGAGGAGAAACTGCCTCAATATCAACCTCTGTACTCAGACAGTTGTAGTTCTTGCTCTACACATTTTTGTTTTCCTCTTCTGTTAGTTTCCATCCCAGATTAGCTCTAACACAGAGCAGGATGTTGATTTTACAGCAGGATAGCAGAAACCTGCAGCGCCAGCTGGATGGAGCACACGGCTCACTGGAACACTCATGTTGCTCATCTTCCCTGGCAGAGGCGCAGCCTCCAGCCTCTCACCCTCTGCCTTTGCTTGGCCAGGCATGAGATTTGGCCATTTCTGAGGTCACAGAGCAGATCCTTGCAATCTCTGAACTGTCCCACAGTGGAGCTGCCCTTCCTCCGCGTACACTCTGTACAGGAACGCTCAGAGCTCTCCTTTACAGAGAGATTACCAGGAAACAAACAATCACCCTCCAGCCCCCACCCAGCAGAACTTTCATTGTTCCACTTGCCCTCTGCCCCCCACGTTTTCCTGAAGCATATGTAAGCAAACAGCTCTGTTTTTTGGATGGTCACTCACCTTTTGTTTTCCTGTCCACTGCAACCGGCTTTTTAGTTTCTGCTGTAAGCAACAGCTCGTAGGGGTGTTCCTCTTCCTCAGCTCCACTTCCCCTGCTCTTCCCCCGAGCAGCAGAGGCCTAATGAAGAACAGCACAATGTGGTGCTCTGCAAAGCAATGCTTTGTCCCAGCATAAACCCCACAGCCTCTATGCCATGGGTTAAGCAAAGAATTGACAGAGGCAACACCTTCACTGCAGAGCGTGAGTCAAAATGTAATAATCCCCTTTGGGTTTTCAACTCCCTCAAAAAAACCCCACCCAAACCCATTTAACTTTTAGTATTTCAGGCTGCTGACAGTTTTCCAGCACTGACCTACCATGCAAGGGCTGCAGACAGCCTGGAGGGGGAAAAGAGCTGAGACCGTTATTCCTGTTCATCCCATCTCAGACTCGCTGTTGCCATTGGAATTTGCATTGTCATTCACTTTTTAGCTACCGGCCCTATTAGGACAGGGCTGAAAAGAACAAACGCCCAAATCCCTGCCACCCTCTCAGGCATCTCAGATCTGCATTTCTGACCTCAGGGTGTATGGCATATTCAGAACTAAAGAGTCCTCAGGCAGCACTGTATGAACTCAGTTTAACTTCAGGAAGTGCAGCAATGATTGTGCTCATTTAAATCCCCCCAAAGCCTCCACTTAGAGCTGGTTTGTAACCCTGGCAGACTCTCCCTGAGCTGTTCTGGAAAGCCACCAGCCATGTGCAGGGATGAGGTTTTGGTGCAGGATCCAGAGCCTTGCTGCAGACTCACACATGCTGGTGTGCATCAGTGCCAAGGATGACATGAGGACACTGGATACCCTCGTGTGCCACCCCAGTGCCGAAGGGGCTGAACTGGCCACCAGGGCACCCTGCCCGCACAGCCTTTCAGCACCATCTCCTGGCCAGATCCTGGCAGGCTGATGCAACCATGTCCCAGGAGCTCAACATGACCCAGGAATGCACCCTGACAGGCTCCAAGAGAGCTGGGGAAGGGCATGGAGTGAGAAAATTGTGAATGCCCTGGAAGTATTCAAGGCCAGGCTGGATGGGGCTTGCAGCAACCTGGTTGAGTGGAAGGTGTCCCAGCCCATGACAAGGGCTTGGGACTGGATGATCTTTTAGGTCCCTTCCAGCCCAAACCACTGTGACCGCATGTGTGACTATACCCAGCCACAGTGGGACAAACTCAAGCCAGAAAGCAAACAATCCCTAGCTGCTGCCAGGGCAGGGAACAACAGGTCTAAACAAAACATGCCCCCAGGGAAGGCTCCTACTGCTCAGACCCCTGGACCTGCCACTGCCTCACCAGCAGAGCACAGGCCACCTCCTGCTTCTTCCCATAGTGAAAGCAACAGAGCTGCTCCAAGGGCAAACTGGTGCCTACCTGACTGCAACCAAGCTCTGGAAGCTTAAAGCAGTCTTGGAAAGGCACCCAAGAGTCAGCAGCACAGACAGGATTCTGACATCCATGCTCTGGTCTGCACAAACCCAGCTGGCTTTTAAAGTGACTTTCCCAATGGGAGGAAATAGGCCCTGTCCAGCATGGGAAATATTTATTTATTCTACCTGCTTTGAGCAGGAGCTGCCAGGCAAACCTGCTCCTTTCCAGGTGAAGAAGCTCATAATGAGCAAATTAGGGAAAAATTCTGACCAGATGGTGGCACAAAACCATCAGACCAGAACAGCAGGTAAGAGGTTCTTGCCAGTGATCTTGGAAAAAATCCTGCCCAGCAGCAGCCTGTTAGCACACCAGCAGCCTGGACCTTCAGCCAGGCTCTGGTGCTCTCCTGACATTCCTGTGGATGATGATTCCTGTGCTGTCCTCTTTAAATACGCCAAAGACAGAAGCTCTCCAGCAGCACACAGTTCCCAGCTTCTACTCTGTGAACTTTCATAGGCCTGGTGACACTTGATTTTCTCCATCTCTCATCTTTCCAAGCTCTAAATAGTGTTCCAGGTTCAAATTCATTCAAAACGAAGACCACTGCTGGAGAACCCTGCTTGCTCTGTGGGCTTTGTGACCAGGAGCAGCAGCACCAAGCAAAGCTTTCTTCCAATTCAGCTTTTAGTTCTTCAGCCGTGTTGTTTGCATGTATAAATGTTCATTGCTAGCAAAGCCCAAAAATAAGATGCTGTGAATAATGAGGATGCTCTTTAAGGGGTACTTAATTTACAGCAGAGGACTTTGAAAGACTTTTTAAAGGGTAACTCATCTCTTCCTCTCTTCTCCCTCCCCAGAGCTGCAGACCAAACTCCTGGAGCCAATGTGGCGCCTTGTCCTTGATCTGCACTTCCCTTCCGGAGACAAGCAGTAAACAACTGGAACTGAAGTTTAATTTGACAGTGCAGACTCTTACTTAGCTCCAAACCCAGAAGGTTTCTGCAGATAGTGAAAGGCACCACTCAAGCACCTCCAAACAATCAGCTCCTTTGCCTGTTTGTACCAACGCCTTTCCGTGATGAAAGTGAAGTTTCTTGTTTACGCTCATCTGTTTTGAGTGATAGCCCCAGCTTGGCAAGGAATAAAAAGACTACTTTGGAAAACTAGAGTCTGGCCCAAGCCCAGAATACTCAATGACTAAGTGTCCTGGCTCCAATGGGAGAGTAGGGCTGGAGGGTGGCAGATTGGGATGCTACAGCAGAATGTTTACAGCATTCCCAGAGCATGTGCACACCTGCCCGGCCCAGCGAGAGCACGCTCTGAGGTGATACAAGATGGGCAAAAGTCAGAAAAGCAGAGCAGGCCAGGAGGGACAAGCAAAGTAAAAGGATCAGCCCCTAACTCCTCATCAATATGTCCAAAAGGTCATTTTCCAGGCAGCCACATGCTGCATGTAAGTTTTGTCACTGAAGTTGGTCACAAATCAAGGTCTTCCCAGCAAGTCACTCTGCCATTTGCCAGCAAGATTCCCTTTAACGGATTGTGCTTCCAAAGCCATTAAAGGCAGGACAACACAGCAGGTGTTTGGTAATTAAACATGGCAAGAAAGCTCAGCAGGAAAAATCATAGCACGTTTCCCTCCCTCGTGTTTATTGTCATAAACAAGCTCTGCTTCCCAATTACTCCATGACCTGCTGCCCAGCTCTCCTGTGCCAGAGCCAGGCACAGGACTGGTTACCACCCCCTGCATTTGATCAGCAGTGCAGGGATCAGTCCACAATGTCACATCCCAATGTGACACAATGTTCACACACAGCTTGGAGTTTACTCCCTCTCTGCAGTCAGTTCTACTACAGCAGGCCATGTTCACCCCTGTCTTGTGTGGATTTGACACTCTCCAGAAAACAGATCTCATTTATGCCTTGCAGAACTCCAGCAGATCAGCACATTCAGAGAAAGCACCTGTGGAACCAGAGCCTGCTCTGACAGCAGAGATGGCACACGGTCCATGAGCTTCAAACACAACCCATTGCCCTTGGGAGAGCACAGAAATTCACAGGATTTTGATTTGCTTTGAAGTTTTTCCTGGGTGTCAGCAGAAGTTGCCAAGGCACATTTGTGGTTTCCCACAGCCGTGTCTCCCAGAGAGTCCTTACAACATCTGAGGTTCACAGGCAGGTGAATGAGACAAGCAACAGGAAGTCCCAGCAGCAACAATATGAAATGGGAGAGCTTGAGTTCCATCAGAAGGCAGCTTACATGCACTGACCCCTGCAGAAGGGCAGCTTTAACACATGCTGGGCCAGATCCCCAGCTGAATTCAAGCTCCTGATCCCTGCTCATGTCAGTGGGACCACAAGCCCATGCAGCTCCTTCACAGCTGGGAGCTGAGAGGAAGCAGGAACTCACAGCCCCTCTGTGTTTTAGTCCAACAGAAGATGCCTGTGGTGGGATCATTACTAGTGGGCAATGGTCCACATTGCAATGTGGGTCAGAAAAATCTCCTCCTAAGGGAATTCTCAGCCAAGAATAGGAAAGTAAGGCTGAAGGTCAACTCTGAGGTGCCCTGGAAGAACCGGACAAAGGAAGTTCCCATGGTAAGGGACAGCAGCAATGCTGAGTGAGGGAATACTTCACATTCACAGCCCAGCAAGCACAGGAGGTAACAGCATCCTTGGCTCCTCCTAAACTATTAAAGCTGATGTTTAAGCCATTCCCCCAGGAAACATCCCAGAGCCAGCCCCATGTACCTCACAGGGAGCACTGTGGCCTGTCTTCTTCTCCACATTCTGCTCCTCATCTTCATCAGGCGGGGGCTTGGCTGGCGGGGGAGGACGTTCTCTCTGCAGGTGAGACAGACACTGTCAGCTCATCCCTTCTGCCCCACCAGCTCTGTGTCCCCACTGCTGTGGATGCAGCAAATTAGTCTGGGTGGAGAAGAAGCTCAGCCCTAAAGGCACAAGAGCTGGGCAATGACTGCTGCCTTTCCTCCTTCTCTTCCTCAGGACGCTGATCTGTTCACACTGGTCTCACTCAGGCCCAAACCAGCATCTCCACAGCATTACACAGGGGAGTGAGCAATGAACTGATCAGAAGAAAGGGCATGTGGCTTAGTGAAACTGATGCCAGAGGCACCTTTTATAGTGGAAAACTCTAGGGATCAAGAAACTCTCCTCCAATATCCCGGGATTGCAATTGGGCAGCTGGAGCTGCTGCTGCCTGGTCCTGAGGCCCAGCACATCTCGGGGCCACCTCCTGCCTGGCCACAGCTCCATCTAATGGCAAAGGGAGCAGCAGAGCTGCACTGCTCAAACTCCAGCAAACTACTGGAGCATGTCCCTCTTTCTGCTCTCTTTTCACTGCAGTTCAGCTTTTATCCTTCCTTACTTGTGACAAAACCGAGCTCATTTCACACAAGATACCATCAGCACAGGACAATGACAAGATTTGCCCAGTAACCAACTGCCTGGTATTGCACACCTGAGAGATCTGGCCAAAACGTCCATCATCCAAAGCTTTTGTCTCATTTCTATTCTGCTTGCTCTCAGCACAAGCCAAAGGCTGCACCTCTTTGCACAGAGGGGAACCATGGTTACTGTGCCCCCAGCAGTTTAATTGTTCACTGCTGCTCTGCCTTTTGTCCAGAAACGCCTCCACAGAGCAGGCTTTGGAAAACCAACCAGAACACAGAGCCTGAAGCTGACCCAGCACTGCAGGGCCCGTGTCCCATCTGCCCCACAGCAGCCTTCCTGCTGATCACTACCAGGGCAGCAGATGCAGCGGACAGAAGGTGAGGATGACTTCTCTGGGGACAGTTCCAGGAGCTCTGCACTGCCTTGTAAAGCCTGGAGTACCCTCTACAGAGCTCTGCAAGTAATACACAAAAAACCCCCTTCCACTGCCAACTAGTCTCCAACAGGTTATTACAAATAATTTCCTGAGAGTCTTAGCTTTGGTAAAGCAGTGAGACATGAGAAGATGCTCCACACAAGTTTTTAGAACTTTTTTCAGGACAAGTCAGCTCTTCTGCGAAATGTAATCTCCTGACAGACCAACATTCACTGGCACCAGTGCACTGACAGAAAACAGAAGGATCCAACACAAGGTGAAACGAAGAAGCGATTTAGGCAATCCTTGTGAAGGAAGGGAAGGAGAGGCATCTGCCTGCTCTCATCAACGTCAGGGAAGGATTTAAAGATTTCCTCAAGCTGCTGCAAAACCTGACCCTGCAGGTCAGCCCCCCATGTCTCTAGGGCAAGCAGTGGTGAGCTACATACAGGCCTGACTCCAGCTGCTTTGAGGCCACTGGGTTCAGTTTCCTTATTCACAGACTCCCGGTCGGACGATCTCCCGCTGGCCAGGCTGTCCAGGGAGTGGCAGGACGTGGCGTTGTACAAAGCCTCATACGGGCTCTCCTCCTCAGGGTTCACATCAAAATCAATGATCAGCTCTGTCACAGCTTTGTCCACGTCACCTGTGGGGGAAGAGAGACATGGGATGGTCACTGGATCTCCTGACCTCGGGGCTGGCAGGGAGAGGAATGCTGGTGATGCCCACCCTGAGACGTCCGGCCCGAGGGATCAGTGGCTGGAGCGAGCAGGGCTGGAGCAGATTTCTCCACAGCTTTGGCACTTTTCTTCCCCACGGTGTAATCTGCAAGGGGGTTGGGGGACAGGGTCAGCTCACATCAATCTGGCTTTTCTGTCCCCATCAGCACACGGCACTTCCTCCCTCGTGGGTGGAAGGCCAACTGTCAGCTTATTAAGTGTCAAAAAAAAAAAAAACATTATTAAAACTTGCATCTCAGATCCCAAAATAGAAGCAGGCGGCCTCTTTAATCACAGGCACAAGGGTAGGGATGGTGCTTTGAACTTTCAGAGTCTTTAATCGGAAAGCTGCAAAGCTGCTGCATGGACACAGTGTCACGGAGCAAATTCATGTTGCACACACAAACTCCATCACTGAACAGAGTCATAACAAGAGAAACCAATTCCAGCTGCAGCCCCCCAGCCACAGGCAAAGCCAGAAGCATTCAGCTGATGTAACATCCAACAGCAGCTCCCTCCTGGGGAAAACTAACAGCCTTTATCTGCAACACCTTCAGTTTTAAAGCCCATCTTTGTCTTCAGTTTCAGAATAAAGCTCAAACATTCCAGCCTCACAGGCACAGCTTAGTTAAAAGTCTGAGAAGTGCTTTGAACCTGCAAAGCTCCCAAATGCTCAGCATGAATAACACCCCAGCTCCAAATGTTTCTGATCCTCCCCACAGCTGAGAGGAAATGCAGACAGTGTAATTACAAGGTATGAATTTAGCCAAGATGTCACATTTCATTCCCGAATTTGGACAGACACAATGGACCAAGCTCCTTTATAAAACACAAGTAATCAAGGCCTTTTCTGTAAATCTCATCTGCAAATTCCATGCCCAAGCCTCACAACGAGGGGAGGAGCAGGATGTGAGATCTGTGGACAACGATTTGCCTACACAGACACATAAAGGGGAGTTACACCACAACCATTTCTAAAGCTGATACTTTGCGTTCTGCAAGCAGATTTAGGCTATCCTTAATTAAAATTAACTTCTAAAGTGAGCTAAACAAAGCTCAATTAAGCCCATTTAAACTGTAAAAGTCACGCCACACTCCCTCAGCAAAGGGCTAATCCTCCTAAATCCCCCCTAGTCCTCCTCCAAACATTTGGTCTGGAGAAGCTCACCCCAGCGTTTCAGCACTGGTTCTTCCAACACAGCATGAAGCTGCTTTGCTTTCAGCACTTTCCAGGTCTACAAAAGCACATCCTGTACCTGCCCTGACACAATCAGCACCCCAAGCCTTCCCCTCCTCCCCAAAGGCAGAGCTGCATTACCCACCTTCAATGAGAGCTGCTATGTGCTGGCTTTTCTGGGAAGGAAGCTCCCTCACAATGTCCAGAGCAGTCAGGCCTCTGTTATCCTTTATGTTCACATCAATACCTGTAGCCACAGGGGTACAGAGGGCAAAAGCAAGAATATTGTCTAACTATGTGCAGGTTCATGTATTTCATCAAGTCACGTTTGTGATCATCACTGGGGGGAGCTAAAAGGCACTCTAGAGACAAATCTAAAGCCAAACTCCAAGAGCCAACCTCTCCTATATCCTGCTCTGAGGAGCTCCGACAGCTGGATGGAGAAACCTGCTGCACTGGAAAGGGATTTCCTCAAGCTCTGGGTGAAGGGATCACCACATTAGTGCTTCAAAAGGGGAACATTCTCTCACCTGCAGCCAGCAATATTTGTACCACATCTGTCTTGCCAAACAAAGCAGCTTCGTGCAAAGCACTGCCTTTCTCAGTCTGCAAATTAAATGGAAACATAGCATGAAGCCAGACAGCAGGGAATGGTGAGGGAGGCATGGCTTAGAGGGTTACAGAAGCAATAAATACACGGCATTGTACACGAGGTGTGGGCAGCACTACCTATGGCTGAGGACAGACTATCAACGTTATTACAATGCTGAGGATGTGGGATGGAAAATGGGGATGCTTCCATCAGAGAGACCAACAAAGGGCCTTCTACAGCTTGGCAAGAGGCCGTGTCCTGACAAGGAAAAGCAGGACCCACATACAAGCCATTGCTGTGAAAACAGCACATTCACAAGTGGCTTGATAGGAAGAGACATGTTTACCTATCAAGAGCTCACAGCACTGCAGGGCAAAACAGCTTTGGCCACGGGGTGTTTCTCTCCCCCACTCCGTGTCTGGGGCTTTGCCCGGCCCCTGCGCAGGCGTGAGGCATGCACAGCACCCCAGCCCCTCCGGGCAGCCTCCCCCAGCAGCCCAGAGCTGCACAGACAGCCCAGCAGGACACAAAGCTCTCCTCAGCTTCTGCGGGTGCTCCCTCTGTGAGGAGAGCTGGTGGAGCTCTCCAATCTCCAGCCACCAACCCAGCCCCACTCAGACACACCAGATACCTGGTAGTTGCTGTCCATGCCAGCATCTAGGAGCACGTGAACCACAGCTTTGTGACCATTCCTGGCTGCCAGGTGCAGCGGAGTGTGCTTCTTAGTGTTGCAGCTTAACAGGTTGGGGTGGGCGTTCAAGAGCATCTTGACCACTTCCAGCCTCCCATAGAGAGCCGCCAGGTCCAGGGGGGTCTCGAACTTGTTGTTGCGCATGGTGGGGTCGGTGAGCTCCTCCAGCAGCACCTTCACCACCTCGGTGTGGCCGTGCTGGGCCGCGCAGTGCAGCGCCGTCTCGTTGTCGTTGTTCTGCGGGGCACAAGGGGGCAGCGCGTCAGGGCCGGGGCGGCGGCGGCCCTGCGACTCGCTCCGACGTTAAAAGTTTAAAGGCAAAAAAAAAAAAAAAAAAAAAAGCAGTGGGGAGGCAGAGAGCCCAGTCTGAACCAGCCTGAGCAATGTTTCACCATCTCACTGGGTGTTTAGCGTCCCCTCACAAGCTCATTGATCGGCCAGCCCAGCCACGGCTTCAGGGATGTCCAGAACAAAGCACTTCAGCTGTGGCAAAGAGGGACTACAGATGGACTAGCCTGCTTTCTAAGCATTAGGGTTGGAATCCAGGGGCTATTTTAAAGTTTAAGAGATGTTGAGCTGTAACCAGATTCCCATTAATGCTGCTGGCACCTGGGGAAGGCATTCTGGTATATTGGCAGCATCTCATACTTCAGGGTGCCACAAAAATAAAAGGCTGAATATAAGGCAGGCACAACCTGTTGTGTGAATTCTATTTGCTGGAGCTTCGTCATCATGATCATCATCATAATTTTAGATTTAAACTTCAATTGTTTCAAATCCTACTTATTTATCCTGGTTATAACAATCATTCCACCTCTGCAATTCCAGCTGTTTAGAGAAAGGGTGCACCCAATCCCATGCAGTTTGTGAACCAGAGAGCTGTGCAATTCCACCACTGCAGGAACAAGCCAGGGCTCAGGTCAGCTGAGGGAAGCAATGTCTCAGCGACAAGGGAGCACCCCCAGCTGGAAGCCAGACCCAAACCAGAGCGTGCAGAGCAGCCAGGCTAAGAACCAGCAATGCAAAGCCTCATAATGAGCAGTCCAACAGCCTGCATGTGTAGGTGCAAAATAGGAACATGGCCAGATCTAACAGAGCCTTTTCTCAAATTAATTTCCTCTCAAGTTTCTAGTTTTACTATTGTGTGTCATCCACAGAGGGATTCTGGTTTAAGCACTTTAGAAACAAACATCTGACAATATAACCCCCAAAAACTTTAATACAGTTACACACTTCAACTGAAAGAATCATGGTTGAATTTGTCATTTTAACAACATTTCTAATAAAATAAACAGAATGTTCTTGTCTTGCTGGAGGCAGCAGCACCACTGCAGAAGGCAGTTTGATCTCTGCCTGCCTGCTGTGAGAGCACAGGCACACCTTGGGACACTGCTCAGTATTTTGCACCATGTCACAAACTTGCAAGGCTGCACAAGCACTCGGATCCTGTTGAGGTGTTCAGTCACTCTCAGACTCACAGGAGTCCTGTCAATCCCCCAGTTGTTTCAATCTGGCTTTTGCATCACTTCTCAGCCACAGGCAAAGCAGGAGGGAAGCTGAGAGAGGCTCCAGCAGCTGCAGTTTGTATGGCAGTGAAGGGAAGGAGGCAGAATCAGGCACATGCAGGGGCAGGGGGCAAACGGGGGCAAAGCATCACTGCCAGCACAGATAGTCCAAGTCAAACAGGCTCTATCCTCAGGGGAGGCACATACACGTGGACAGAGGGTACTGCAGGATACAGAATCTGCACAGAAAATATACAAACAGAGTGAGAGGGGACAGAGTAGAGAACATCAGAGCTCACACCTGCCCGTCAGCTCACACTGCTGCTCTGGGGCATTTACAGGGTTGGCAAATCTCATTATTCCCATTTGACAGGGCTGGGAGTGCAGGGATCAGGGAGCCCATGACAGCTGGGCCCAGGCTCTCAGCCTGCCCTGTGGCACAAGGGATCCTCACTACCAGGCTTTATGGAAAGACTGGATGACCCCAGCCCCTCTGAGCCGCAGGTCCCTGTCCCAGAGCTGTGGGGGCACACAGTGCTTATGCCATGCCAGCCCTGGCTACTGGGGATTTCCTTGGCTAGGACTGCCTCCCTCTCCTTTTTCCCTAGCACAGGGTATGCATCCCTCAGGGGGCTTTAAAGCATGCAGCAGCTCCAAGCACCCGCCTCAGGGCTCAGAAATGGGAACACAACATCATTTAAAAACCTAATTGTTGGAGACTTCCTTCATCTTCTCTGCAATTCAGTCCAATTTTCCCTAAGCAGATTGGGGCTCCGATGCGTGAGGCAAAATCCCCAGACTTTCCTCCTGCAGCAGAGATCTCCAGGTGGTAAAACTCCCCCTGAATCATCACAGCAAATCTCTCCCAATTTCAGACTGTGCAGTGGAAACTCCCACTACTGCCTGAGTCTTTACTGCCTCCATTTTGGGAGAGTTTTGAGCAGCCAAAAATATTACAGTTCTTCCAGGCCAAGGGAGTTTGCTTCCTTCCTGCGTCACCTCTCCAGGCACAAACCAGAGCAGCAAGCAGGAGTGCTCAGACCTACAGATGTATCAGAGATGGAAAAGGAAAATTCCATTCCAGCAGCCAGAAGGCACATGGCTTCAAATTTCAGAACTACTTAGAAAAACAGAGCACTCTGGAGGGCCGAGGGGCTGCATTCCTGCAGGAATCCTTGCATCCCCCCAGCCCTCAGCTGGAAGAGAGGAGCTGGGAGCAATGCCCATCTTGCAGAGCACAGACAGGACATGAGCAGGGATGGCTCTGCTTTCTTATGGGCTCCAGCACAGGTTTCAAGCCCTGGTAATGTGATACCCCTCACCACACACAGCCCTGCTGTTCCTCAAGTGGAGAATCCACAGCCCCTTCAAGTGCTGTGTCCATTCTGCACCCCCTGCTCCCAACACACTGTGAGTTGGCTCTGACTGAGCAGAGGGAGACTTGGTTTAAACAAGAGAAAGTTTTCTGACCTGCAAAGATCTGAAGGGTTGAATAAACTGCCAAAGAAAGGCCACAGAGCTGTCCCTCTCTGAAGCTTTTGAGAAATTGGTGGGCAAACCCTGCTCAAGAATGGTGTAGGGAGACTCGATCCTGCCCCAGGGTTGGGGAAAGTGGCTACACAGCTCTTCAGTTCCATCCATCCTACTTCTAAGATTCCTTGGTAAGATTTTCATTGGTGTCTGAGTGTCCAACAGAGTCCTGCCCTATTGACAACCTGCTGTTGGCTGCTCCTGAGAAAAAAAAATAGTCTGTGTGACAGGTACAACTCCATATGCTCTTCATCACACATGGCCAGGAACTGGTGCAAAGCTGCTCAGAACTTGTGAGGAACCCAACAACTGTGTGTAAATCATCTCTCTCCCTTTAAAACCAAAGCAAAGATTCCCAAAATCTTGTCTTGCTCTAGAGAGCACCTCAGCCATTGTGAACACTGAACTGAGGCTTTAAATAATGCACTTCTCCACGGTATAAAACCCAAATTAGCAGACTCTGTAAACAAAAATTCACAAAAAAGGGAACTCCCTGGATATTCCCTCTTTACATTTCTTCTTCATTCAACATCCCAACACTGGAGCATGTAAAATTTTACTTGGTTGTTGACAATATTTTAGGAAGCTCCTTTCAGGCAACTGAACTGCTCAACTATGATGTTTCCACAGAAGACATAAAGCCATAAAATTCCCATCTGGATTTTTGCAAAAATTCTCAATTCAGATGAGCTTCATGGGAATGCATTTGTGCTCAGAGGGTGGGCACTGGTCACCCTGAAACAGGGCTTTACAAAACCACACCTAACTCCCAGCAAGCACAGGAGCTCTGGCTGTGTGTTTCTAAGGTCCTGCAGACCAAGCAGAGGGAAACTCTGACAGACAGAAATCTGTCATGGATGGCTGGATCCAAAACAACTGGCTGGAAGCTGCTGTGGCATGGTGGCTCATGGCAGAGATGTCTCAGGACGGAGCAACAGACTGTGTGCCACCCCTGGCTTGCAGATTCACTAGAAATAAAACTGAAAAATGGTGTCTGAGAAACCACCACCAGGAATTTGATCTGCTTTTTCAACAGCTCAGTCTCAGCACACTGCACAAGTTGATGTTGTGTCTTTTGTAGCTCAAAACAACTGAAAACAAGAGAGGAGCAAAACAGGCCAGAAAACAGGAACAGGAGACCAGGGCTGAAGGGTCAAACGACACCACAGACTGAATATCAAAAGAGAGACTGATGTAGTAAGCAGGACATGGAGGACTTGGGAAGGGAGGCAGGAACATCACTGCCCTCCCTTCCCCCACCACCACCACCACAGGAATTAACTGTACATTCAAACAACACAGAGCATTATGCATTTGGTAGGAGAAAAGGCATCAAAATTCACTCCAAACAGCCCACAGAGAAAATGCAACCATGGTTAAGCAGGGAAAAAAAAATCCTTCTCTTTGCATTTATCAGCAACATCAGCACATGAAACAAAACCTAGAACATTTAATTGAAGTGACATTACCTTTGGGAAGTCATCCAGCCCAATCAAGCAAACTGACCATCACTGCGAGTCCTACAAGGCTAAACAAGGAAGGAGCCCCCAGGAAAGTAAGGAAAAGCCTTCCTTTAATTATGTTTCTATAACTGCTTTGAAGAGAGAAACCCACAGTAAATCAATGGTCCCATTTTCCTTTTCCCCAAGCAGCTGCAAAGTGAACAGGTATTATTGCACCTGGAAGCACGCGAGTGCAGCCTGGAGTGATGATGCAGTGAAATGCTGGCAGCAAAGTACACACCTTGGCATTGATATATGGGTCAAAGGGGCCGTACTTTTTGAGTTCTTTGATCTCAAGAGCATTCTACAAAAAGGAAGAGGAAAAAAAGAAAAAAAAAATGTGATAATGAAATGGGTGAGATACAGCAACAAAGCAATGGGTGACTCCAAGGGGTGGAACGCCAGGACACAGCATCTTGTTCCAGTCAGAGCCATGGCCAGCAAAAGCCATTCCAGCTGGGATTGCTGTAACCTGGACCAGGCTCCAAGCACAGGTTCCTCAGCTGACTTCTCCCATTTAACAGGGTTCCTACTACACAGACATTAATGAAACATTACCTGCAAGGATCATACTAAGCTCTGGATCTTTTGTAAAGATCACCCCTCTAGCTGCCCTGCTCAGAGCAGAACATTTACACCATGGGTTCTCACTCAATTTTTGTCAGATTGATTGAAAAGGGTTACCTGCACTCAAGCCTATGGAATCAGACTGAGTGCCTGCAGCTGTGCCTGGAGACATGCTTAACCACGGCCCCAAACTGGAAAACTGTCACCAGAGACATCAGAACACACATTCCTCCTTATTCCTGCTCAGTGGAGGAATGATACAGTTGTACTACAATCAGATTTTTCATTCCACGATGTTTTAGCAGCATTTATCCCTGGGGCAGCCTGGTGCATCGAGTTACCCATCCTGGGAAACTTCAGTGTGGCACTTGGGTCCCCACAAAGAAGGACTGGGACTCCTAAAGCAGCCTGTGAAAGGAGTTTGCTCCCCAGCTTCTGAAAAACTACCACGGAGCAAATCAAAAGCAGGAACTCCCCAGCTGCTCACATTGACTCTGGGCTGAACTCAGGCCAGGGGTGTCTGACCTACCTGGGAATTACCTCTGGAATGAATGCCCAGGTTTAGCCTGCTGGCACCAAAGCAGGCAAACCTATTTTGGTTTATTCCTTTCCTCCTGAAAGAACACCTGAGTGGTTTGGGAGTTGATTCACAGGGACATCAGATGTTCCTGCCTTAGGGACAGGACAACCACAGCCCATTGCAGCTTTAGCCACCTGATCCAGGCCTGTCACTCTGTCTGCTAGACTCACCCAGGGAGGGACAGTTCACTGACAGCACTCAGCTGGCCTCATTCATGAAACCAGTTCCTGTAAACAAAATTGTGCAACAACAGGAATGTTTGGGCTTCCCAGCAGTAGCATTTCAGAAATTCTCTGCAATTTAAGATATCTCTGATGTCCATGGGGCAGTTCCACAGGAGCCAGCCCTCTGCAGTGGACACAGCTGTGTCATAGCCCTCACTCCCTCTGCACCCCAGACCAAAACAGTCAGTTTGACAAAAGGAACAAATCCAAGAGGCTTTTTTTCCTTGCCTCATTGCAAAAAAAAATTCTTTAAGATTAAGCTAGGGATTTATCTGGGGTCAAGTAGTGTTGAAATTATCTGAGAACTTACAAATTAGTGAACTGGAGCAAGTGCCAGAGACAAGCCAGGAGAGCAGCTAAGAGAGCACGGCCAAAGAGACTGAACAAAGCTGCTTGGATTAGTTCCCAAAGGAGGGAGCCAATGGATCCTCTGCAGAACTAGAAACCTGCTCAGCTATCCAGCAGCTGAAAGGAAAACTGTGGGTTAGTTTTAGAAGCCCAGAAGCAGGAGACCACTTCCTAAGTGTTGAGCAGTTCTCATATTTATGTGTCTCTCTATAAAACTTAAATATCTTTTCACCCTACACTAACTCAGAACTGAGTGTACTGCCCTAGGCAGTGCCCTTCTTATCCCACCAGCAAGTAGAACCTTACAACCACTGCTACTGGTTTGGGAAGGGTCAGGAGTCAGCCAGGGAAGTGATCCAATGATACATTAGAGAAAATCAGGCAGACCTGCTCATTCACTTTGGTGTGTGAAGGGCCCTGGTGGATGAGGAGCTTCACTATGTCAGCATCTCCCTTCCAGGCTGCCAAGTGCAGGGGGTAACAGCCCTTACAATCTGCCACATTGGTGAGGGCGTCGTTCCTCAGCAGAACTTCCACAACCTCCCTGCAAGAGACAGGAACTGCAGTGAGACATTCAGTCCTTGTTTCACAGCTCACACTCTGCAGCAACTACTGAACAAGAAGTTAATGTGAACAGGAATGTTTCAGAGAGCCTCTTGAAATGTGATTTTTAAGTGTTCCTATTAAATGCTGCCAAAGGAAATGAAAAAAAAGAAATAAATATTGCTGAGATGAGCTCAGGGAAGACCCACATTAACTCCTCACTAATGGAGCTGAACAGAGGCTGAAGTCAGCCACAAGGCTCTGCTGCAAAGTGAATTGCACCAGCACAACGAGGGTGAATAAAGACTTTAACTCTGATTTCTCAATATCTCAGGCAGCAATGAGCAACACGAGATCCACCACACTAAAGCTACTTAAAACCCTGATATGCTCACAAGGCAACTGTAAAGTGGTGCAGGCCCAGACCACCCTGGACACCAGAAAGACTGCAGGGACTGTCACCAGGGGAGCCCCTTTCACACGGTGTCACAGCTTATCCAAATTGCTTAGAGATAAAAGGGTGGTTGGAAACCTCAGCGTTTGGAGAGGTAAGATCACACACCAGCCAAAGCACTGACATTCTCCACTTCCCCTGAAGATGGAGTAGTGCTGCACCAGTGCCTCAGCTGGTGAATGAGCCACACCACGGTGGCCAGGGAAGCACAAAGCACCCACCCCCTGCGACCCCAGGCATGGGAACAGGACTCACTTGTGGCCATTCAGAGCAGCGTGGTGCAGCGGGGTGTATCCAGTGCTGTCAACGCAGTTCACGTTTGGCCCCCTCCAGATGCTGCAAGACAAAAACCACACAGGGAACACTTAGGAAAACACCAAACAGGGACAGGGCAAGGGCAGGGCCAGCACAGCTCTCACACCAAGGTGGGGATCTGGCAGCTGTGGTCAGGGGCAGTCACACAGAGCAGAGGGGTCTCTGTGTCAGCACACGCCTGCACATGGAATCATTCCTCTGCTTCACCTCACCCTCCTGCTTTCCTATCAGAGCTCCCACTGCCACACATCCTTCAGCCATACACAGGCTTGCCAAAAAGCATTTCAGAGGAACATGTGTCTATTAGGCTGAACCACAAGAGACAGCAAACCATCGACCCACTGTTAATTCACACCCCACAGAAGAATTCTGATGGCTGTGGGAAATTGTCCTTCTCCACAGCAAGAGTCACAAGGGGTGGGTGTAAGTCAAAGACTGTGGGATAGAGTCTGCTCCTGGTCACCACTGTGATTCCACACTGACTTCTCACTGTCCCAAAATCACTTCCATCTGTCAGCTGTTGGCAGTCTGTACCAAAGAGTAGGTGGTCTCCCAGCACTTCTGAGAGCATTAACTTCCCTCCCTTGCTCAGAAGTCAAGCAGCACAGACTTAAGTATTAACCCTGACAAGGATTACTCTTCCCCAGCCCCTGCAGGGTGCCCTGTTTACATCAGCACAGAATGGCACAAGTAAGAGGCCAGTGCTGCTCCTGAGCTTGCTGTGAATGGAGTGTGGTGTCTGCTGTCCCTCACCAGGGCCACCACCCTCTCCCAGAAATGGGCATGAAACTCAAACCAGTACAAATCTCATAAGCAAACTGGAACTGTTCAACTTCCCTGATGACGGCCCTCTCCAGTACAACCCATCATCTGTGTGTGTTGGCCTGTTTTACACACCATCCTTTCAGGAATTACACGAGGCTTATTACAAGCCCTGACAATCCCACTTGTGCTAATGTGGTGCATTTTCCTGCTTTGTTTTCTTTGGGGGTAAAACTTAACAGTACCCTCTGATCCCCAGCTGAAATGGTTTAAAATCAGCCAGCTGTGGCTCTGTTTGAAGCTGGCCTTCTCTGAGCAATCCATTTCCTCCCCAGCATGAAATCACAACGACTCACATGGCCCAGAGGCTTTCTAAAGCAGCAGTCAGCACTGGGGGGCTGCTAGCCAGGAGCACCTCAGTGCCACACAGCAGGAAAGGCACCAAACCAAACCACGGGGAATCTCGTGCAGATGGAGTGGAACTCCAGAAGGGAATGAAGCAGCAGGATCAGTCTGGAGCATGTTTCAGTGGGAAATGGAAAGTCTGTCCCTGTCCCTTCTGAGTGACTCCTGACCTGCAGAGCATTAGAAAAGGCTTTGCAGTCCTGAGATGGACCCAAGCTCTGCTAGAGGAGAGGCAGCTAAGGGGAAACTTTATCCAAGAGGACAGGCAAGTGAGCCACAAAATCCAATTTGCAAAGGATCAGAGGCTTATCCTGAAGCATCCTGCACGCCACACACCATCCTGTGCTCCAGGAGGATACACACATGCAGATGCACATCAATACACACATGCAGTGCACCTCCAGCACTGATAACACTGTTCATAGGAAGATGGCTTAAACTACCTCCAGGTCAGTGAAACACCAAAAACCCCCAGTCAGAGTGTGTGAGAGTGCCTTGCCTGATCCAGCTCTGCAGCCCTGAAGCATGAAGGGGACTGAGTAGAGCTCAGCTCTGGTTTGTTCCTGGCAGTGGGCTCTTGCAGTGTGGTTGCCCAAATAATTTATTGCTGGATTTAACATGGCAATTAATGGTTAGAACTAGTGCCAGAAGGTCTTGTGTGCAGTCTGGAGCAGTTCTAACATTGCACCTGTGCTGCCTTTGCTTGGGCTGTAACCTGGGCAGTGCCAGCGTCCCGTGGTTTTGCACATTAAACTGAGCTGTGTTTGGAAGCTGAGCTCAAACTGCTTGAGGGTGAGCACAGGAAAAACCAGCAGCAATTAACACAAATGTTTCTTTCAGCTGAAGTTATGAAACGAGGAAAACCAGGGTCAGTGGTGCAGTGGGCAGGGCTGGGGACTGGAGCCTGGGGCATCTGTCCCCACTGGAGCGTGCTGTCCTCATGATAAAACACTTCCTTAGAAATCTTCAGGTCAATGCTTTAGAGTAAAATGCAAAGTTTGTTCAAGGAGCTCAGAGGAGGAGAAAAGCTGGAGCCCAGGAGGGAGCTGGCCCAGCAGTGAGCACTGGGTGCTGCAGAAACCAACTGCCAGGATCTAAAGATATTTAAAAAAAAATCTGCTGTGTCCTCTCCTCCCCTTTGCCTTTTTATTCCTGCAAATAAAGAAAGCTTTTATCAAAGAAAGGTCAAATCACCCATAAGATCAGACTGGAAAGATCCAAGAGGGGAACTATTTATATTTAGATGTGGGGACTGCAGTGAAGTACATCACTCCCTTCCCTCCTCTTCCTCTTCAGCTCTGCCAGAAAGGCCATACAATTCTCCTGAGGTATGGAAACAGGGTGCTGAGAAAAGCAGAGCACAGAGCCCAGAACTCCCTGTGACTTTGGGCTGTTTCTGATTAAACAGAAACCCCAATCCCAGCACAGGCAGGAGAATGCTGTAAATACAGGTCCCCAGTAAAGGTCTGAAGCCAATTTGACCACTGCTGCTTTTGATGTCCTTTCTCCCCCAATTCCCCAAAACCCCTTCGCATCAAAGAGGGGTTTGCTTTTACCCTGTGGTCTCTATTCTCAAAGGATTACCCAGGTCTCACCTGCCCTTTGCTGCACCAGGGCAGAATCTGAAGATGCTCCTGATGGCATCTGCTTAAGACAACTAAGACTGAATGTTGAGGACATCTGGAAAACTCTGAAAACAGCAAAATCTGCTCCATTTAAACTATTCCTTGTGCTCAGTTTCCTCTTGCTCCATGATTCAGCAAGTGCTGTAGGCCTTAAATAAAGCTTCCTGCTTGTGAAAACTGCTGAATAAAGCACATGCTTTAGGTCACAGTAAAACCCCAAAGTACCTTTAAACAGGACCATATTTGTCCTCTTGCTTTTCCATTTCTTTCTTCCCAACTGCAGTAGTAACTTTGCTCACAAAACCACCCCAGGCCAGGAACTAAAGCAGGGCCAAGCCTAGAGAACAACGTGGTGTTTTCACTCAAATGATGAACCTTTGGGGCCAGTTTCTGCTCTCACTAACATGGATTAAGGAAGCAGCAGGAGAGCTCAGGGTGCTTGTGCAGAGCAGAAGCTGTTGGACCCCCTGTATTTACACACCCAACACCAAAGACAAAAAGCACAACAAAACACCAGCAAACACGAGTGGCTTTGCCCAAAGGCCCCAGGAAGTTTAAAGCAGCTGAGCACTGGCCCCAGATATTTGTGTACTTCACTCAAAGCCTTAGAGACAAAGTGTCAGGAGGGCAAGTGAGGGCTGGAGGGCGGATTCCCTGGAGTCCATTGCCCAGAGGCCACCACAGCAGGTCAATCACATCCCAGCTCTCCACATCCACACAACCACTGGATTCCTGCAGCCAAACGCAACCCTCGCTTGGTATTTCCTGCTTACAGAGGGAACACAAACAACCCCAAGGCTTTGGGCAAGGCCTCAGCCTTAGGAAGCTGCTTATGTTTTTTCTGAAATGTGAGGAAGGGACTGCTGCAGCCACCTTGCCAGTGGGCAGGGTTTGGATGGTGGGACTCCCAACAGAGCGGGAGCCCCCTTCTCATGCACCCCAACCATCAGATACTACAACAGCTTTTATAAACAAATGGCTGATGCAAGGCTGGAGAGTAGAGTATTTAGAGTAAAGCAGACTATGGCTGGGGCAAGGGACTCTCAGCCCCTCCTGGCAGGTTTTGAGAAAGCCCAAGGGGAACAGCTGGTCAGACTCCAGCTATCGGAGTGGCTGCAGATGAAGCCAAAGCCATGAGCTTCCACTTCTGCACTCCTCAACTTCTTGGCCCAGATTTTAATTTGCTGTAAGAAAAGTGGGTAGATTTTCCTCAAAGTCAAAGGGTCAAGAGATCAAGTAGAAGATGCCAGAATGGACAGGGAAAAGCAGGGATCATAATAAAGGCAGGACACATAGAAACGTCATAGAAGCTGACACTGCACAACACCACAGCCAGAATGAGAGCTGCTGAGCCTGGGCTCTGTTATCAGACCCACTGACCAGGGATTCCAGTGAAAATCCTCAGGTTCAGTCCACTTTGACTGACACACTGCAGCAGTCAGAGCCACGCCTGGCCCTCTGCACAGAGCCAGACCTCAAGCTCCCATTTCACCAGCTCATTCTGGGTAAAGCAACAGCTCCAGCCTCATTGCCCAACACCTGCAGACAGTTCAGCCAGTGTAAGGTCAACAGGGCACTGTGAGAAACCAGCATTTCCACCAGTGGAGCAACACTGAGCAGCAACCAACCCTCTGATGGCCAAATGATCCCTTCTCCCATGGAAAGGAGCAGAGAGCAGCCAAGAGCAGGAAACCTGCACGGGTTTGCAAAGTGACAGCAGCCTGTGAAGGATCAGTTCAGGAACTGAGAGGCAGAAGGTGAGCTCATCTGCTTCCCTCAGAACCAGTCTACCATCTCCTACTCCTCATTTCCAGGGGAGGCTGTTTTGGGTTGGCACAGCAGACATTTAACTCCCAGGCTTGCAGCTCACACTAGGAAGGAACCAGACAGGGTTGGCACCACTAACAGAAATGTGTCCATCCAAGCTAAAACCCCCCATTAGGAAGAGCCAGCCCTAGCCTTATGGATGGCTCCTGGCAGTGAAAATGCATTTATTTAACCTTAATGTATGGTGGGGGTGGCAGTGGGGACAGAAAGGCCGGGTGAGGCGTGCAGCTACATCAGAGAATCCCTCCGAGCAGGGGCAAATAAAGAGCTGCAGGACAGGAAAAATATAGGTCTGGTTTGAGTGCATATGCTGCTCTTTATTCTTAAAAGCATTACAGGCACTCTGCAACCAGCTCCCATTAAGGAGCATTCCCAGCTGATGACAGGCCACGGAGCAGGAGCAGCCCCACAACACAGGCTCCAATGCTGGCTCTGACCTCAGGGCCAGAGCCAAACAAGCTTTGCTGGGAGAAGTGCAAAAAGGGTCAGCCATCGAGTCAGAGAAAGCCAAGCAGTGTCTTGGGGAGGGGTCCAGGAGCTCTGGGGTCTGATGTGTGTGGAAGCAGGAGCATCCCCCTGGCTAAAGGCAGCACGGTGGCAGGGGAAGAACAGAGAAAATGAGAAGGCAGCCACCCAGCATGGAGATGGGAGGGTTTGACATGAAGTCTGGGCTCAATCAAGGCAGGAAAGTGACCCCTAAAAGAGGACAGAGATATAACAACATTTGCCAAATGCTGGCAAACCTCTCACTGAGGTTTACTGAACACTGATTTTATTTTATGGCTCGTTCTCTTCTTTTGCATCTGACTAGATGGGGTTTTGAGGAATAGGAGCAAAAGGAACCAAAACATTCCTGCAGAAAATCAGTGAACTGAGCAGCTTTATCAATGTCATAATGTCATAAACCAATATCCTGGAACTGCAAACAGAAACCAGAGCACTGCTCAGGTAAACATTCCCCACTCTCCAATTGCAGGTCAGCTCTGCTCCCACAGCACTGGAGAAAATGCACTAAGTGGAAGAAAATACAATATTAAAAATAAATAAGATGCAGGGAAAATTAGCAAGACACATGTAGATGGTGCAGGCTGCTGGGTTCCACTGAAGCACAATTCCTTAGAAAGGTGCCAGACTTTCCTCTGGCCTTCCCTTCATTGAGCACTTCCAGAGAAATAGAAGGAAACCCTGGGCAGCCACAAATTCCTGATCAAAACCACCAAGCAGCTGATGCTGCAGCACTGAGCTGGCTACAGCTGGCAGCCTCACACCAGGCTTTCCCTCCCCCTTCTCCTTTGTGAGATGATTTAACAAGCTGCAGAATCCCATGGGACATGTCAGTCAGCCAACAGCAATGGAGCATCGTGTCTGGAGCCCAACATGTCCATCTGCACTGCTCCCTTCTGACAGGCACAAAGCTCTGAGCTTGGAGTGAAAATGTCATCAAAAGGAACTTGTGCAGAAAAAATTGTGGTAGAACACATGCCCTGCCCTCCTGCCAGTGTCCTTGCATGGGCTGGATGTGTCAATTAAGTGTTTTGGGATGGCAGAAAACGTGTCACCCTCTGCTCACTGTCAGACAACATCAACGGGATCAGAACACCTTGAAGTTAATGTTTGTTTCCAGCACCCACAGGAATCAGATCCAATTCACATCTTACTGGGAATTTGGGATTTCTAGCACCTTGCACTTACAAGGGCATGGGGGTGGTGATACTTTATTTAAACATGGACATCCTCCTCCTGGTGAAGTCTCAGACCTCTCTGTAGGGAGACAATAAACCACCTCATGTTTTCCCTATCTAAGACTTCTCAAGGTCTGCCTGCTCAGCCCAGCCAGCCATGCTCTAATGCTCCTCTGGGCCACCACGGCTTCTTCCTGGGCACTGGCCCTTCACTTTGTGCCATGTCACCCACACTCATGTCCCCCTCAGCCTGGCTGCTCCTCACCCCTTCCCAAATCCTGCTCACATCCCCCTCAGCCTGGCTGCTCCCTACCCCTTCCCAAACCCTGCTCACATCCCTCTCAGCCTGGCTGCTCCCTAACCCTTCCCAAACCCTGCTCACATCCCCCTCAGGCTGGCTGCTCCTCACCCCTTCCCAAACCCTGCTCACATCCCTCTCAGCCTGGCTGCTCCTCACCCCTTCCCAAACCCTGCTCACATCCCTCTCAGCCTGGCTGCTCCCTAACCCTTCCCAAACCCTGCTCACATCCCCCTCAGGCTGGCTGCTGCCCAGCCCTGATGCCTGGAACATTGAACCATGACGTGTCTGACCCGGGGCAGATGAAAAGCAGGTAAATAGGCCAAGTCAAGCAGAGACAGAGATTCAGGGACCGAATTACCCCTTCCCTACAGCAATTAAAAAAGCAAATGCAATTATTTTCTACCAACAACTGCACACAGAGTGCACTTTTGCCTTAGGGAGACAGAAACCAGTGAGACAGAGATTGGCACGACATCCCCCTTCCCCTGTGACATTGCCCAGATCAGTGACATGAGGACTCTGAATCGGTGCTGGCACTGCTGTGCTCAATTCTGTGCACATGGGGAGACCTCAGGACGTTGGGAGGGACCCCTGGGTTGCAGCCCAGGACATCAGGACAGGCAGGAGAAACACGGTGCTGGGGTGAAAAGGAAGCGAGTTGCTCTGATATCAAACAGCAGAATGACAGGATGAGAGGCAAGGCCCTCGAGGAAGAGGACACGGGACTGGAGAATTCAGAGCCACAACAAAGCTTCCACTGAAGCGTTTGGAGCACACTTTACCCTTGAACAGAGCCCACACCAGCAGCCCAGCTCACCCACATGGCTCCATTTAAGCCTGTATCAATCCCAGCTCCAGCTTAGCCAGGACTCCCTGAGGGCTAAAGAAAGACACAGCAAGGAGAGATTAACTGGCAACAGTGCAGGGCACAAACAAGGCAGACACACCACTGACTCCAGAGACATTCCTTCTTGATGAGCTTTTTAATTGGGTGCCCGAAGAGCAAGTGACAGGGGAGGAGAGAGCAAAGACAGGGAGAGGAGGAGGGCAAACAGAAAAGTGACCCCATGGTGGCTCAGATGGGAACACGGGGGACACACCTGAGCATCCACAGAGCTCTGTGATCAGCTCTGCTTGTTCCTGGTGGATGATAAACAAGCAGAGAAAGCACTGACTTAGACAACAGTTCCTAAAGAAAAGCTCAGGAAAAGAAGGATGGAAATGAGAAAGAACATCTTTTTACTCCAGAAGCGCCCTTGAAATCCAGTCTGTTAGAGAACAGGAACAGGAGTGAATGGGCAAGGCAGGAAATTATTCCCGAATCCCCAGATAACTCCAGAAGTTGTCATTACTTGTCTGCCTTATCTGTACAGAGATAAGGCTAGAGCTGAAACACACAAGTGCTGAGAGCTGAGGGCATGAGCCAGGCAGTCAAACAGAGGGGTGGAGTGTGATGGTCCTGCCCTGCTCTGAGAGCCCTGGGGAAGGGCAGGGACCACTCCCCAAGAGCTGCCAGAGGCAGCTGCACCCACCCCTAATGCTGGAAAACAGAACCAATAACAGAACACACAGCAAAGAGAGATGTTCCCACATATTTCATGGTGGATCTGCAGCTTCTAGTCCTCGTTTCACCCAAATGCCAGCTCTGACTCTGCCTACAACGACAGCCTCAAACAGCTTTCTTCCTCACCAGAAAAAAACGTCATTCTTTGGGGAACATATGATGTTCCAAATCCCTTGAAATATTTCTGCCCACTTCTCTGCAAGAAGAACAGACCCAGCACTGAGCCTTTTCCCTGTTCAATACAGCTCTCCCAGCAAGAAGCTGCTTTCAGCTACAGAGCCTTTCCCAGCCTGACATTTTTAATGTACAGAAGGAACGTACATACGCCAGTCAGACTCCTAAATATATGCAGGATAAAATTCCATTACTTCAAACAATTTCAGGGTAACTGTGACTGTCCCAGCAAATAATTATATGTCAGCTGTAACAACTCAAACCCATATAACAACCAGGATCCTCAGAGCTTTTAAACCAATTCTCTTTAGTCTTTATTTTCAGTGAAAAGGAATGTCAAGGTCACATCCTGTTTCACTCCTTCTGTGAAATAATTTCTGTTGAGATTAGAGGAAATATTTCCAAAATGCCAAATCCAGCACGAATTCCACACGTCCTCCAAGTTCCATTTTCAGCTGTTCTGACCCAGAGCAGATGAGCCACAGGAGCTCAGGCAGCTTCACAGCCTGCACCAGGCTGAAAGGAGCTGTGAAGGGGGCACAGGGGCAATGCAGTAACTGAAAATCATGCAAAGGTGGTTCCTAACAACACTCCAGGACAGCCACAAGTCAGCCCTGGGGATCACGGGATGAATTGAGGTCAAACATCTCTTACAGGGCAGTCAACTCTATCAGAGTCCCCCACTGTGCAGTGAGAAACCATGAGAAATCACTGGAAAGAAGCACCAGGAAAAAACCAATGCAAGTCCACAGGACACAGCCTCTTATTTAAGACATCTGATGGATTTCATTGTCCTTGTAACAGAACCAAGATCACGACGCAAAGCTTTGAAGTCTTCAGAGCTTAAGGTTTTATTCTAATCCTGCTCCTGATTCCTAAAGAAATTGTGCTGATTCCTGAAACTGAGAGCAGTGAGGAAGAGCCTGTGGAGCCCACCTGGGTTCCTGCATGGGGGTGCTTCAAACCTCAGCAGGCATCCAGCCTCTGGAATTGGATTCTGTTCTAAAATCAGGCACTTTGTAATGCCAAACTTGAGCGGATTTCTCAGTGTCTTAATTAGGATGAGGCAAAAGTCGAGTCACCTCATTTCCAGCCCACTTCAATATTAGATTTGAAAGACCACCTATGACATCTTCAGCCTTGCTCGCCTCAGGAGACTGCACAACAGCAGGCAACAGGATTAGATAAAAATCTAATGAGATAATGTATTTACATAATATTTATGGCACTCACTCTCAGACAGGGTTTTGTTCTTTCCCGTGCTTGACGTTTATTTTTAAATCTAATTTCCCTTTAAAGAAACCATGCATTTAAATAACAAGAGAGGAGTGTGAATACACCTGGGCTTACCAAACCTAAACACCAACTCCAGCTCAACTTTCCTTCAGCTGAATAACTCAGGCCCCTGCAGAGTGTCCAGTAAAGCCATGCACACACACTCCTCCTCCTGTAATCCCTCAACATCCTGTTCTCTCAGATGTATACCCTGATTTTCACCTGAAACCCTCAACAGCCACACGTCAGCAAGCCAAGCATGTACCTAAACATACAGTCTACACTTTGCATGCTGCATCCTCCCAAACATTTAACAGCTCACCCTCCCTAACCCTGGGGAAACAACCACCTTCACATCCTGCATGTGCCAGAGCCAGCTAAAATCCTTGGCTTAGGAAAAAGTAAAAACCACACAAATCTACACACTGCCAAGATAGAAATAGTTCCAAATTTAAGCCCCTTATCCAGCAGTCTGGAGGCTCAACTGGATTTTCTTCCAGGATACAAACACCTGCAGGAATCCCTGCTGAGTATCCAGCACCACATTCAGTTAGAGTTAAAGGGCAACTGAAAAAGTTTAACTCCAATCTGATTCATCCAAACTTCTCAAAGCTGAGAATTTCTCATTGAGTTATGGCACCAGGACAAAGTAATTTTGGATTCAGGTCTAGAAACATGCATGTCACATGATGGATACCCAGGTACCATGTATTAATGCCCTGCCTGACCCAGGGCAGGACATTTCCCCACCCATGAGGGTGCAGGAGTGCATTTTTTTGGAAGCAGAACATAAAGGGCTCTGAGGCTCTCCAGCTTTTGCGACTAAGAGGGCACATTCACAGACTCCAGCTCAAATTTCATTCCAAAGGCAGCTCACACCTTCCTGCCCTGTCTTTATTTGAGCCTTTGCCCCCTCCCCAGCCCCCAGGCTCTCTGCTGCTGACAGCCAGCCCAGGTGCATCGACATTTCCAGCTCTGTTTTCCTCCCTCCTGCAGACAGCAGCTGTGTTCACTTCGCCAGTCGGTTGCTATAGAAACAAATCAATCCTCAATAGTTTTATTTTTACCAGTTTCTGTGAAATAGGATTTATCTCATTTCCATGACTAAGCTGTACTCTGGAGCGAGCTCTTTGGGACAGTGACAGAGTCAGCTCAGCATCAGGCAGAGCTCGTGCTGCAGTGACAAGAGGAAATGGCCATCACCCCTGTTCAGAGGCATCTTCTCATCTCGAGGACACTTCACCTTGAGAGGATCCCACAGCCAGAGCACTACAGCACCCCACAGTTACATCCAAGGAGTGGGACAGAGCAGGAGTGGATGGCACAGCCTGGAAAGGTGATGGGCTCACACAGAGTGGAGGTGTCAGCACATGTTCTCTGCCCACAGCCAGCCTGGCAGCCCCTCAGGCACTGCCACAGGAGGGGCTCAGCCTCCAGGAACTGCCTGTCCTTTGTCCCAGGGCAGCTGAGAGGGGCTTTCCTTCTGGTCTGGTATGACATGGATGCATTTCCTCCATTCTGTATTACCTGTACTCTGTGTCACACCTTTCACCTATGTCTTTGCTATCCTGTTTGTCCTTCAGTCTCACTGAAATGATGCATTACCTCACAAAAATCCAGCTGGGTGAACGCTGTTTCTTAGCTCAGCTGCTCCCAATGCACCAAATACTGTTCTAACCATTCATCTCCAGAAAGTTCTGCCCCCTGCCAAAAGGCCTTCCCCAGCCAGAGGGGACCCGTGGCACTGAGTGGAGCAGCTCCACTTCACCAACACTCTGCTGGGGCACGACCTGCTGCATGCAGGGAGCAGAAGGGAGAGGGAGACACTGCTCCTCCTGCCTTTCCCTCCTGCTGGATCCAGGAACTGTGCAGCCTCAGGAGACAGCAGTTTGTGAGACCTGTCAGCTGCAGTGTTTCCCCTGGCACAGCCAAACCTTGAGAAGAGGAGCTGGGGATGGCTGGGCCTCTCATTCCAGCCAGGCCAAGCTGGAATCTTTACACTGCACTGTAAAGTGCACAAACCCATCTGTCAAACACTCAGCATCCAGCTGAGCTCTGCATCACTCCTGCTCTCAGAACACAGAGTGCTCTGGCTGTGCTCAGATCTGCAGTGATATTTCTGCACCTTCAGGACAGATGACACAAGTGGAGGCCACGAGGCTGTTGTGGAAACGTCAGGATCCCATCACTCAAACACCTCAGGTTTGGTGACAGGCATAGCAGCGTTTTGTTCCCAAAATTCCTCACACAGCTCAATGGCAGGATAAGAACTTGGGGTATACAAATCAAAAAGCCATCAGAGAACCTCACAAACATCCCCTCAGGGCACTCGAGTCTCACAAGCACCTGAGCACAAACAACTCAGGCTTTGTACAGCTGTTCAGGATCCTCCAGCCAGCTCTGGAGCCAGGCCCAGGCAGGGCATGGGAAATGAGTAAATGCATGTAGTGGATGTGTTTTGCTGCTCCTTCCATGAGAGGAGAGAGCACAAACCCTAAGTGAGCCCTGCAAACGCTCCTGGGAAGGTGTGTAACCTGGCAACTGGAAAAGCACCTGGGAGCCTTGAGCCCCCAGCTCCTGCCACCTTGGGACACTGTGATTGTTCACATCCTGCACCAACAGCAGCAGTAGCTGCCTTGGTTCCAACATCCTCAGCACCCTCAACACAACAGAACCCACCTGATGCTCCTCACCTGAGACCAGGACCCCCATGACACTCCTCACACCACATCTTAGCTCACAACAACTCCCTGAGGGAACATTTGAGGTAACTGCATGAGCATATGAGTACTTCCAGAAGTCACCTGGCACTTCAAAACACTCTCAAAGCAAGGCAAAAACTGAGCTTGAGGTCTCACCCTCTGTCTGACACAAACACGATGACACTTTGACATTCCCAAGACAGCGAGTCCCAGAGGACTCAGCACGTGGGTAAAGACTGGTGGGAAACCAACACCTGGAAGAATGTCCAGCCCCCCCAACACTCACCTGTGCAGAGCCTTCCACTCCCAATCCCCCTCCCTGCCAACCAAACCCTGGGGCTGCCCACAGCCCATTGGGAAGGGAAGGAGACAGGGCTCTCTCAAGGGGGTTTCACAGGAAGGAACCCACCCACCCATCAATTCCCCTGTGTCCAAGAAAGGCCCTGGTCCTGGGAAACCACAAGTGCTGCTTTGCCCACTGGCTTGAGTCAGTGGAGCAGGGCAGGGCTAATGCCACTGCTCTGAGGTCTCCCAGAGAGGAGAACCCAGTGCTCCTGACCCAGCCCTGAACACGGAACTGCACTGAGCAAAGCACGCAACAAAAACTTTCCAAAACTGCATCACACAGAGACAAAACACTGCAGAGTCGCAGCCAGTAACTGCAGCCTTTGAATTCTTAAAGAAGTACTTAGGAAACAATTCCCAGCTGAGCAGCCAGTGCACACCTGTGCCTGTGGCACAGGCACCTTCAGCAATCCCTGTGCTCTGGTGTGTAATTAAGGAGGGATCCGTGTGCATGGGAGGGTGTGGAGAGGAGAAGGTTTGAAGTGGGTGAGATGATGAATCACAGCAGCAGGACGAGGGGAAGACCCAGCGTTGCCCTGTCCCGTGGGAATGCAGCAGGAACAGCTCCCTTGTGATGGGGAAGGGGAAGAGAGGTGTAACTGTGTGTCTTTTCAGAGTGCAGCCACAGCCCTTCCAGATCCCAGCCAGCCTCTCCAGTAGAGAAACTGCTTGAGAACTGCTCAGGGGGCAGTTCAAGCTCACACAGTCACACACGTTACAAGGCTGGCTCAGCAGAGAGGCAGAAGGCTCCCAGCCCAAACCAATTTCCAGCAAGTGTTTATTCCAGTGTGGTGAAGGTGAATCCAGAGCCAGAGAGGGAACATGTGGTTTTTCTCAGTTATATTGGGTCTCAGGTTTGTGGGTGGCACAGGGGGCAGGGCAGGGGGCAAGTGACCACAGGGAAGAGAGGAACAGGACACCAGGCCCCAGAGCCAGTGGGGAAACAGGGAAAGGGGATGCCATGGGGTGGGTGATGGACTTGCCAAACCCAGAGAGAAGATTGCACAATGTCTGCAAGGGTCCATGGGGGAGAAGCCTTGGTTACACCTGGGGTATCTTTAATCTTCACTTTTCCAGGGAAGGGCAGTTGGAAACTCCTTTAATGGCATGAGGGACTCCACAGAGAGGGAAGCACCTTGTTTGCACAACCCTGGAAGGCAGACCTTGGAGCCTCCCTGCTGCTGCTGCTGCTGTCTCCGTGGGACACTGCAGGACTCAGTGCTCACCCACAAGGCCTGGGGACACACGGAGGGACAGACACCCCAACAGTCCCCACTGATCTCGGATAGGGCAATCCCCTCTTCCCTGGGAACAGCCCCGAGCTCCTTCCCCAGGGAATGGCAGCAGACGGGTGCAGTGGGAGCCTCCCCTCCCAGGAGTACACAGAGCACTATCAGATCCCTGCTGTAAACCATCAGCCACACCAGAACAAATACCAAACCCCACTTTTTTAAAAAAAGAACTCATTTTTCTGACTCCTAACTATCCTTAGACTGTTGGAAGCCACTTCAAGTGTTCACATCATTCTCTAAACCAACCAGAGCCCCCACCAGCAGCAATAGATGAAAATGGGCTGGAACAAGGGTTGTGGCTTCCGTGGAGCAGCACTCGACCCTTCCCACAACAGATGTGCACCCAAACTCCTCATTCCCAGCAGAAGCCTCTCCTTGATACACTCCCTGGGGACTGCATATCCCATCTGGGGCTCAGCAGCAGCCTCAGTTTCCCCCTCTGGCAACACAGACCCAGACTTTTCACAGCAATAGATGAAAATAAAAAGCCACTTCTGCAGATTTGGCTTTAACACAACCCATCCCTCATTGCTCCTGGCAAAACCTCCTGAATGCAGCCTGATAGCTCAGCCACAGATTGTTCTGTTGTTTCCCATCTTTAACTTCACAGTGAACCACTAAAAGAAAAATACAATAAATGGAATTCTGCAGCCTCGATGCAGAAGTGGCTCATAACCCCAAGAAACCTCAAGGATTCACAGACCATTTCTGATTTCTGGACTTGCTGTTGCTCATAAGCTTTAAGCTGTGCATGCACAGAGTGGGTTTTCTCTCTCTCTGGCTGCTCCCTGCTCCTCACACGGTGCTTCTCCCTGTGCCATGATCCATGGCTGGAACCAGAGAAGCCAGGCCTGGCTGAGGAGCTGGGATCTGCTCCCTGCTGGGCCAGGCCTGCAGCAGTTCCCCAGGCCCTGGCAGATCCCAGGGGCTGTGTGGATGCCAGCAGGGAGCCCAGCCTCCCAAACCCTGGCAGCCATCACCTCTTTGTGAGCCCACCATCTGCTCTGGCAAATCCACACTCCCATTTTCCCCCTCCTGCATCCTTCTCATTCCCTCAGCCCGCTGTCAGCATTCCCAACTCCCATCAGCTTCACACTGGGATTATTCTCCTGCCCAATGCCCTGACTGTTACACCCTGGTACATTCACCCCATCCAGAGAGACTTAAATTGTTCTTGAAGTTCCTCCTCCTGTGGCTTATCCCACTCCATCCCCTGCTGCTTTCTGCTCACCTGCAGCCACAGGGGATTGGAGTCTGTGCTGCCTCCACACCCAGTGGGCCCTGCTGGGCCTGGGCAGGAGCAGCTGCAGCCCAGACCCGTGACAAAGGTCACATTTAACTGATAACAGACTGATGGCAGTTCAGGTTACCTGATCAAACACCACATTCCAAGGAATTTACTGCCAGGGGCATCTTCTAGCACTTCATGGAGCAGCACCTGCTCTCTTTGGAAGAGAAATGGCCCAAACCAATGAGTGCCAGCTCAGAGCAGGTGCCAGCTCAGCACACACCAGGTGTAATGTGGGAATTCCAGGGAATGCCTGGTTTGCACCCCATCCAAAATTGTATCTTTGAGACACCTGGAACGCAGAGCTGACGGAAAAAGCTGTGAAAGGCACCTCAGGAGAGACGAGCTTTGGGAACAGGTTATCCAAATGGCAGGACTTAAAAAAATAAATAAAGCAGGAACTAAAATAGGGACCTGAAATGGGGTGGAGAAAAGAACAAAGGTGCCGGCCCAGCAGAGCTTTTATGATCCTGTTCTGGAAATGAGCTCTGGGGGTGGAGAGCAGCTCAGCAGTTCCTGTGTCAGGACAGATCCTCACAGACATGAGGAACCTCAGCAGGACCAGGGATCAGCCTGAAGAAGGGAAAATATGGAGCACACAGACCTGACTGAGGGCAGGCTTCTCCCCACAGCCAAGGAGAGTAAAATCCTACATTAGAAAAGTTCCCACGTTCTAGCATTGGAAAAGGTGAGGTTTTCTCCACCCTAAAATTCATCTGTCTGGTCCCTACAGCCTGTCCCAGCCTGCCTCCTGCACCCTCTGGCCTCTCCTTGCAGGGACAGTCAGCAGCTGCTTCCCATCAAAACCTCATCACAAACTCCCCCTCACCTGGAGGAGTCTCATAGAGCCAGAGCCCAGCAGCTGCTCAGGAGGTGGGAAACAGTCACAAAGCCCTAAAAGGCAGCAGGTGGCACACAGGATGCATTGCCAAGCCCCACAACGTGCAGCCAGGCCAGGAACCAGTGTCACAGGCACAAATCCCAGCTGTACAGGGAGAAACAAGTTCAGAGGCTGGGACTTGGGCAGGGGAAAGGGGTAGTTTCAGCATCACCAGCAGGTACATCCAACAGCCAGGGCAGTGAACACAGAATATGAGTGACAGCTGTGACAGCCACCATCCTTCAGACAGGTCTGTGCACAAAGCCATGTTCACAAGTGAGAAACACAGTAACAGCTCAGGGTCAGAGGGGTGGCCTGGCTAACCCTGGCACCATGGGACTGCTCCAGGACCATGGCACCACGGGCACTGTCCCAGGGAAAGGCAGGGAAAAGGCACCATCATGCCCAGGTGCTGTCAGGCAGTGGCTGATCTGGTTCAGCTCACAGGGTGTTCAACTGCACAGACCCTCTGCACTGATCTGAGCCCCCTGTGGGCACATCCACCCCAAACAAGGGCTCAGACTGTTTTAATATATCAAAAGAGAAGAACAAAGCTCGACCCAAGGGTAGATTTACGTTTCACAAAGGCAAACGTGTGCCTCAGGGCAGGGTGAGCTCTGCATGTCTGCAGGCCTCTGCCACCAGCACAACCTGCAGGGATCCAACTGGGTTATTCGTAAGGAAAAACGGATCAAATTCGGCCAAAAAGGGGCAAGTGACATCCCTCTGAACAGTCAGGTTGCATAGCAACAATGTCACTTGCCACTGGACACAAATGTCCTCCACACCTCCCAGTACAAACCAATTGCTCAGGGACCAGGAGCATTTCCAGCCGAGGCAAAAGTGGCCCACAGCTGCAGCTCCAGAAGGGCAGCAGCGACAGGTAATGCCAAAAAACGGGTAAGAGGAAAAAAAAAAAAACTACTAACAGAGGTCCAAGAGTGGGGACGAGCCGACCCCAGACTCACCGGAGTGTCACCGCCAGCCGCGACAATGCCAGCGCAGGGGCGGGACACCTTGCCCGACACCCGGCTGCAAACCTGCCCCGGGAAAGTCACCCTGCAGCTCCCACCGCGGGGACCGGCCCCGGAGCCCTCCGGACACAGCACAGCTCCCACCGCGGGAACCGGCCCCGGAGCCCTCCGGACACAGCACAGCTCCCACCGCGGGAACCGGCCCCGGAGCCCTCCGGACACAGCACAGCTCCCGGGGCCGCCAGTCTGCGGCACCTGCAC
>JANPWX010000231.1:268621-296614 GCA_024734555.1 Trochalopteron elliotii
GCGTGGTTTAATACAGGCCCCGCCCCCAGCGCTGCCTGTGGTCCCTCAGCCGCGCTTGTTGTGGGCGGGTCTGGGGAGGTTTCCCCTGCGGGGGCCTGGGCAGCGGGGCCGCTCTAACCCCGTGTCCCGGCAGGGTCCGGGTGTGGGGACGGCGGCTCAGAGCGGGGCTGGTCGGCCCGAGCGCGCAGAGACCCCCCTCTCCACAGCCCCGCTGCCATGGCGACAAGCCCGGCCCCGCGCATCCCCTCGCGGTGCCCGTAGCTGTGCGTCATCAGGAGGCGCCGTTGGCGCGCCGTTGGCATGGCGACATGCTCCGCCCCCATGGCGGCGCCCGAGGAGTATCATTAAGATGCGCTGCCGAGTCGCTGTTGCCGTGGC
The DNA here is from genome assembly GCA_024734555.1 of Trochalopteron elliotii. Taxonomy (NCBI): domain Eukaryota; kingdom Metazoa; phylum Chordata; class Aves; order Passeriformes; family Leiothrichidae; genus Trochalopteron; species Trochalopteron elliotii. Next base: position 269,000 of record JANPWX010000231.1, read on the forward strand.
AACAGGCACCGCCCCCCCGCGCGGCACCCTCATTCGTCATCAGGAGGTGCCGTCGCATCTCCGTTGCCATGACTACAGACTCCACCGCCTCCAGCGTCGCCGGTAAATGTGCGTCATCACGACACTCCGCGCGCCACCGTTCCCGTGGCGATAGGCCCCGCCCCCTCGCGGCACTCGTAGTGTTTCGTCATCAGGAGGCGCCGTGGGCGCGGCCATGGCGGACCCGGCCCGGGACGCGCTCGGTGCCGCCGCTGTCCCGGAGCCGCCGCCCGCAGGCTCGTCCCCGCCCGTCGTCGGCGATGGGGCGGCGGCCGCGGGGGAAGCGGCAGCCGCAGAGGGAGCGGGAGAAGGCGAGGTGGGGGAGGCTGGCGGTGGCAGCGAGCTCAAGGCGGAGGTGGCGGACGGGGAGGTGAGGCGGGAGCGGGAGCGGGGCCGGGCCGGGCCGCAGGGCCGCAGAGCGAGCGTTGTCCTCTCGTCCAGGTGAGGAGCGCGGAGGGGGAGGCGGCGGACGCGGAGGACCCGGCGCTGCAGGCATGTGCGGCCAGGAAGGTGAAGCTGGAGCTGAAGGAGCGGAAGGAGAAGAAGCAGAAAGTGGACGAGGACGAGATCCAGAAGATGCAGTGAGTGCCGGCGCGGCGGTGCCTGGGATTTCGGGAATCGTGTCCCCGGTTCCGACCTCACCCTTCCCGGTGCCGCAGCCCCAGATTCCCTCTCCCACCCCGCGTTACAGCGCAGCGCTGCCCTCCCCTCCCGGCCCTGGTTGGTACCGCGGGAGGGCTGTAAATGGTCGCTCTCTCCCTCGCAGGATCCTGGTCTCCTCCTTTTCCGAGGAGCAGCTGAACCGGTACGAGATGTATCGTCGCTCTGCCTTCCCCAAGGCCGCCATCAAACGGGTACGAGGGAGGAGCAAGAGCCCGAGCGGGGTGGGCTGGGACCAGCCCCCGGACCCTCCTGGAGCTGTGCCGCCCCCAGGGCTCAGCCCATTGGCCCGGGACAGCTGATCCCGATGGATTCCAGCTCAAATCCCCGCAGCAGGACGTGGTGCTGCAGCTCAGGGGCTGGGTGGGGCTGAGGAGGGGTCACAGCGTGCAGGGCTCTGACTGTCCCTGTCCCTGTCCCAGCTCATCCAGTCCATCACTGGCACCTCGGTGTCCCAGAACGTCGTCATCGCCATGTCGGGCATCTCCAAGGTGTTCGTGGGGGAGGTGGTGGAGGAAGGTGAGTGACAAGTGAAGAACCCGGGGTAAATTCCCTGCTTGGAGCAGGATGTGGAACAGGACAAGGTTTTCTATGGTTCTCCCTTCCAGCAGCAGCTCTGGCTCAGAGCAGGGCCTGGTGAAGCTGCCACAGCTCCTCTAATCCCACCAAGTGTTGCTGCTTCTCCTCAGGCAGAGAACCTTGGGTGGCATCTCTGTCCCTCAGCCCCAGAGCAGCTGCATAATGAGGATCTCATTAGTGCTACAGGGACAGAGGAGTTCCTCAAGCCTCTAAACCTGCCCCAGTCTTCCTTTATGGGATGGGCTCGGATCAGTTTGGGACAGGGGCTGAGAGCTGAGCCAGCTTTTTCTGTTAGGGGGAATCACAGCTCACCCAGCCCCCAGGGCTCCAGAGCAGAGGCTCTGAGCTCATCCATTCCCAGGATCCAGCATCTCCACAGTGCCTGAGTGGTTTAGAAGCTTTTTGTCCTGGTTGCTGCCCTGGGACTCCTGTCAGGGAGGAGCTCACAGAGCAGGTTCATTCCTGGCTCTGAGCTGCAAACCCCAAACACAAACGTTACCTGTTCCTTTCAAAGTGCTCTGAAGCAGCAGCAGGAGATGGGCAGAGCTCAGCTGGCCCCTGCCATGACCTGTCTGTCTGTCTGTCCAGCTCTGGATGTGTGTGAGAAGTGGGGGGAGCTGCCCCCCCTGCAGCCCAAGCACATGAGGGAGGCCGTCCGGAGGCTCAAGGCACGTGGGCAAATCCCCAACTCCAAGTACAAGAAGATCATCTTCCACTGAGAGAGGTTGGAATGAGCTTCCTGTAGGACCTTCCCAGGTGGACTCTTCCATAAGGCCCCTTTGGGGTGGCCTGTGGGACCTCAAGGATGTTCCTGCTGTCCCTGCCCACGCTGGGCTCGGGACCCCACGCTGGGATGCCCCCTTGACCAGGACTTGGGGTCTCTACACAAAAGGGAGAGGAACATCCAGAGGCTGCAGAGCATTTCCTGCTGGCCCAGATGTGCCATCTGTGCCCAGATGTGTGGCTTTTTTTTTTTTTTTGTACATTAAACTTATTCTTGTATTTGTAACCTGACTGGGATCTGTTGGTTGTGTGACCCAAGGTGCTCCCAGAGCTGCTGGCTCCCTGGGAACATGTGCTGGGAGCTGGGACATCTGAAGTCATGGCTCAGTTGTGCTTCTAAATCCAGGAGCTGCCCATAAAACAGCAGCATTGGGAAGGGAAGGGGAGGGAAAAGCAGCAAAAGAGGCCCGAGCCTGGAAGGAGGTTAATAAGTTTAATTCTGCTCGTGGTTCATAGAACCAATAAGTGCATCAGTGGAAACAAACTGCAGCAAAGTTGCAATACTGCCTAAAATTCAAATTCAGACTTGCACATTCCCCTTGTCCCCTTCCAGGGGCCCTGGGAGCTGCTCCTGACCCTGTGAGAGGTGCTGAGGCCACGTGCTCTCCCCTGGCACCTGTGCTGGGCAGGACTCCTTGGGCTCTCACTGGAACTGAGGAAGAATCCTTAAATAAGAGGCTCCACAAAGTAAACTTTGATATTTACAGTCTGTGGGGATCCAGGAGGTTTTGTCCTCCCCCATGTGCGGGTTTTGGGTTACAGTCCTTTTCACTGGGTCTTCAAAGCAAAGGAAATGCTTGAATTCTGCAACAAAACCCATTGACTGAAGTTGCTGGAGCAAGGAATTTGCTGTAAACAACCTGGCCCCAGCTGTGCTCAGCCTGCACAGGGGGGAGGAGCTGGGGGACCCTGCAGGTGGGCACCAGGGCTGGGCAAACCCTTGGCATACCCTTCCTATACTCACACAAAAAGTCATGAAAATTTGAAAAAGCACAAGAGAGAAACCTCCCATTTTCAAGCAATTAATGAAGGAAAAGCAGGAATAACCATGGCATTCCACCTCAGGCAAGCAGTTCTTGGAGCTCTTGGTCCCCCCACAGGGAGAGGAAGCAGCACAAAGGTTTGGTGAAACAAAATCCAACTTCTGCTCGTGGGCTCTGGGCAGTTCCCAGGGAGCTGCTCCACACGGGTGTGTTCTAGTGTTTTCCTTTTGGGATCAGGACTGGCAGGTGGTTCTGCTGTCCCATCCCAGCCCAGCTGAAAGATTCCACCCAGTGCTGAAAACCCCACAGCTCCTTTCCCCCCACTGGGGAACTCGGGCACACAAAGCTCTGAGGACAAGGTGCATCCCAAAAAACACCCAGGTCATCTCCTTCTGAGACTGAACCAACCTCCCTCACACCATTCTTTGATAGTAAACTTTAGGTTTAAACAGTGCCTTGTAAGGAATTAATTCCTGCATCAATAAAGCCAACCATTGTGGGATTAAGTGGGAATGAGCTGGATTAAGTCTCATACACTGCATCCATCTCTACACAAGGAATTACTGGTGGAAAAGGGAATCTGAAGGAATTTCTGTATTATCTTGACCCTCTTCTTGTGGGAACAGTGAGCTGTGTGCCCTCACTCCACAGTGGGAAATCCCATCTCTGTTTCCAGGTGACAGCAGCCCTGCTCTCCCAGCAGGGCCCTGACCCTTCTGCCACCCCTGTCCTGTCACTGCCCAGGTGCTGAAGGGACCACCCTGCTCCTGCCGTGGCCCTGGCAAGCACAGCTGGGCAAGAACACAACAAGGAAGAGTGAAAGAAGCAGAAAGCCCAACATGAGCCATCTCCAGCTGTCACCACAAAAGCTGGAGGCTGAAAGCCACCCAGAGATGAGGAGACATGGGGTGTCTCCCTGCCTCTGACCTGGTGATGGTGGGCTGACCGTGCCCTGGCTCAGTGCAGCACTCCCAGGCCAGAACAGAGCAAACTCCTCCTCGTTCCTCCCATTTGTCTCAGCCAGGCCCCCTCTCTCCCTCCCTCTCCCAGTGTCATTTTGCAGTCACAGCTGGTTTCAGTCCTGGAGTTGGACCCGTTTGGCAGCGAAATGACCAAACCTGCCCTGCTGGTGCTGGTCCCCTGTCCTGGCAGTGCCCTCAGAGCTGGAACAGGGGGTTGTACTTCCTGATCTCCTGCAGAAGGCGAGCCTTGTCCATGTTGGCTTCTGCCAGGGCCAGTTTCATGGTCTGGAGCTCCCTTTGCAACTCTGGCACTTGCTTGAGCTACAAGAGACAAGCAGAGAACAAGGCAGGAGTCTTCAAGGTCCACAGTGAGCTGCTCCAAGGAAAACCACAGCAGGAGCTTTTGGGATGAATTATACAGTGAGAGACAACCACACTGACAAAACTTCTCTTTTTGGGAACCTCTCAATTCACATTTTTCTAACAAGGAACTGGACACAGCGAGGGAACAATCCCCAACCAGATGCTGAAAGGGAACAAGTGAGTTCATGCTGGGCAAGGTGCCCTCACTCCTCAAAACACTCATAGGAGGAGGCACAGGCTGCTTCTTGGGGCACTCCCTTCCTGCAGCTCACCACACCTGCCCAGGACTGCAAACACACAAAGGCAAAAGAGAATTGCCAGCTCTCTGTTGTCCAGACAGCAACAGGCAGCAGTGACTCACCTGCAGCCCACGTGCTCCTGCTGCTGGGGCTGGTGAGACAGACTCTGATGGGGCTTTCTGCTCCTCAGGAACTGACACAGGTTTTTCCTGTTTCACTGAGTCCTTCTCCTGGGAAGCTGGAAAGCAAGAGAACCCACTCAGGTGTGGACATTCACACAACAGGGCTCTCAGAACAAAAAAAATAACTTTAATTAATTTCTTTCCTTCTTTCCTCCCCTCCCCCCCTTTTTTACACAGGGAAATAAAATTCTCTTTCCCCTTTTAAAATGGAGAAACTAAAAGATAATAATGGTAATAATGTCTGTGTGTGCTTACAGAAACACCAGACATGAATTCTCACAGCAGGGAACACCCAGAGGCAGGGACTGCTCCCACAACAAGAAACACACACAGGGACTGCTCCCACCTCAGCTCCCACCATCCTTCCCAGCAGCAACCATCGTGTTCCAGTCTCCTCCAGCACAGCCTGGGGCTGCAGAGGGACAATAAAACCAGGATGTTACTGACCTGTGAGATAGAAGACACCGTCATCCCTGCGCCTCACCACGACGTGATCCATTGCCAAGGTGATGGGGACAGGGCCAGGGGAGGTGGGGTACACTGGGGGGCTGTCATCCTGGAGAAACATGAAGCAGAGAAGGGATGAGCAGCTGTGACAGCTCTTGAAAGGATTTCCCTTGCCTGCAGCCTCCTCAGGAGCAGCATTCTTGACAGGCAGCACTGCCAGACTCATGGAAGTGAGTCCACCCTAGGGAAAGGTCTGGCTTTATGTACAGGGTGTACAGGTACACACTTCCCTTGTGTTCCTCATACATCCCTAGGGCAGGTTTTAGAAGCAAAAGCAGTCTCAGGAGCAGAGAAGCTCCACAGAGGCCCCCAGCAATCCCCCAGTGTCCCTTCCCAGGTGGAATCCCGCAAGTGAGCTCCACCCTGGGGGGAATCTCTCACCTTCAACGTGATTTTGGCATCCACCACCTCTATCTCCATGGGGATCACCTCGGGGATGATTTCATCCTCGAGGAAGGGTCCCAGGCTGGTGAGGCAGGACATGCAGAGCTCTGTGCAGCAGCTGTGGAGCAGCAGCCTCAGGAAGCCGTTGCGCTCGGCCAGCGGCGAGTGAGCGGCCACGCACGGCCCCAACTCCAGGCGCAGGGACACCTCGGGATGGGGCTGCCTGGGCTCAGGGCTCACAGGCTTCTCCACTCCTGGATCTCCTAGGGCTGGGGAAGAGAGATCTCGCTGCACAACGACGCCAGTGATCAGATATCAACTCAGAAAGGGCATCATGGAAAGCCCATTTCAGTCTGAACAACAGCCGAGTGACCTCGGTCTGACATCATCCCTCGCATGAGAGAAATCCAAATTCCAAAGGACTAAGAGCCCACATCACTGAACTGGCACTGGAGCTGGACCATTTAAGGTCCCAGACACATCCCCTCTCTCACCACACTTTAAAACTGGCCCTTGTTTTGCATGCACAGGAGCTTGCCCAGTGCCCCACTCACTCTGCAGAGCTGCCCCAACTCTGCCCTCCAGAGCTGTCCCAGCTGCCCTGCACAGTCCCAGCTCTGCCTCCACAGCTGACCCGGTGTCCCAGTTCACTCTCCAGAGCTGAACCAGCCTTTCCTCATCCCTTTGCTCCATCATGGGCACTGGCAGGACTGGGAAAGGCAGGACCAACAGCCTGGTAACTGCTCACACTTTCACTTCAGGTTTGGGGTTGGAGCTGCTTTTGGTTTTTTTGGGGTTACATTTTTTGGGCTGTTGGGGGGATGGCTGACTGGTTTTAGGTTTGGCTTGTTGGTTTTTTTTTAATTGAAATTTAGGGGAAGCACTGTAGACTGAAAGCACTTTTCTCAGAGCAGGAATAACTTTGTGGTTTCCCTAGATAGCTTTACTCACTCTTTTAATTCATTTCATACATCCTAGCAGCAATTTAAAGAATCCCAATCAATGATTACTAGGCACCACAGAGCCTGACTGTGTAGGCACTTGAGAAACATCTTTCAAATGTGCCAGATCTGAACCCTCACACGTGAGTTGTGTTCAATCCTAACCACCCCAAACACTGAGGCCCCAGTTAATGGAATATTCCCCGAGGGAGGCTGGTATAGAAGCCAGTTCTAACAGTGCAGCATCTTACCCACGTAGCCACGCAGGAACTGCCACATGCCAACGTTGTTCAGCTGCTCTGGAACCACGTTCATCACTTGTAAAGCCACAGACAAATTATCTCCTTGTACCTCTACTGCACAGTTCACATCATTCATCTTCAGCACGAGGACAGACACCTGAAACAGCCACCAAGAGCTCATTGGTTACAGCAAACACCTCACTTCCAGAGCCCTTCAGGGATAGAATCCCAGTGCCAGGCACTGACCAGCTGCAGACTGGGGTCTTCACTCTGGGACGTGGAGCTGTTCACCTCAGGGGACACTCCACCCTCCTCCTCTGCCACCAGGCTGCTTCTGCTGCCCATGTCATTGTGGGTCTGGGGAAGCTGCCCTGAAGTAAGAGGGTCCAGGCTGGGTTCTGAAAACAAAGTAACAACATCTCAATTCCATTTCTTTTTCTGGAACTCCTGACATCAGCATCTGCCTGAATCTCTGGCCTCTCTAGAGGTACCATCCTCTCGAGAGCTCTCTCCAGCTCCTCAGATGAGTTTAAACAACACAGGATTGAAGTGAAAGATGTCCAGAGTGCCCAATATCCAACCAGCCCTTCCTAAATGCTCTGTACCACCCACCACCAGCACATCACAGCCCCTTCAGCCCTCAGGACACCACTGGGACCTGCAGGGTCACCCCATACTGATTTACCCTCCTCATCTCAAAGAAAAGGCAACCACAGAAGCAGAAAGAGCCACTGTGAGGCAACTCCTTAAGACCTTCAAAAACAAGGAGCAGCAAAAATGATTCCACAGGAAAACAGCATGGATGTGCTGCCTGTGGCACAAAGCTATCACCCCTGTGAGATGAGGGTGGGGAGAGGAAAAGCCAAGGGCTTTACCAGAGTCTGTGAGCATCACGAAGCCATCACTGCCATCACTGTCCACGGACAGCCCATCCTCGGGGCCACTCCCATCCACAGATGTGGTGTCAAAGGAATGCTGGGATGAGGTCCTCTTCATGGAGAAGAAACGCATCCGGCCGCTGCCCGCCCCGCCTGGGGTCACTGCTCCCTCCTCTGCTTTGGGCACAGGATCCCTACAGAAAAACCCAACAAAAACCAGTGATAAAGGCACACAGCTGAGCCTGCAGATTATCTGAGTGTTGGCTTGGTCTCTGACCACTTGCATGTCAAACTTCAGTATCCTCAGAACAGCCCCAAGAGATGAACACTTAACCCATCTCCAACCCAAACAGAATGGAAAGAAAGGCAGTAGCTGGGCTCTCTCCCCCTCCTGCAGCCCAGGAGCCTGGCCTGCTCACCTGGCCGGGGGCAGGGACAGCATCCTCTGCATGGTGGAGGTCATCTTGTCCCTGCTGAGGCTCAGGGCATCCTTGGTGAAGGACATGGCCTCCTTGGTGAGGTCCATGGTGGCGTGCAGAGCTTCCTTCGTGGCGTCCTTGGTGATGTGCAGTGCACTGGAGAGCTCCACCTCGATGTTCCGCAGCGGGACGAGCTCTGCCTGGCCATTGAGGGCAACACCTCCTCTGCCCGAGGGCTGCGTGTCCGAGGCTGGGCTGGAAGGGAGAGCAGGGGGGCTCTGAGGGTGGCTGCTGGTCTCTGCTGGTCTTTCTGAAACCAGGGCTTCCACAGCTTCGTGTGCTTCCTCTACCAAGCCTTTCTCCTCTGCGCCCTTACCGCAGGGAGCTGCGCTCAGGGCTCCGTCGCTCGCGGATCTCGGGAACCTCTCCAGCGGGACACTGGCTGCGGTGTCCTGGATGCCACTGTCCTCTGGGAGCTCTGAAGTGCTGCCCAAACCCTTCTCCGAACTGCTCTCTGATTTCAGCTCCTTCTCTTCAGCTGCCAGCCCCTCCTTGCTGTCTGAGGGTGAGAGCTCGGACTCGATCAGGCTGGTTGTGTCTGAGTCCAGGGACCTGGGTTCTACAACGGACCCTGGAGCAGGGGTCATGAGCAGGGCCACCTCAGCACTGTGGAATATAACTCCCACACAAGCAGACATGGGATCTAAAGGAGACCCTGTCATCTCCTGGGTATCTTGGGCCAGCTGCTCCTGTAGTGTTTGGAGAACTTCCTTCATCCTGAGCAGCACCAAGTACTGGTAATGGTTGAGCCGAATTTTGACATGGACAGAGGAGGACATGAGCACGTGGATATCAGCAGAGGCTTCCAGCTCTTCACTGTCTACTCCTTCATCAGCTTCACAGTCAGATTCTCCCAAGACATCCATCGTGTCTGGAGCCTTATAGATATTCTTCAGATCCTGGTCAGTCTTTGATCTTTGACAAACACTGAGTTCTCTGGAGAGGTTCACGTTCTTGGAGTGGTTGCTAAAGCTGGCAGAAGGCTTCATTTTCACCTCAGAGGTGGCCAGTTCCTGTCGTTTAGATATCTGAGCTTGCCCCCACCTCTTGGGCAGGCAGGCCCATACAGAAAGGGGAAAAGGGTCAATAAAGCTAAGGGTTCTGCCCTTGGAGCTTTCAGCCCCCTCAAAGCCCAGGGAAAGCTCACTGAAATTCACAGACCACAGATCCTCAGAGGCAGTTTTGTGAGGCAGCCGGGGAAAGCCTGGGTGCTTCTGTGGCCTGTCATCCACCTGGTAGGCGTGGCGCAGGAACAGGGTGTGCAGGAGCCCAAACCTGTCCTGGGCCCGGGGGAACTCGGCGTAGCTGGAGTGGAAGAACTCGGAGCCCGCGAATTTACGGAAGAGGCTCTGCAGGTCCTGGCAGCTGCAGGAGGGAGCGTGGCGGGTGTTGGTGGCTGTCACCTCTGACATGCAAACACACAGGGCCCGCGGCCGGTCACGGTGCTCCGTCACTTTCTTTTCCACGGGGATGCTGAGCTGCAGGGGGAGGAGAGACACGACAAGGCATGAGGTGAGGAAGGAACAGCAGAGGTTTATTCTGGATGAGAAGTCCAGCACCAGCTTTACTGCCCACAGACCAAACAAAGCCAACACAAGTTGGTTGGCAGACAGAGCACAGTCAGAGGAAGGCAGCAGGTTTGTCTCCTCGTTATGTGACACTGTTTTACACCACAACGACACAGACTTTGAACTTCAGAAGGCTGAAAATGACTCTTTTATTTTTGGGATGTGTCTCCCTTATATACTGTTTTACACAGACCAATTTGATTGGTGACAGAAAGACAAACCTCTTCCATCATATTGGTCAGACCAGAGGGATATCAAAAAGAAGTCCCTCCTAGGAAAAGGAATGAAAACATAGTACAGTTACAAAAACTCTTCTCCTGCTTACAGAAAATTCCCTGGGGAAAGAATTTCAGAAAACCAAAACATCTCAGGCACGAACCAGGGCTACAGTTATGGACTCCAGCTACATCCTGGTCTCATGTTCCTTTCACAGAGAGAACACTTAAGACTGGGAAAGGAAGGAAAAGAATGGTACCTTCAGCCTGAAGCCATCCAGCCTGACATCCACGTGCTCATCCCGCTTGCCTGAGTCCTCCAGCTTGTAGATGGCTTTGAACTGCTCCAGGCTGCGACACAGATCCAGGCAGAAGAGATTTATCCAGAGCACACTTGGAGTGTCCAGGGTGAGCATCAGGCCATTCAGCTGCATGTACAGGTTTGGGCATGGAACTAGAAGGAAACAGATTAATGATAGCAGGAAAGGCCCTTCAGGTGCTCTGCAGCTTAGTGTAGAACCTGCACTGACAGCAACAATGCAGGGGCTTCACCACTCCTGGGAGACACATCTCAGGGGGAGCAGCTGTGGTGCACCCAGAGGAATGAGGTGACCCATTGGGACACACCCAGGGCACCCCATGGCCCTGCTCCAGGGCTCTCAGTAAGGCTGAACCACGCCAGGAACTGGGCAAACAGCAGCTGCTGCAATTCCTTCCTGCAAGCACAGCTCTGCTTCCACATTGTGCACAAACTCCATCCCACCTTCCCACGGGGAAAAAAAAAAATTAGGATGGCAAACATCAGAAAACAAAACAACAATGGACAGAGAATTTCTAACAGGGTTAACACATCTAGACCATTGATGGCTCTTTAAGAAGCTTGTGAAAGAAGGTGCTAACCTTGATGTATTACCTGGAAAGTTCTGATTGTCTGGGAAGTAATATTCTGTGAATTCAATATGGATTGCAGAGACCTGGTCAGGGAGTTTGAAGATTTTTCTACTACAGGAAAGCAAGGTGGAGGGTTTTTTACTTTGCTGCCCAGCTGTAGAGACCTGAAAAGAGAATGAAATGCAGTTGAGCAGAACCCAGACTTGGCAAACCCAAGTGTCCCAGTGACCCCATAGTTCCCTGTATTCAATCCACCTCATTTACACATCAAACATACACTGCTTTCAAGAAAAATATAATTTTCTTCTACCTGCTGATATTGCCAACTCCTCTCCTTTGAGGGAATGTAGTTCTTTGTGTCTCCTGTCACTGCTAGTTAGAGCTGTGACAAGCAGAATTAGGTGACATGAGCAAACAGAACAGAAATCTGTTACAGCTGCCTGCAAGATCAGCAGCACGTTGCCAAGTCCATCATAGTATCTGGTGCTGCAAAGAGCAAAACCAGCTCTTGGATGGATACAGGGCACATGGATGCAGGGCCTGATCCAGGGCAGAAAGCCTGAGGTGAGATTTATGCCTCCTCTGTCAAAAATCCACATCCTCACTGACTTCTCAAAAGCATGGAATGCTTTACACTGGCCTGCCTAATGCGTGGTGTAAGCTTAGACAGGAACAGAGGGCAGAAACACGTGGTTATGCAGTTCCCTCTGAAAGTGAAAACCATCAGCAGTTCACTCTTGGGTTAAAAGTTTTACAGACAACATCATTAACAGCATTTAGGCTCTCCGGGCAGCGTTCTGGATGTCGTAGGATTTGCATGATTCTTTGAATCATGTCTTGAATCACATATTGAATCATCTAATTTCCTTTTTAGCAGTGCCATTGCCATCTGCAGATGGTGCTGAGGGGCCTACCTGGTGCACATCCAGGTCATCCACCCTCACCACCACGCAGCTGGAGCGCAGCCGGTGCCACGGCGGGTGCCGCAGCCGTGGGAGACTCGTGGGGGGAGCCCGGCCCTTCTCTGGGGGGCTCTTCTGGGGGCTCTGGGGAGGGTCTGTGGGGACAGACAAGCAGAACCAGCAGGGTTTTAGTCACCTTCTTTGCACCATCAGTATCGACACCTCTGTGCTTACTGAGCAGATTGGACAGACCCAAAATTAGAAATGGATGAACACGGCCGGGCAGGAGAAACACTCAGGACTTTTGAAGGAAGAGCACTGTGAAAGGTGAGTCTGTTCTGTGGCGAGAGAACACACTCCTAAGCCAGGTCTTAAGTGTGTAATTTCATCCTTGTATCTTATGGAGAAACTCAACAATAATCCACTGCAGCCTGTCCATCCTTGCTGCAGTGCTCTCCCAGCCACTTTCCTTTCCCATTATATCTATGATTTTTAGAGTGCTATGCATTCCTGCACCAACAAATCAGCATGCTCAGCTGGGGACAGGCAACTAAAGATTTTGCTGGATGGCAAAAAACTGGTACCGCCTCCTGCTTCAGTGGTTTTATCAAATACCATTACCTGGTTTCCTTTTGAAAGGGGAAAGTGGAGTCCTGGCAAACACAGGGTCTGTTTCTTCATAAAGCTTCTCCATCTTGCTTTGAAATTCACTGACCAACTTCTTTGCCCACTGTCCCCGAGTCTCCATTGCTTCACTGTACCTCACCCAATGCTGGCAGGCATCTCCTGCAGACAAGCAAACATCCCCGCTTTAAAAATGCAGTTTCTTTCTTCCAGTCCAGCCTGCAATCACAGTACAGTTCTTTAAACTCCTTTTTTATCCCCCTCCTCAGGTTGTGAGGCCACAGGCTCCCTACCTGCCCTGTGGAAAGGATAATAATCAAAAGCCATCCTCCTGAAGGTCAGCTGGATGGCACCGCCCAGCATCCCATGCTTCAAAGCACCTGTGAGGAACAGAGCAGAGGAAACCTGGTCAGCTCTGCAATCCCAGCCCTGATCCAGGAGAATCCAGAATCACATTGCTCTGATTGCCACCACAGATTAACTGACACCACAGCCAGGATTAGGGTACCATCTTTAGGATGCTGGACTAAAAATCTTGTCCTAGGCAAGGAGACACCTCAATCAACTGGTCAACGGTTTATACGGTAAGAACCAAACCCCTAGTGCTTCCCAACCCTCTTCCAGACAGAAAACCACTGCCTCAGCTGCTGTTTTTCCCTCTGCTGCTGTTTCCCTGTGTCCTGACCTGACTCCCGGGCGTGGCTGTCGTCGCAGATGTGCAGGTCCAGGCGGGAGATGAGCAGGTGGTAGGAGGATTCCTTCATGTCGTGCTTGTCAAAGTACTGCCCGATGCTGGTGGCATTTGGGCTGGCCCCAAAGGGCTGAGCCCAGGACTGCTGGGCACTGGGAGCAGGGGGGGTGATCTGTGGGAGAGGGACAAGCTCAGTGAGAAGTCAGAGAGAGGGAAAACATAGAGGTTATAATGCAATTAATCAACTCATGCATTGGTAAGGCATTGGTTTATAGGATTGAATTGGGATTCCCAGGATCTGGATCCTTTCCTGTGCTCTCACGAGCAAAACCCTTTGTCTGTGGCTCTGCCAGCTCCATGCACTCCTCTTGGAAGATGTTTTAAGATTCCTGGGCAAAAATTGGCAAGTATTCTCCATCCCTCCTGTGCAACCTCACGGCTCTATGTGTACATCCCCACTTCCCTGGAGCTTCCAACTCCAGCAGAAATATTCCTCTTCCCTCACCCTTGACTTGGAAAACGTATTCTATTGGCAATGAATCCCACTCCTTTGGTCACTTCACTACCCCACAGCAGCCCACAAGCCACATGACACTGACCTGCCATGAGTTCCCATCAAGGAAAATGCCATGAGCCAATATGGGCCAGATGCCACTCAAACAGAAATTGTCTTTTTCCCTGGCAGACCAAGGTCCAAATTCACTCACCTGTACAGACTCTGGTGCCAGACTTTTCCTCTGCTGAGCAGATTTCTCCATGGCTTCACTCAGAGACTCAGCATATTTCATCATTGCTTTCAGCTGAGAGTCTGTCAGCACCCAGAGCAGGTCATCCAGCAGGAACATCAGCTTGGAGGCCACCACGTTGCAATCTTTGGTCTGAAACAGGAAGGAAGGAGTTAGGGACTTCAAAAATTGCCTTCACAGACATAGAATCTTCATTAAACACAGAAGCAGAAAGAAGGGAGGTTGCTGTGAAACTCCTCTGAGAGATGTTATCTGGTGCATGTCCACAGCACCTCCTCTCAGATGGAAAGTAGTCAAAGCCACCTCCTCTTTAGGAGACAAATTGCTCAAATTGCTCACTGCTTAATTCTTTTTTTTTAAATCATCACATTTCCACTGACAGCTAAAAATCAGGCTGCCAGGCTTTCATCTCCCAGTAAGGAGATGACAGGTCTTCTTGGGATGTTCAAACGGATTGAAAAACTCACTCCATCCACGAGATCCTCCCCTGGGGAAAGAAACTGCTTTGACATTTAGTAAGAACACAGCTGTCTGTGACAGAAAACATGGAGAGATACATCAGTTTGGGCTCAACATTTCTGAAGGGAGAGAAGGGCTGTTGAGGACTGTGGGAGGAAATATGCATCATCTCTGCACCAGGCAGTGAGACCACATCCTGCAAAGCATGGGGGAAACTCTCACCCTTCTCTTGAGAGAGATCTGGATCCTCCCCTGGTTGGTGATGAGTCTCAGAGGAGTAGTGATAGGATCCTGATCACCATTGTCCGTGGCATCTGCCTCTATCCGCAGGGTCTGCCAGGTGAGCTCCTTGAACGTCAGAACCTGCCCAGGAGGAGAAAAACAGGAAAATGCTGAGATTTTCACAACTTCAAGGATTAAAAAGAAAACCCCGAAACACTCAGAAGACGTGAAATGAAGCAAGGAAAAATCATTCATCACACTTTTCTTCTGTGATCCCAGTACAAACCTCTCCCCTCTGCGGGTCCGTGATGCGGGTGAGGCGCAGGTCGCTCTGCTGCCAGTTGGGGTTGACACTGTAGCCCTGGAGCTGCCACAGCTCAAAAGAAGCATGAAAGGCCTTGGAGTGAATCTTGATGGTGATGGAATTGACCACAATAAACATCCCCTCCACGACCTTCTCAGCAAAGCCATATTCACTGCAAAGAGAAGATCCCCCCCATGTCACGATGAGAAGCCTGGCAGAGGTAAGGCTCACACAGAGAGAGGTTTAGAAGCAACACCAAAGGCACTGAAACCCGAGAGCAGGGAGGCCAGTGGTGAATCAAGGAGAACAGCAGCCCCCACACCCCAGCAGGATGGCAGGGAGAGGCTGCAGGGCTCAGGGTCTGACCTCTGTCCAGCAGCAAGAGCGATGGGGGACTGTCCATTGGGCGGCCGAGGCTCCTCACACGTCCTCATCTCCACCTCCACCTTGTCCAGGTACTGCAGAGACACAACGTGGGAGCCATCAACACCACAACAAGCTCATCCCACCAGCCCTGGGGTGAGATTCCAGGGCAGGGACAGCCAACTCTGGAGTCTCAATGCTCCAAGAGTCTCATGTGTTAAAGCTCTCACACCATCAGTGCCAGTGGGTAACCTGAAACCCTGGGACTGGGGAAAACAAACAACAAAAAACAGGCACAGGGCTGCCCTGGACTTCCCTGAGAGCTCATCTGGCTCCATCCTGCAGTAAAATGAGGGACTCATGGGAGGGCACTCGTGGCCCTATGTGCTAAGGGCCTGGAGGATTCAGCTCCAAAGAAAATTTGAGCACTTGATGGTTTCCCTCTCCAGAATTTTTCTCAAGTAGAAGAGATTAAAAAGAGTGAGGAAGAAAAGAAAGAAAAGAAGAAGGAAGAAAAAAGGGGAAAAGGAAGGAAAGAAGACAAGAAGGGCAACATTACCAGGCAGATTGGGTGTGTTTTCAGCTTTGTCCACTGGATCTGAAATGATAAAATTGAGGTTATCAGAGTGATCTTTGCATTGGAAAGTTTCAGAAATTGCAGGAAACTTTCTCAGCCCAAACTTTGAGCCCCATTTCTCTAAGAAATATCTGCACTGTCTCACTGTATCCAGGTCAAACAGAGACACAGACAAAGGAAAAGACATTCCAGACACCAGATCTACAAACACAGCTGAGCTTTTGGATCTCATATATCATCAGGAGTAACAGATATTCTGCAGGTCAAATTCTGCTATGGGGAACATTCCTGGCCTTTAAGAGTTTACAACTAACTGCTGCTGTTACTGAAGTCACACAACTCTTTTGAAGACTGTGCACAAACCAAAAAGCTCCATTTTATTTTCATACAGCAACGTTCACTCTGCAGTTCTTGTAGGAGGGAGAACAAATGTTTGTTACTAAACTGAGCAGATCTGACTCTAAAAACAGAGCACATCAGATGAGTAAGACAAGCTCATTTTTTCTGTCACTTGGCAGAGCAGAATTATATTTCTTTTATAGAAAGTCTCTTTGATGTCCTTAAGACTTTTCAGTTCATGTAATGCAACAGTGGTTAGTACCATGTGAAATTGAACAATCTGGCAGCTTATAACAACTAAAAAACCCACTATTTTTTGCTCTAAAAAGCACAAGGAGGAAGAATTTGTAAGAGTTCAGTGTGCAAAGTGCAAGTCCATGCACAATCTCAGTGATTCTGCCTGTAAATGGATAACTTCATCCATTTAAAGTTGCCCCTGCTCACCCTGATGGAGGCCTTGTTGCAGTAGACCCGGGTGATGGCCAGCCAGGTGGGCAGCTCCAGCACATTCTGCAGCACCTCCTCATCCAGCTCCAGGTTGGTCAGCTGCCCCTGACCCTTCAGCGTGCTCAGGTTGATTTTGTCTGGAGAGAGATTCTTGGTAAACCTACAAGGGAAGAAAGAGGAAACTCAAAAACAGCCCCCAGCAAAGCTGCTGAGACTGCAGGAGCATTTCAGAGCTATTTTAATACCAGAGTTTGTTTGCTGTTTTGTTAAACCCTTTCTGACATTTTTAAACCCAAGGCAAGTTGGTTGCTTCGGAAAAAAAACATCTCTACACTTTGACATTTGGAGGATTTTTTTTTTGTTTTAAACTAAATTCAGGTTTGAGAAACTGAAAATTTCCTCCTAAAGCTCTGGATCCTGGAAACCAGCAAAACTGCCCCAGGGCAAAACCAAAGAAAACCAAAGCCAAACTCCAACAAGCTCAGCAGTTTTACTCCCCCCAGAACTGCTGTGTCAGCGGGGGAAAGTTTAATTCTCCAGATTGTTTTCACTCAGGAAAGCAAAAGATCATTAATGAACGACTTTTGTGGCTCTCTCTTTTTAACAGCACCAGGGCAGCCCAGCCTGCTCTCTGGTCAGGAGGCCCAAACAGCAACTCCCCTCCCAGAGACTGCCCCAGCTCCCTCCTCTGTTTTCTCTGCCTGAAATTCCTCCTCCCCAGGGCTGCCAGTGCTTCACCTCCCCTGTGTGCAGCCCTTCACATCCCTCATGTGCCCAAGATTTCAGTGTCATGGATGAAGTACTTGCAGCAGGACTGCTGAAGAGCAGAGGATCCTGGCGTGAAAGCCTCTGACTTCATTAAAACCAGAGTGGCCCCTAAGGAACCAGAGGAGCCAGTTGAGAGGGCAGCAGATCACAGAGGCTGTGCAAGTGTTAGCAACACTTCTCCATGTCAGAGAACCCCTCTGTGGCAGCAGAACCCCTCCTGTCTCCATCACACCTCACTCCTGTGTAGGAGCTGCCACCACAGGAACAGGGGGCTGCACTCTGATGTCACTGGATGCATCTTGAAGAGTTCCTGCCAGACAACTTTCCCACCACCGAATCCAGGGCTTATTTCACACATTCCTCCATGCCAATGCTAATTCTCATTCTGTACAGTGGTCCAGAAAGAGGGATGGAAAGAAAGCCCCTATTGTCAGTGTAAGCAGGAGCAGACTCCCAGTAGTCACACGCTGCCCTGCTCATTCTGCCCCTGCACCCACAGAGTGGGGGCTGCTCTGGGAGAGGCATGAGGGGCTTCTGCAACAGCCACAGCTCAAGGAGGAGAGGAGGAACCAGAGCCACAGTGCCAGGATGCAGCTTCTGCAGCTGCTGTAGGAGCTCGAGGTGTAGCACAAACCTGGCTGAGGCACTCAGCAGCAGCTGAGCCATCAGCCCAGGGCCTGCAGGGGCAAAAGGGCCTTTCCAAAACAAACGTTGGAAGAGAAAGTCTGACAGATGTGTTGAGATGTCAGCCCTGTGCTATTGATGCAGCACTGCTGGAAGGGAAGGGCAGCACACAGCTGTGAGTTTGCCCAGTGCTGCCCTTCCCCTGCAGGCAGCTCCTGTGCCCTGCTGTCCCCTCCCACGCTGAGCTGAGGGGACACAATGACAGCTCACACCAAGTTTACAACACCTGCCAGGCTGCACATTCCCTTCAAACCCGTCACTCCCTTTAACAGGTTTCCTGTTTGAACACGCCCAGGGAGGTGGCTGAGGTTAACGTGGCTTCTCTGCATCTGCACCAAGGAACTGAAAACTGCAGTGTGTGTTCCAATAGCTGCTCCACAGGCACTGAGAATCCATATGATTTGGGGCTGGAGTCCTGTTGTGAGCACCCACAAACCCAGACATGGCTGAAAATTAGAGCAAACACCTCCAGAGGCAATCCAGGAGCACCCTTGTGGTGTGTCAGAGAAGCAGCTCTGCTGAAAGCTGATGTCACCGTGTCCACTTGGGACTGGATGCTAAGAACAAACCAAACACAACACGGACAGGTAGGCAATACCCAGCACTTAAGCTCCAAAGCTGGCACGGGCTGTGATCAGCTCCCACTGGCTGAGCTTTCTCACACCTGCACTGAGGGATCATCCCTGGGCTTGGGGCCTCATCCCAGGATAAGAGTGCTCAGAGGGGAAGCTGCCTTCAGCTGGTAATGCAGAGGAAAAGTACAAGTGTTGCTTGTAATTCTATATTGTCAGGTCTCTAAATGGGGGGAATGATGCTTGAGCTTTTTATGTATTTTTCATATATTTGTAGCTTTGCAGATTGCTAATGCATGGTTGTAACTCCAGTAGTTTTCCTACCCTTTTCCCCTAGATTTCAGAACCATAAGCTGACCTTCTGAACACATTCCTGAAATATTGGTTAGTCTTATTCCAAGGAGGGGACCTACAAAAAGGCATAGTAGGAAGAGGGGCAGAGAACCCCTTGGACCAACTCCAAGGGGCTGACCCAGGGGTGGGTTACTGGGGTAAGTGAATCTCCTATTGGATGTCCCTGTTAGATATCCTAATTAATTAACATTATAAAATTGTAGAAATTCAATTCCAAGTCTTCCCATCACCACCAGGACACCTGGAAGCTTCCAAACAAAGGTCTGCTTTTTACTTGACTATTCTAACACAAGGGGGTTTTTTTCTTTTGATTATAGGCAACACAAGCCCATGTCCGAGCCAGGGCATCACTCTCCTTTAGTGTGTAGGTGTATCAAAAACACCAGCACACCATGGAAGAACCAAAGCTGTGAAACAGGACACAGTGCAGAGTGAGGTATGAAACTTGATCCAGCCAAACCAAGAAACTCTTTATCACCATCTCCAGGGAAAGGCTGCAGAGATCCTGCTGAGCAGGTACCAAACCCACCTCTGGTGCTACCAGACTCCATTTAAGAATCCTTTCATGAGGCATTCCAGATGCACCAAAATGTGCCATCCCACCCCCAAAGCAGAGCTTACAGAGCCCACCCATGATGGGACAACAGAAGCTGGAGGTTTTGGAAAAAAATAAATCTGAAATGGAAACAGATTCTTTCTTTTAAACCACGGCCCGAATTTCTCAGGGTATGTTGCCCATTTGTCAAACCCTGCTTTCAACTGCTGCCCTGGACAGGAATCCCAGACCTTCCACTGGAATTACCTCCACACCTGAGCCACTTCACCACCCACAGGTCACACAGGGCTTACAGGAGGCCTCAGGTGAGAACACAGAGTTCACAGGTGCCAGGTCTCTGCTTTGGTCAGTGCCAGGGGAGGAAAAGCAGCCAGAGCAGAAAGTGTCAGATGTTTGCTGGCAGGCTCTCTCCATTCACACTCACCCACAGCAATGTCCTTGGCAGCACAGGCTGCTGGCTGAGGGAAAACTGAATGAAAATGGTGGCTATTGGGAAAACTGACACGGGAGGATATTTGCACTTTTTTATTTATTTTTTTTTAACTCCATCAGAAGTCAAGCAGAGCTGAGCCAGTAAACTCACAGGGCAGCATTCCTTTTGAGCCTGCTGGGATTACTCTGACAAAAGTCAACCCTGAAAATCTATTTGCTCAATCATCACCCTGAATATATATCAAAACATGATGTCACTACTGAAAACAACTGCCCAGTTCCTCAGCCTGTATATCCAGAGGCCACAAACTCAATGATTGCAAAAGGAATTTGGGTAAATCTGACTGCTGGCCCAAAGCCAGGCTAGAATCATAAATAAATTTATGTTCACATTTGTAGCTGTCTCGCCACACTGTCTCCAACTGAGCAAATGCATGGGCAGATAATGTCAGAAGACATCTGAAATCATAAAACTTCTCCTCAGATCCCTCTCATTACCCTGCTGCCACATGGATCAGGAACCTTCTTCTCAAATACTCAATTTCTGCCTCAGCCTCCTCCCTACACTCCTGCAGCCATCACTGGCTGTTGTACACAGCCACCACCCCCAGCTCCACACCAGCATTTCTATTAATACCTTTGTCACTATGGCTATTATATGGGAGAGCTAATTAGCTGTACACCAGTGACCTTGATTTTGCTTAATGACAAGCAAAATCTCTTGGCAGAAGGGAGTGCATGGCTTGTGACACCAGGCACAGCTGCAGGGAGCAGCTGGAAAGTCCCTCCAAACACAGGTAAGGCAGAAAGGAGGAACTGATCAGCTCAGTGGGAAACCAGCCCAGGAACCACTGGGGGTTTTGCCTCCACAAGGGTCACAGCAAAGGAAGAGATGAGGATTTTCTGCTTTGATTTGGAATGCAAATGTGTAATTTAAGCAACTATGACAGGAACTGGACATGGGGAAAAAAAACCCAACCACTGTATTCTGACCAATGCAGATTTGCTTCTTCCCAAAAATCTTTTCAAGTCTTGCCTGGTCTGGTTTCAGACAGCACATTTAAGGATTTCCATCTTCCTTGGGAAAATCCAAAAATCTCTGTGATGTAACATTTCACCTCAAAATAAAACCTCTTACCTCAGAAGCCAAAGAGCATGTTTCCTAAAACAAAAGGTTCATGACTGCTAAAAGGAAAAGGTCAGTGACTTTCCAAACCAGGGCTGCTCTCAAGGAAGGCAGCAGCAGAAGCTTTAAGTGCAGTACACATGACTGAGGATGAACTTAAAAATAATTTTGGAGGAAATCAAACTGGGCAAGTGATCAAAACTTCTGTAAAAAAGGAAAAAACAGCTGCCTTGAAGATGCACAAGAAGAACTAAAAGCTTTTTCAGGAAGAAAAGCCATTTTACCTCCTTGAACTTTCAGTGTTAGCAGTGACCACTCTGTCTGAGAGTGGGCACAGAGCTGCTCTGCAGAGGTGCCCAGGAGGAAGAGAAACTCGCTGAATTAGCAGAGGATGGGACTAATCATTGCACAGCATGAGCTGGAGTTGGTATCACACCCTCTTAGCACAAAGCCATTTAGAGTTTAAGGGAATCCAGTCAACACCAAACTGCCCAATTGTCAAGGAGGCAGAAAGCACCACATTTATAATCATCTCATCCCCCGTGCACAGCTCTGTGTACCTCCCAGATATCCTGGGAGGCAGTGACACCTTCCAGAGTGAACAATCAGCCTGAGAAATTCACCCTGCTTGGGTTACAGGGCAAACAGTTTCCACTTAACAAGGTACCAGCCTGTCCCACGCTCCTTATCAGGGTGGATTTAGGCACATCTGGTGTCCCTGTACACACAGGCCACTGCTGGTGGCATTCCATTATCAGCTTTCTGTTTTTCCAGGCTTCAACTGCACTGAATGAAAGGCTGGACCTCTCAGACACCCTAAGCCAAACACAAAACATCCTGGTAAGCAATCAGTTGTCTTGGCTCTGTGTTACCTCCTGCAACACAACGAGGCTAAAAGGGAAGGCTTAGGAAAATTCAATTCAGAGTTAAACTCACAGGGAGAAAAATCAGCATTTCCAAGCAGATCAGGCATGAGACCAAACCATTACACAGAGCAGAATTCTTGCTCACTCCTCCCCGAAGACTGCAGCCTCCCTGGGCACCAAGGATACTTTCTTGTCCCAACAAATATTTCTCTAGAGCATTCTGAACGCTGAGAGGCTCCTTGTTTCACGCCCACCAGCACCTCACTGGGTACTGGGAGCCCTGGAAAACAAACCAGGAACTCATGTGAGAGGAGAAGAGGCCAGGCCTCTGCCAGGGGCTGAACTCCACCTTCTTTGCTATTTCCAGCTCCTCAGTGTCAGTACTGGACACTCGGTGAAGTTTAAATGCCAGCTGCCCCATGCTCTCAACAAATCTGGAATGCAAACCCTGGGCACTCACCAGGGAATTTCCCAAATCTAATCCTCGAGCAAATAACAGATGAAAGAAACTAGAAAAAAACCTAATAAATACAAGCACTAGTCCAAAGCTCCACTTCTTCATCCTCTAATCATTTTCCTTTCCAGTGTGCAGAAACAAACAGGTTATTACCTAATTTTGACTCAATTAGGGGAGGCAAGGGCTCAGGGAGTCCAGGAAGAATAAGAAGAGCCCATTTAACAGCCCCTTTCCACCAGTGAGGCTGAAGGACTCTGGAGAGGCTCCACAGGGTCAGCACAGCCCAGAGCTGCAGTGGAGGAGCTCTGGCCACATTTTTCTCCTGAGCTACTCAAGTGTAATTTACCTCTGCTGCAACAACAGTCAATTTAGCATTCTAGAAACGGCACACACGTGTCTGGAGCCCAGGAGAAGTGGCTGGAAACACTTTGCACCCAGCAGCTCCATAAAACTGATTGCTTGGTTCTCCCAGCAAAGTGCAGCACAGCAACCATGAATTTACAAGGGAACACTTTAGACTCTGTGAAGGGAAAATGCCACGTCCTGTCTGTGCCCACTCCTTTTTCCCACCCTGTCTTGAACAAAGAAGAGGCAGATACATGTTACTTTACCCATAATAGCTTGGGGTTCTGCCTTGCCATCAATAATTCCTCCATATTAAAATTTTTAAGAGCATAAGAAGCCATCCAATTGTACTGGGAAAACAAGATTATTTCCAAACTAAAACATTGAGTAAAAGGTTTACATCCAGCCTTACATGCTTTGCTGGGCACAGCATGTAAGAACTTAGAGATAAGCTCATCACCAGGGGTTTGGTGCTGCACCAACAGCAGTTGCTAGGACCTGACAGAGCTCCTTCCTCATAAAACTGCCTCATAAAGTCCTGCCACAAACTGCTTCATGCTCTGGATCCACCCTGGGCACTGGGGGCACCAAAGGAACAGGGAGCAGGACACTGTGCAGATGGAAAAGTAACGTGTTTTTTATCAGTGTTTAACAGCTGGCAGCTCTGTGGTTTCATGTACTTCCCATTGCTGCAACAGCTATTTTAGGCAAATGATCATCTTAGAGATCATCACAGAAATTTCCCTGATCACCCAAGGAGGATATTAAAGCAGCTAAGGCCAAAACTGCAAAGCTGGTCAGAGGTCTTGCTGCCTAAATCACTTGAGATTCTGCAGCTTCCTCAGGCCATTCCCAGATGCAATTTCTTTGCCTTCCTCCTTGCCCACCATGCTTGCTAAATTGCTTCCAGCTAATTTATAACCAAGGTCAGGAAACTGGGAGAAGCCTGAAGGGTTGGTAGTAAGGAAATCTGTCTTACTGGTGAAAGCTTTTCCTGAGTGTGAGGGTGTCCCACAGCCCTGGGGAGCTGCATGTGCCATCCTGTGACTGCAGCAAGGGCACGGCTGCAGCACAGAGCTCGAGCACGCAGCGATGCTGCAAAACACTCCAGGGCAAGGGAGAGGCAAACAGAGCAGGAATTCAGGGTCTGCTCTCCTACAGCAGTGCCCAGACTGCAGCGTTTGGGCAAGAAATCTAAGCTGAGGGGGGGAAGGCATTCTTTAGACTCAGGGAATTCCCCACGCTCCTGTGCTGGGCAAAGGCAGAGCTGGTGACATGGCCTGACTTGCCTGGTGCAAGCCACAGAGCCCATTCCAATGATTCCTGAATGGCGCAGAACAAACCCCACCTTCTTGGTGGGAGAACTGCTCTCTGTCTCATCTGCCCACCTTTTCTGAGGAGAGGGATGGGTCCCCTTGAGACAGCACATCTCATTTCTGCCACCCTGACCCCAGGGAGTCTCTCACCCCCTGGCAGGATGAGCACAGCTGCAAAGGCCTTTCTCTGCCCTGCCTCAGCCTGAGTGCAGGTCTGATGGTGGGGATGGACAGGGAGGAATCCCAGTCCTAAACAAGGAGCCCCAGAAAGCCCCAAGGCCAACTGCAGAACAGGCAGGACTCACACACAGCACAGTGCTGGGTCTGGGAGCCAGCTCTCAGCTCTTTGTATTGGCACAGAAGCAGCACAACTGCGTGGAAGGGGTAAAGCCAAAGGCATCCTCAGGGCCAGGAAGGGATTCCCAGATGCTGACATCCAAGTTAGGAAACAACAGCCCCCAGGAGCCCACGAGCTCCCAGCTCAGCACATGCTGCCACACCCACGTGTCCCTGCTGCCAAAGGGCTCCAGAACAAACTAAAGCTACACCAGGAGCCTGCCTGCTCTCTTCACTTACCCATCAGCTGTAAGTGAAAGAGGGCAGCAGTAAAGGCAACCTCACCTGGAAAAAGGGATGCAAGGCCTAATCTGTGGGATGGAGAGGCACTGCTCCATTCCTCCTCCACTGAGGTGCAGCATCATTTATGAGGAGCTACATGATGCTGTTTCTCCTGGCTGAGTATCCGACCTGCCCTGATAAGCACCTCAGTGTTACACCGTGCTCCAGTGCTCTGTTCTCTAACATTATTCTTCATTTTGTTTCTAAATCCTATCTCACTTACCTGAAAAGGTGGCTCCATCCTGTGCTGAGGACAGTTTGCCAAATCCACAATCTGCTATCCACTCATTTCTGTGCTGCACATCTGTTACACATCTGCCTGCACTGGCGACTCATGCTCTGCACTCTCCTCTGCAAAGAGGTCTCGTTTTCTACACAGGTTTTCCTCTCTGGCAACGTCTCTACTGTTGTTAACTCCTCTCTCATCTCTCCTCTGCTCCCTTTTCACACTACTTTCAGAGATTCCCAACGTTACTCCTCAGCTGCAGCTCTCTGGGGTCCCTGTCACAGTGAGACATATTTGTGGTCTCCTCCCCCTGCATTCAGACCTGCCCCCAAACCCCAGTCCAGCTGCTCCTCTGCTGACACCAGCTTTTCTTTCTTCCCAGCAGGACTGCACGTTGCATTTCCTCTGGAAGCCATGTCCTGTGTGCCTGTTACTCCACAAGCTCACAAGTTTCAACATGTGTCCCAAAAGAAAACGTCACAAAGCAGCTGTTATAGGCAGCAGGGGATAAACCTCTCCAACGAAATTAAATAAAAGCCTTTTTGGCAAGCATTTCCACTGCAGTGCTGAGAACACAAATCCCAAAGTGGCACATGAAGTTGAGGCAGTTGAGCTTGTGGATAAACAGGGCCTTCGTCACACCCTGAGAACACAGATCTGCTGCAGCTACACCAACACTGGTTAAAACAAAAAAAAAAAAAAAACAGACAACGAGAAGAAGCTACGAGAAATAAGGCCAGGAAGAGGTAAAGGCAGCTCACTGATTTTATTTTAAAGCATTCGATGTGCCTCCATGAATAATTACAGGCTGGGAAACACAACCATGCTCAGAGCAAGCAGCTCTCAGGGAGCCCCTAATGTTGGGTTCCAGTCACTCCCCAGCAATGCAGCCCTGTGCCTGCCTGGAAGTAGCAAGAACTGAAACCACCTCATCTGTTTGCTTTTCCAAGCTAAATATAGGACAAAGGAGTGAAAGGCACAGATGGCGAAAGCTCCACAAGTTTTTAGGTTCTCCTGCTCTAGGAATTTAAGCTGCTGAAGCACAACACAAGGCTAAGCCTTCTCAAACACCTTCTCAACTGACCACCACGGCCACCCCCTCACACATGTGATGTGGGATCACAGGAACAGTCGGCTGAAACACCTCATTCACATTTCCCTGATCCAGCTGCCTCTCCAGACTGCTTTATTGCAAATTTCCACATAGAAGAGGGACAAAACCACACCCCCCCGCCCCGTGCAGAAAGGACTCCGAGTGGAGACACAACAAAAAGAACAGGGAGTTATTTCATATGCAAATGTGAGCAGAAAATAAAGGCAGATTAATGATTCAGTAGCAAATTCTTGTAGGCAAACGAGCATGGCTGAAAGAAAACCCAAAGGGAGGGTGAAGAGGAGGTATTTGGAGGAAACAAAACCGGAACAAAAAAACTTAAGTCTTTTTTATACACCATTAAACCGGGTTCAAATTGCATTTCTGCAAAGATCCACAATCCTTGTGCAAGTGAGGGGCAGGATCAGATCAATTACCCAAACAACAAAATACAGCTAGTAGGAAAACAGGCAGACATGCTGAATGTTTTGGGACTCCCTGTTCTCCTTGGAACCGCCCAAAGGATACACAGGTGAACACTGAGATCTGGCCCAATCAGAGGGAAAAAGGAGCATTTTGGGTAAGAATATGTTGTAACAGTGGTAAACAGAGACCAAAATGCAAAATTAAGCCAAAGCACCAGCAAAACTGTATTTATGTAAAGAAAGAGAACTGTCCATGAGAACAACACCCAGAGGAGAAGCACCCAGGATAACGCCCAGCTCTGTTTCACCCTCTATCAAGAACTGCTCTCACTTCTCCCTGCTATAAAATACTTCAGTGCCTCCTCACCAGGAGGCTGAATCTGTACTGATGGCAACACACCTGTGTGAGGTGAATGAGAGAGAAAGCTCGGAGCCTTGGGATGTCAGGCCTGGCAGAAATCCATTTAACCAGCACCCAGAGCAGCTCCATCACTCCTCCTTCGGGACAGTACCGAGAGAGCCGGAGCACGGAGCAATTGGTGACTCCAAGACAGACCCTGCACTGCCCACTCAGGGTGTGTGGAGATGGTCTGGGAGCTCCAGACACTCCCAGGATCCACCTCAGAGGGCTGGGATTCACGGATCACACCAGCACTGACCCCACGCAGCCCACACAGGGCCCCTCACTCTGCACCTGAGCGTGTCCAGCAGCAGCGATGGAAAGGACCTGCTCAGAAAGGCCAGAGGACAAGCGCTGTGCCCTCACAGGCACGGCACCTTTCCGTTCACGTTCCTCTGATCCCGCAGCGATGCGGAGCGAGGTGTTGCCCGCAGCCATGAGATAACACGGGCAGCTCTTTTATCGCCGTGAAGGGAAACTGAGGCACCGCTATGTGCCCAAGGCCCGCCCCGAGCGGCGGCGGAGCCGCGGCCGCAGCTGCATTTCCCGGCAGAGCCTCACGGGGTGAGCACCCGCTTTTCCCCAGAGCCCCTCGCAGCGCCTGGGGATGAACTTCACTGAAAATGACGGAATACAACGCCAACACCCCCCTAGAACCGGTGTCACGCCGGGGCTGTTCGTGTTGCCCTCTCCCCTCCCGAACTTCCACTGCCGCGGCCCAGGGCGGGCACCGCCGGGCCGAGCTGGGCACCGATACCGGGGCACCGGCCGGGCTCGGAGGGCTCTGACCCGGGGACGGGCGGCGGGG
>JANPWX010000231.1:306515-340251 GCA_024734555.1 Trochalopteron elliotii
GGGGCCGGAGGCGGCTCCCATGGCCGTGGGGGAGCGGGACGGGGCCGGGGCAGACGGGGCTGACTCTTGGCCCCAGCCTGCGGTGCGGGTTTGCCGGTTCGCCGGTCCGAGGGCCGCGGAGCTGTTGGAGTGGCGAACAGATACACGGGGCGTGTGAGCCGCGGGCACGGACTGCGTTCGGGGACGGGCTGTGGCGCCCCGACTTTGAGGCAGCTTCAGAGGAAGGGAAATTGTGGCAGAAAGGCGCTGTAGGACCCTGGAAGCGGCCGCGGTGCACGTGTGAGAGTTACCGGGGTGTTTGGGGAAAACTCAGCGTCTGCCTGTGGACTGGGGGTCTCTCTAAATCTTCTGACTCTCGGGTGTGTGTTTGTCTTGATAAAGGCTCTGTGTCAATGCCCGAGGAAAAAGTAGGCGCGGGTTATCAGGGAAGTTGTAGCTCGAGAAAAACAGGGGAGATACTCAGTACAAGGGTGAAAAACAGAGGCTAGGAGTGGTTTGGTGGAGTAGCCCAGGAACTGTAAAAAGGATGTTGTGGAGCAGCTACTCAGTGAAGTCGGAGGGTTCGGCTCGTTTTGAGCCCTTGCACCTCTCAGACCATCTCCAAAGTGTGTTGACCTAAAAGCTCTGCAGAGTGGGGGCTGCAGGAGAGCAAACAAGTGCTGTGTGTTTCTGACACGGTGAACAGAGATCACTTGACTAAGCTCTGCTTAGAGGTAGAGCATCAAACCCAGAAACCTCGGCTTTGAAAACTGAAATCCAGGGGGAGGTCAGGATATCAACAGTTGGGAGAAAACTTCTGTGGAATTGTTGAGCTTATAAACAGTGATAAGACAACTTTGTTGGCTTTTTGGTTTTTCTCTTCCTTCCTCCTACAGCTCTATAATGAATTCTAGTGACAAATAAGCATCTGCAGAAGGAATAGGGGAATAGCAAGTAATTCCTTGTGTTTTGTAAGCTGCCACAATGTGAAAGAAGGTCTGGAGGAGTTCAGGAGTTTGCTTGGAAGAAACGGTTGGTTCCCAGCAGGAGATGCTTTCCCACCTCATCCTTGTGTTGGTGTCATGACTAAAACTGACAGTGCACTGTAATCCTGGGGGTTCTGTGGGGTTCCTGGGGAGAGCAGGGAGCAGAGCTGGACCTGAAAGTAACTCCTGAAGATGCTCCGTGTAGCCAGGGTGTTCCTGGTTTGTTTTGAAGCAGCTCTTTGTCATTCAGGAATATTGAATTCATGTTTAAAATAACAGCATTTCAAATCCAGCCTCAGAACCAAGGGCTTTTTCAAATGTTACTTTCAATTGAAGAAGATCTGAAGTGATTAAAATAGCCTTAATTTCCCAACTTCAATAGTTTGGTTCTGAAAACATTGGTTTTCACATTTTTTTCTGAAGTGAATTGAGAAGTAATTGATTTTTCTGAACTGACTGATAAGTCTTGTGGCTGGCTGGGTGTGTTCCTGTTGTGGTGGTGAGATGTGTGTGCAGACAAACACTGGCTGGGGCTGCTCTGAGAGGGCTCAGAGCCCGTGTGGGTGCCTGTTCTCAGCCTGGCAGGGACTGCTCCTTCTCCCCCAGCCTGGTGCTGTTCCTCACGCTGCTGTGCCCAGCTGCCAGCTCTGCCCTGTGCCACTGCCCAGCTCCCTCCCCTTCCTGGATGGCCTCAGGGTCGTTGGCCGTGCTGGGCTGACCCTGCACTGACCCTGCTGTCCCCCAGCAGGGACAATCAGGACACGTGTCCCTGTTCTGGAAGCACCTTTCCCCGTGCCATGGAGGGGCCCTGTGCAATCCACACTGCCCAGGTGATTCAGGTGCTCTACCAGGTTTGCTTTGTGTGGCCTGGGATTAGGGTCAGAACCTTCTGGCACCAGCATGTCCTGCAAATAATTTGTCTTGATGATACTGGCAGGTCACTTTTCCAAGTGTTGAAGGCATGGCACATTCTTTCAGGGATGATCCCTTCCTTCTGCACCAGGATTGATGTTCACCTGCAGGAAATGGTGAGGGAACTCATGGTGGGGTGACAGAAGTGCACACATTGAGTATTGCAGGTTCTCTGTAGCAATGTCCCATGTGTGAGTTAATTAACAAAGACATAAATAGTTCCACTAGAACTTGTGCCCAGGTGTGAAAGCTGCTCACTGTGAATAACTGTCATCTCCAGACCCACAGTTCCTTCCCCACTTTGTGTCTTTCATGTACTGTAGGGAACACTCAGAGCTTAATGTGCTTTGAAAGATCATTTCCAACTGCATCATTAGTAATTGTGGTCAGAGGATTTACAGTGAATTAGCAGTACTGCTGGAATAAAGGAATTACTTTTAAATAGCTTGTTTGGCTGATCTGGGAGGAAAAATTAGTGGCTGACTGGGGAGGAATACCTGTAAGTAGCCTCTAAAAGTCTGTGTCCACTTCTCCAGTGCCCAGGAACTCCCTGTGCTCCTTCAGACCTCTGTCAGGCTTGGGCAGTACTGAGGAACTGCCAGCTGGCTTTATTAAGTGCTGCAAAAATGCTTTGGGGTTGAACACATGCACCCAAAGTTTTGGAGGCTGTTCCTTGATCTGCAGGAAATACAGGTTAAACCCTTTGTCTTTCCCTGGGTATTTATTAAACACTTTCCTAGAGTTCTGTCTGTTTTCTGTGCTGACTTCTTGCCTTCCTGCTGCATAAATCTGATTCCTGAGATCCTGGCTGTACATTCCCCAGCAGCAGCACACAGCACACACCATCCTGCTTTACTATTTAGTTCTTTATTTCCCATTCAGAGAGGCTGCAGAGGGTGAGGCTGAGCTTTCACTTTCGGCCTGAAACCAAAAGTGAACTCGTTTGTTGAAAAAGCAGAACCAGAAATGAACTGTTTTGATGCTGGAACGTTTCTTCCTTGGGATGAAACCCTGGCCAGTGGAGTGGGGAGGGCATTTTGCTACCGTTGCACCCAGGATCAAATAAATCCCCCTCAGTCACCTTGGCTCTGCTCCCTCCCCTCCAGATGTTGGGCCCCACCACAGATGGGAGGGAGGGGGCTCGTGGGAGGCATTTTTGGGGTGCAGTGAAGTCCCACGTGTTGCCTGCAGCTCCACAGTGAGCTGTGAGATGGGCAGAATTGGGGCTGAAGCCCTTTGGCCATGTCTTGCCTTCACAGGGAGCTCCTGGAACTCCATAAAAGTCATTGAATTCCTCTAAAGCTGGTGTGGAAATTGTATTGGCACAAGGAAAAGGAATGATTTTAGTTTAAATTGGAGTGTGTGCCAGCTTTGTGGGTGAGAGGCTTGGAGCTGCTTTAATTCCGTGAGAAAGTGAATTAGTTTGAAGTAGCTATTGGTGGTGGATTTAAAATCCATATTTTAGTGTAGCTGGCTCAGAGATTCCCACTTTGGAAGAACTAATGTATATTTCAATGATTTACATGTAATATTTCTTTACATTCTCTTTTTAGCTCTTGTTTAGAAAGCTGAATTTTTATTAGAGCAGTAGGTGTGATGTTTAATTGAAATGTGTCAGGTAATGATGGTTTCCATTGTGTGTGGGGGAAAAAAAGTATTATTGTAACAAAGCTTTTTTGATCCAGCTTTAGGTGAAAAAGGTCACTATTTGTAAGGCTGACAGATCTCTTCTGGAGATCCTCTTGTTTTTTTCATCATGTTTAAGAGACTTTGTAGCTGTGTCATGCTTTAACTGGTATACCCAAGGTGTGTTTTGCATGAATATAAGTTTATCTCTGAAAATACTGCAGAAATCTGCAGTAAAACCTTGTTCTCTCTCATGTCAGGTGTGGGGCAGAGTTCTGTGCAACAAATGCCTTAGAGATTCACCTTTCCATCCCTGTGGGTGGGCTGTTCAAATTCTTAATATCCAGTGAAACACCTGTATTGCCCAGGATATACTTAATTGGGGGCCTAAAGACATGGTTTAGCTTATAGGGGTTTTCCCATGCTTATACATTGCTTTTCCCATGACTTATACAAAGTGTAGGTGCTACTCAGTGAAATACTTGAGGTATATTTGTGTAAGAAGTCAGGACACTCAGGATTTAACAGAACAGACCCAGTCAAAGGGATTCACTCACACAGGATGTGTTTCCCACAGTGGCTCACACCAGCATTGCTCCTGATTTTTAACCTCAGGTGTTTGCAGACATCTGCAGCATGCAGGTGTCCTCTGAAAACAGATGTTTGGGCTGCTCTTCAAACTGAATCCACGCTCTGACAAATGTGAGGAAAACTTCCCCACTGCTCTGTGCAGACCTCGAGCTCAGTCCTGACACCCCTTCTCTTTGGTGGGGAATCCTTGTGTCATGGAGGAGGCAGGAAACTGAGACCTGATTCTGCAAATAAATCATCCTACCATGGGGATGCCTGTGGGTTTTCATTCCTCACCCAGCATCCATGGGGCAGTGCCAGCAGTGGGTGGGAGTTCCTGTTCCTTTGCTTCCTGTCATCATTATCAGGTGACAGGGACCAGAGTCCCATGTTCTTTCTGTGACTCAGTACCCGTTTGTCAAGCAATCTGTCTTGGTGTGGCTCTGGTCAGGTTAATATTTGTTTATGGTGACCAGCTGGGCCAAATCTGGTGAGAAGGGTTACCCCAAAACATTGATGGGGTGTTGATAATCTTTGGTAGGGAAGAAGGAAGCTGAGGCTCTGGACTTGATGTCCATCTTACTCTAACCCAGGGTGACACGCTGTCCTCAGAGGCAGAAGTGACACTCCAGGAGCAGATCTGGTGGTTGCTGATGTGCTGTGCCAGGATGTCAGGACTGTCTGGGGAGCTCTGTGGATTGTGGTGGGTGCAGGGTCATTTACACCCTTGGGTTGGAGAGGGAAAAGAGCTTTTAAACTGTTTGGTCTGTTGTGGCTCACTTGAAACACAGTGGATGTCTCTTAGTGCCTGTGAACCATCCCAGACTGCTGCCTCTCTGTGTCCACAGCTGTCTCCTAATGCTACTAAAAATAGCAACATTACAGAATTAAACAATTTTAAAATATTTTCTTAGAAGCTTTTATCTAGTGCATTAAAAAAAAACCCAAACCCACACCTCTTCTCCAGAGCAACTCAAGTGTTTGACCTGATTATTTTGAATGAAATCTAGACTCCAAAGAAATTGTATTTATAACTGTGGAACATGCTGTAATTGTGCTCCAAGGTACAAAGCATTGAAAAATTCGGTGCCTGTGGCATATGAAAGCATAAGCAGGTAACTGTAGCAGAACTGGGAATTGGGTACAATATAATTTTGGTCCAGCTGGACTCTGCCTTACATGCCCCAACTTGTTCTCAGACAGTTTCTGTAGCTTAATCCCCCTTCACTTTCCTGCAGACAATTATAGATTGGTAACATAGTTTGTCCTGAGGAATTGGCAGTTACAGAATCTCCTGTGCACTGGCAGCTCTCAATGACTTTCCACTGGGAGAAGAGCTGTTGCCTGTTTTCAGTGGCAGCTCCTGCTGGGACATTCTCGGGATATTTTACCCCCCCCCACTTAAAGCTGCTGGGACCAACTGCTTTGGGAGGGCTCAGCTGCTGGGGGTGGTTCTGGGGGCTCCTGCTTGTAGCTCCATTATTGTGGGGCTGCTGTTGGACAAGGGCTTGTGCTCAGGTGTTTCCCTGTGCTCAGCCCTGTGCAGGTATCTCGGGCAGGTTTCAGCAGCTGCTCTTGGTGTTTCTGTGCACATTAAAGCTGCTCAGGGAAAGTGAATTCCGTTGTTGGGTTGGTGCTCTGAGGACACTGTGCCTCTGTTGTGGGTTCTCAGTTTCTCTCCTCGTGCTGCCCCTGCAGACACAGGATTGCTTCTGTCACCACAGGTTTGTCTTCTTCCTAGAACACCCCACTTGTATGTGGAACTGCTGCTTTCAACTTAGACAATCAAATGTTTTCTGTGTCTTCATGTGAAAAAATACATGAGCTTTAAATTAGCCAGATCTTTCCCATTCTGCCTTCAGCTGTGTAAAGTCAGCTTAAAGCTTTCAGCTTCCCTCAGTGGTCCTTTTCCATCATCAGACATCTTCTAAGGTAGTTTCCCACCTTCATACATAGAATTTAGTGTGATTTTAGTGCAAGGGGAGTCAAGAATGACACAGAAATTTTGCTTTCTGAAATTGTCTCCTAAAAGATATTCACTCATTAAAATTCCAGCCCTTCAAAACATCTTAAGACTTTGCACTTAATTGCCATGTGTCATCCCTATTGAATTGAAAGCTCCAGGTAGAAGTGGTTCCCTGCAGCATGATGTGCATGTCTCTTCCCCCACCCCCTTCGGCCTTCTCCAAGGCTTGTAGTGAGGCATCTCCTGCTTCAGGAGTGATAGAAGTGTCCCAGCCTGGAGTATCAGCAACCCAGGTCCCCAAGAGCTGAGGTGAGGAACAGCCAACTAAGATTGTGGAAACTAAGAGACAAAAGGGATTGCCTCACTTGGATGTCTTCCATATGCATTTTCAGTCTCTCCCTCCTGTATCATGTAGAGAAGTTTCATTATTTGGGATTGAGAAACTGTCCATCTGCTGCACTATTTGTTTTTTTAACAATAGGCACCTTCTGGGGTGCTGTGGTGCCTGGTTACAGACTGCATGTGGAGAGCAAGGGGAGGTCTGTGAAGGTGGAGACTTGAGTTACAGAAGGAGTCCAGGGTGTCCTACATCACGTGCTGTGTGCTGGGGATTTTATTGTGCTGTGTAGCACTGCCAGCCTCTACATTGTGTATTTCCAGGAGATGTCACCTGAGTTGCTTGGCTCATGACAAAACACTGCACCCTGTGAGTGCTGAGGGACAGACCTTGGCACCTTCCTTACAGTGACCAAGTCCATTTGTTACCTAAGCAGTATTGCTGGCTGTCTCTGCATGACCTGAGGGCTGATCCCATCTGAAATTCCAAATGGGAGGTGCCATTGCAGGGAGCATTCTGTCTGTTGTGCTCTCCAGCAGCTCAGGAGAAGCAGAGCCCTGCAGTGTTCCCCAGGAGTGGGCCTTGGTGGGTGCTGTGCTGTGGGCATGGGCAGGAGCCAGAGAGAGGGAAATTTGCAGGCTGGATTTTGAGCCTAAGCTGTCATTTGATTTGAATTTTTACCCCCCCAAAAATCTGTTCTTGAAAAAAATTACATCTTTTTCTTTTGCTCTCTCATCAAGTCATTTGACAATATATGGAAGCTTGCAGATTCCTGTAACATTTATAGTTCAAATTCTAATGTCCCTCACCTCATATGTTTGAAGCACCTGCTTGTACTGCTTTTCTTCCAAGATACTGAACTTCTCTATGCTGAAAGAATTCTCCATATTCTGGGGAGCAGAAGGGTCTTGGGCCCATGCCCTGCTTTGCTTGAGGCCTCAGCAGCTTTGGTGCTTTAGTGTCTTCAGTTTCCTAAAAAAGTCTGATACAATTAATCAAAAGACAGTTTCCATTTACCCATATACTGCTGGTTGTTTGCAGGACAGGGAGGTTGTGTAGGGAGGCCTCGAGTTTGTGAACTGATTTGGAAGAGTCTCTTTTAATTTTGAACGCTGAATTACTTTAATTAATTAATGGCTAAATATATAGGTTTAACATAACAAAAGACTGTCTGGAAAAAACAGGGGAGGGAAGGAAGGGCTCAAGATGAGCCACCTCTTTGCTATCACTTAAGAGTTGTTTAGGGATGTCACCAGAGCTATTAGCAGAGAAGGTTTTAACTTGACTATTGTAATTTAGCTCCTGAGGCTTGAAATGAAGCAGCAGAGCAGAAGGATTGATCTGAAAAGAATCATTCTGGTGTTGTGTGGGAAAAGCACTTGACACCCAAGAGTTATGGGATGCCCTTGGAGAGGAAGAGTGGGATACCTAGAGTTAGAGTGGATTTGGTTGGTGATGTGGAGCTACAACCTGTATTTGCTTCCTACTCCCCTCTCTCTTTCTGGAATCTTGTTCTTAGGGCTAAGATTGAGCAGGGTGCTGAGTCCTGGGCTCACCCCATCACTGGGGTGACTTGTGACTGCAGGCTTTTCCTGGGAATTAGGGCTTGGATCCTGTCAGACCTGCTCTGTAAGTGTGGCAGGGCTACAAACTGCTGCAGTTCAGGACTGCTCTAAAAATGGAAAAATTGCTTAATTTTGGGAATGTAAGGAGGGCCTGAGACCTGGAGGGCCCTGTGAAGAAAGAGCTGCATGGCCACCCCTGTAATTAGGAGAGCTCAATCATGTCAATTACACTGGCTGGATTTGCAGAGTTGTTTGGTTTATAATAGTAATTTATCTCGTATGGCAGAGAGCAGAGGGTAGTAAGTAGTGTGGTGTAAGTCACACTGAGAAGTGAAATCAAGCAGGCAGGGATGTGTGAGCAGAAGCCTTTAGATGATAACTGGACCCTCTGAGGCCTCACCCTTGTGTCTGTCCCTGCAGTGTCTGCAGCTGGGGCTATGCAGTTACAGCTGGGCACAGGGGTAAAGACCTAAAAAAAACCCAAATATGTATTTAAAAAGAGAGAAATTTCAGGGCCTTGAGTGTGTTTGCTGTGATGCATCTCTGTCATTAGGGTCACATTTGGTTGTGGGCTGCCCTGATGCTGTGCCTGTGGCAGAAGGGTGAGTGCAGGGTGTGCTGCTTGGGCTCAGCTGCCTGCACATCACCAGACCGCAGGGAGTTCACCTCTGCAAGTGGCATTTTCCCCGGAGTGCTGCCCTCCAACTGCTCCTGGGGATTTTGGAGCAAGGGAGGATGGGGAGCACTGTCTCTTGGGGGAGGAGTGGGACAGAGCCAGTGGTTGTGCAAGTGAGCTGAGAACAGACCGAGGTGTGAGCTGGGGGTGCCTCTGGCACAGAGCACGGCCCCTGCCACTGTCCCTATCTCCTGGGGTTGTCTGTGTCAAAGAACGTGAACTCAAGGCAGATTTGCTTTGTCATCCTGACTTTGGCATCTGCCACTGTGAATTTCTCTTCAGTTTCTGGAAGCTTCTTTTTAGTCCTCTGCTGGGAAGTCCAAGAGGCATTGAAACACATAGAAGGGCTCACCCGAAACATCCCCCATCACACAGATCATATGGTGGGAGTGGGGAGATGGTTTTGGGAATATTTGATCATAAACGGGGCAAATCTGTTACCAGCATGAGTTGTTCTTTAGTTAGTTTTTAACTCGATGCTGCAGAGGAGTGTTGTTGTTTCCCAATGGCAAAGCTCGCTGTAATATGACCCCGGGATGGGAGTGCTGGCCCCAGGCCTATGTGCACAAATAGCCCACTACCTTCTGAGGCCTGTTTGCAGCCCAGCAAACAAACACAGTCAGGCTGCCTCACAAAGAGCTGCACTAGAAATGTGCCCCTCAAAGCTTTTATTTTTTCCTCTCAGTGTCAATAAAACGTCAGTACTGCTGATTCCAGAACCATCACTCACAAGATGTTGTGGTCCGTCTGAAAATGCAGTTATGTAGTAGTGGATTAGAGAGAGAAATAGCTGCATTGTCTTTTGTATCTCCTACAATACCTTTTGCCTTGGATTGCTGTACTACAGGAAGAAATCCTAGTGCAAACTAAGCTGCAGCTCATGGTGTTAGCTGGGTGAGCGAGCAGGAGTCTCTTGGCACAGCCCTGGTGTGAGTTATGTAAATCTTGTGCAGTGTATAAGCAACAGGCGGTTGGTGACGTAAAACTGAGCATTTGTCTCTGTTTACTGGCTAATGTGACATGGCCCCTTCCTGCAGCATTTGACTGAGCTGGTGGGATTAAATAGAGCCCTGACACTCCTAAGCAGAAAACGCCTCAGGCTGAATAATGGTTTCTGCTCTGGCATTCAGAGTTCTGGCCACGGCCTGGGACCCGGTGGCTCCTGTGTTGGACCAAAGTCCGCTCAGCACGGACGGCAAAGGTCTGGCTGTGGGGCTGGGGTGGCTGAATTGCTGATCCAGCCCGTGGCCATGTTGTGCAGGACATTCCTCCAGTGCCTCCTTAGCAGAATGTCAGGAACTCCTGTGACTCACACAGCGATTATCTGCTGGTGCTGTGATGGACGGATTGATTGCAAAACTGATGGGGCTCTTTGGGTCCTCTCCCAGTGCCCCCAGTGTGGCTCTACCCTCTGCTGTTGCCCCCCAGTCAGCTGCTGCACTTTGGATCTTCTGAGTTTTGTGTGAGGAGAAAGTGACACTGCTCCCATGCAGTTCAGATTTTATCCAGAATGTCTGATTTGAATGGTTTTTTGCCATGAACACTGTAGGAATTGAACAGGAGGCAGTTTCTTTACTCACTGTTTCAAGCTCCTTTCCAGCTGGCAAGCAGCCCCACAAAGCCCTGTGTTTGCTCTTGCTCAGGGTCACGCTGCAAATGTTTCTCTTGCTTTCACCTTGGCTCTCTGACTCAGACACATGACACCCCACCACTCTCCAGCCCCTCAATATGTCACTGTGCCCACACAGAGCAGCTTCTGCAGGGCTTTGGTTTAGGTGGTGGTTCCCAATTCCTGAAGTCTTGGGTTTGTTGTTGTTTTTTCTTTCTATCCTGCTCAAAAAAGCAACACAGATTTCTGCAATCATGAATAAAAAAAGGCAGTTGTTATGCCCATTGCGTTTGGGGAGATTTTACTCATCTCCATTCTCACAGCACCCACTCACAACATGTAAATCAGGGCCATAACCTCTCCAACATGTATAAACAGAGGAATTACATGACTTGCCAAACACTTACGTAATGACTTAATAGTATATCGTGGAACTGAGCTAAGGCTCATGAATCCTCTTCCTGCCTGACTGTTCCTCTTCTCACATTAATTATCATGAGTTGTAGCTACACCGTGGCTCAGGAATCAATAGCATTGTGCCTTTCTGAATGTCCTTAATATATCACAGACTTGCACTGTCATTTATCTTTATTCAGTGAGAACTTTTGACTCAGGTGGTTTGTAAGTTCCTGCGAGTTGGGACTACCCAGAGCTGAGCAGGCACTTTATTGATGAGTAAACAGTTTGTACCTGATGGTATGTTTCAAAAACAGTGAGGCTGGAGTTATTATCTGTAGCCACTGGTGCCCTTTGGCCCTGAGGGTTATCAGAAGAGTGTTCTTCATGTGTTGTTCCTCTTGTGCTCCTTTTGGACCTTGTGTGCCAAAATAAAATGGAGAGGTTTCGTTGGTCCTTTTGAAATTAGCTGAGGTAACAAGACTGGTGTGAAGAAACTGTCCAGTGTTTGCCTCCTGTGACATAGCTCTTCTCTCTGTGTCTCCTGAACTGTTCAGCAAGTTTCATAAAGAACTGTTTGGAGTAGAGGTCTCCAAGACTTGTAAATTCCAAGATTTCCAGGGAAAATAGAAGCAAAGTAGAAAAGTGATCTAAACCAGTGTCCCTGGCAAGGAAAAGTGCATATTTTGAGCTCTGTTATCTTGGAGAATCCATGTGCAATAGGGACAAAAGCTTATAAAAAACACATCAACAGCAGGGTTATTACAGTCTGGATATTTTTGCTGAACTGTTTAGGATGACATATGGTCTGTGCAGAGGGCCTGACCCATCTGTACTTCAGGTTGTAATGTGCTTTTTTTCCTTTCCAGGAATCTACAAGCTGCCATTGGAGCCTACTATGATTTCGAGAGTCCAAATATCAATGTCCCCTCCATGTCATTTGTGGAAGATGTCACCATAGGTGAAGGAGAGTCCATCCCTCCTGATACCCAGTTTACAAAAACGTGGAGGATACAGAATACAGGTGAGGCCTTTGGAGTGCAGCAGACCCCACACAGAAGGTGCTGGGATCCAGTGGGAGGGATCCTGGCTTGAGGCAGGAAGCTCATGTGCACTGACCTGGGCTGGAGCCACCCTGAGGTGCTGCCAGCCCGTGCAAGTTCCCCTTCTTGGGTTGGCACAAACATTTTGTGGTGGGATGTGAAGCTCACTCAGGTCACCAGTCTTGTTCCTTGTGCCACCACACAAACAAACTCTAGGGAACTTGTTGACAAACGAGGCAGTGACACAAGGGTCATGTGGCAGGTCTGCTTCAGGCAGAATTGCCTTTTCATGTTCTGAGAGGATGCAGGGCTGGGGAGACCACATTCCAGTTTGAAATAAGTCAAAGCAGTGACTGGGATCCAGGAAGTGAGGCTGGGCAAAGTGCATTCCCAATGCTTGAACTGGTGGGCTGCAGTCAGAGAGGAAAATGAGATCCATGGATGTGAAGGAATGCCTTGTCCTCCAGCAGTGAAGTGACAGGATGTTGCATGAACATTTAAAACTGTGTGTCTGAATTTAATTGCCCTGCTTGTGCTTATGTGAGGGAGAACAATCCCACACTGAGGTGTGATGTTGGGAGTCATCACAAGTCAGGTCCAGTTCCTTCAGTATTTCTGCTTGTGAATAACTGCAGTACTTGGACTGAATATCCACACTAAAGATCTAAGAGTATTTAATTAGGAGGGGATGTTTCAGAACACTGATTTATTGAGAATGTGTTCTAGAGGAAGGATTTACTTTTTCTGCCTCCTTTTGTTTGAAAGTACAATGGAAGGGTGACATGTGGAATTTGCTTGAACTCCAGTAGTGTGAAAAGTTGACTGGCATTTTTTTTATAACTGTCCCAAATACAGCTCTTACAAATCTAGTGAGTGTGATTGGTTTTGTTTCTCCACTCTTAGTATCTCAGTTGGTGTGTGTTATGACTACACCTTTATCTTGGGCCCTTCTGACTCCTCCCTTCCTTGTTCCTCTGATGTGCCATTTCCTGGATGCAAATTCAGCCTTAATTTAGCATCCCGGTTCAGGGGACGTTTCATTGTTCTTGGAATGTTTCACCTTCTGAAATCCTGGGCCTTCTAAAATGAGG
This sequence comes from Trochalopteron elliotii, assembly GCA_024734555.1. NCBI lineage: Eukaryota > Metazoa > Chordata > Aves > Passeriformes > Leiothrichidae > Trochalopteron > Trochalopteron elliotii. The sequence goes on from JANPWX010000231.1 coordinate 319,272, forward strand.
GACAGGAGCTCATCTTGATTTGGCTTCTGTGTGGTTTGAACCTGGCTTGTCAAACCATCCATCCGTGCCCTAACAGTGCTGCTGGAGGCCAGGACTTGGTACAACCACACTGCTAAGGGTTAGTGAAGTGCAGCTTCACATGCTGGTTATGACTGTGCAGTGTGAGGAGGACTGCAGCATTTGAAAACCATTCTTTGGTTTAATTAAGGTATAGTATCAAAGGGCTGCAGTGTTTCCAGATAATATCTACTTGTTAGGCAGATAACTGAAGCAGTGCCAAGGTTTTTAACAGCTCTACAGGAGTCCTTGATTGCATGACTTCAGTTCTAGAACACAAAATACCTGAGGCATGTGTCACTGGAGCATTGCAGGTCTGATGAGTGTGACAGGCAGAGCTCAGAGATTGTCAGTTTGAGGCGTGTGAGCTCAGTTCAGTCAGGTTCCCATATGTGTCAGTAAAAAACAATGCCCTGCTCTGGTACCTGCAGGACGGGGCTGCCTTGTCTGCCAAAAGAGCAGTTTGTGTAGTAGAACCATTGCTGAAAGAGCAGCAGGATTTAACAGCCTGGCTTTTTTCTCTCCCCACTCTGCCCCCAGCTGTTGCTGGCTCTGCAGGACAATCTGCAATTTATCATCTCCTGAGAGATGAGTGTACTGGAATAGAATGACATAATTGTAATTTCATTTTATGAGGCTTATCAGTTGCAGCGTTCTAGGCACCTTGCAAGCCTAAAGCCATTAAACCAGATAAAAATCACATAAATAATTTAAACTAAACCATGTTGCTGGGCTGCCAACCTCTGCAGATGAGGCTTCATGCTCAAGTGCCCCACGCCCCAGGCTGAGGTCAACCAGACACCCAGCTCCCCTTTCAGAGCCCTGCTCTCTCAGCACCTTTCCAGCTGGATGGTCCATCCCCCACGCTGAACATCCCTCTCTCCCTGCCAGGTTGTGAATTCCACAAATAAGGACTTGACAAGAAAACCAGTCCTTGCTGTATCTTCACTGGAGTATCCACAGGGATTAAATTAGCAGGCAAGCTGTTGCAGAGGATGCTCCTGGAGGTAACGTGAGGTCAGAGCAGCCTCCAGCACGCTCGCCTCGGACCAGACGGAGCAGTTCCAGGCTTGGTGGTGGTTCAGGCTTTCCGTAGCCATTTCTGTCAGCCTCAGCTGAGCAGGAGGTGTTCTCAGTCCTTGGTTTAGTCATGTGACATGACTGGGGAAGAAGCAAAAGAAAATTGTGCTAAACTGATTTTTCATGAGTCTCAGAAGTGCTTTTTCTTTCTATCTGCCCCAGCACTTGTTATCTTTGGCAGCAATGCCTGCACGCAGGAGCTGTTTTCTGTCTCTCTGATTGCCAGGTCACGCTGTCAGTCCCAGTGTCTGCAGTCTAAACATGGATCTCCACAGATAAACCGTGTGTTCACAACCCTTCCCACCTTTGCACAAGCCTGGGAAAAGGGTTGATACAAGAAGAGAAATAAATCCATTTAGGAAATAGTGCTGGCACTTCAGTTACAGCTCAAACTATGAGTTCCTCTTGAGACTCCTAACAGGCTTACAAAGAAATGAATCGCTGATAGGACATGTTGCCAACACTTTGTATAAATAGCAGGTATTTGATGTGGCATGGTTCAGGAGATTCATGGAGGGAGGCAGAAATGGAGGCACACAACACAGCCCTGCCCTTGTCTCTGCCTCTGGCCCTGGGAAGGGGAGGTGTGTGTAGGCTAAGTTGTTGTTTTTTTTGTTTAAGCTGTTACACAGCGACTTTGAGCAATTTTTTGTGTAACAAAGACATAGAGATTACTCAAATAGGAATTGTTCTGCTGGTCCCTAAATGCACCAGTTAAGCCTGCTCTTAAAACCAGGCTTCCTCAGCATCCACTGCTGCTGTGTCCTGCGTATCTTGGTTTCCTTTGACCATCCAACAACTGCACAACTGTTTCAACAAGCAGGTTTCATCCAGTCTTACACAAACAAAGCTTTTCCTGGTGCACTGTCAGTAATTCCCTCTCCTGTCTAATCCCAGGGACGGAGGCGTGGCCCCCAGGGGTTTGCCTGAAGTATGTCGGTGGAGACCAGTTTGGGCACGTGAACATGGTGATGGTGAGGTCCCTGGAGCCGCAGGAGATGGCCGATGTCAGCGTGCAGATGTGCAGCCCCAGCACGGCCGGGATGTATCAGGGACAGTGGAGGATGTGCACTGCCACAGGACTCTACTACGGAGGTGAGCTGCCCCTTCCCAGCCCTCTGGGGACAGCAGGGACACTGCAGGCCCATAAGGGAGTGGGAGGACAGAGATCTGCCAGCCCCAGGCCTAAATACAGAACATGAAATGAAGGAAAACATCGAGGGAGCTGCTTTGTTGTCTTGGTCAGTGTTTTCTAAGCACTGGAACAAATTACAGATTACATAAAACTCTGGAAAACAAAGGGATGTGCACAGCTCTTGTGGAGACTATTTCCCAGTCAGTCCATGTTGAGATTCTTTCCCAGTTTTTCATTGCTTAACATTGTGAACTGCATATGAGCATAAAATAGTAGTGAAAACCTCATGTGAGAAGTTAATGCCCAGGGTTTAATGCAGTGATTCAGTGCATCCCCTGTGAGCTATTTCTCTGTTTAAAGAACACATTTGGCTTTTTTGCCCGGTGCTTCAGCCTGGGTCTCAAACATCTGCCTTCAGTGCAGCCTTCCCTCCCTTTTCTGCCAGCTTTCGTTTACACTGAGAACATCTTTGTGTCTCTGTTGGCAGCTGGGAGTATCCCAAGTTTCAGGGTTTGAGTGAGAGGTGTTGGTACACGGAGGCAAAAATACCAGTGCCCAGAAAGAGGGGGCTGCTGGCAGCACTGGCACTGACTGCCTCGTGGCTCCTCAGTGTCTGGAGGGGACACAGTGTGTCCCTGAGGGATGGGCAGGGATATCCCCATGCAGGTGGGACAGCCTGTCCAGTTTGTGTTGCTGGTCCCATGTGCTCACAATGCCGAGGGTTTCCCAGGGTTTCCAGAGGGTTCCCAGCCCTGGACAATGGGAAATGTCCCTGTGTTGCCAGAAGTTGTCACTTTGGCCAGAGCACGACCTGAAGATTGAACCCCTTTGGCCGCCAAGCTCTGAGTCCGAGTGACTCTTGCCCTGCAGCCGAGCTGGTGGCTTTACTGGGGACTGCTCCCAGGTCTGGCCCGGCGATCACGGGGCCCGGACGTTCGTCCCGTTTTGGGGCGGGGGCCCGGTGGTGCCCGCCAGGGGCAGCAGCGGGGCTGCAAGGCCGTGAGAGAGCGGCAGAGGGCGCTGCGGGGCCGCGCCAGAGCCGTGTATGGGGGGTGGGGGGGATCACTGGTGGGAGTGGGTGTGTGCAGTGGGGTCAGTGGTGTGTGTGGTCAGTGGTGGTTGTGCAGAGGGGTCAGTGGTGTGTGTGTGTGGTCAGGGGGGTCAGTGGTGTGTGTGTGTGTGTGTGTGCAGTGGGGTCAGTGGTGTGTGTGTTCAGGGGGATCAGTGGTGGTTGTGCAGTGGGGTCAGTGGTGTGTGTGTGTGTGTGGTCAGGGGGGTGAGTGGTGTGTGTGTTTAGGGTGGTCAGTGGTGGTTGTGCAGTGGGGTCAGTGGTGTGTGTGGTCAGTGGTGGTTGTACAGTGGGGTCAGTGGTGTGTGTGTGGTCAGGGGGGTCAGTGGTGTGTGTATTTAGGGTGGTCAGTGGTGTGTGTGTGGCCAGGGTGGTCAGTGGTGGCTGTGCAGTGCAGTCAGTGGTCTGTGTGTGTACAGGGAGCAGTGCTGTGTGTATACAGAGCTCAGTGGGGCTGTGTGTACAGTATCCAGTGAGGGAGGTTGTGCACAGGGGGATTAGTGGTGTGTACTGGGGGTCCTGGACCTGGTAGGATGTGGAGTTCCCCATAGCAAGTGGTGTGCTGCTAAGATAAATCCCACTGTCCTCAATTGTCTCCTAAAACTCAAACTCCCAATCTCAGCTCTGTTAAACTGGGGGCACTGGAACCAGTACTACTGAGGCTTTGTAAAAATGTGCTTTAAACAATAAGTCTTTTTCTTGCTGGTGTAAAGGATGGATCTCATTTGCTCCTTCTGATCCTTCTTCATAAAGTCACATCTAGCAACAACCCAAACATGTATCTTTCCACAGATGTCATCTGGGTGATCCTCAGCGTGGAAGTTGGAGGACTTCTGGGTGTCACACAGCAGCTGTCATCCTTTGAAACAGAGTTCAACACGCAGCCGCATCGCAAGGTAGAAGGAAACTTTAACCCATTCGCCTCTCCACAGAAGAACAGGCAACCAGATGAAAACAACCTAAAAGACCCTGGGGGTTCCGAGCTAGGCACAATCAGCAAAAACACATGGGGGCCTGCTCCTGACCAAATCGAACAAGATCAGAATGGACTGTCACAAAACTCTGTAAATCTCTCCCCCAGCAGTCACTCGAACAACTTGTCGGTAGTGACGTACAGTAAGGTAGGTGCCCTGGGCGAGCAGGAGAACGGGTAGGGGAGGAGCCTGGCAGGTGTGTAATTGCTCTTCCTTCCAAACTGCAAAGCCCTTTCCTTCTGCTTCTGCCAGACCTGCTAAGGAAGGTTCTGAATTTGACTGTCTGACTCTGCCAACTCCTCATGTTATATTAAAATATTTTTTGCCTCTGATAGACTCTACCAGATCCACCTTTTTGTTTTTGCTTCAAGTCCTTCTTAAAATTTATATAACCTTGTTTGGGTGCTGTAACCACAAGTGGCCGGAGTCTGCTCCGGTTGTGTGTGCAAATAAGTCAAAATATCTCTCTAGATGTGTCCTGAGTTTGACATAATTTTGAACACAGAACAAATAACCACACCCTCAAACTTCAGATTAGCCAGATAACTTCTTTTTAGCTGGTGTGGGGAGACTACAGAGCTCACCATTTGATCCCAGAAGCTGCCTGCAGGAACAGTCAATCAAAGAACTGTTCCTGTCTGTCCTTGTCTTGTTCATAATTGTAGGTGACTTTTAAATTATCTTTACTTTAAATCTCTCAAAAGCTTGCTTGGTGGATGCTATATGAGTCTGAGTGATATTTTGACTGTTTTTATTTGCTTGTGTGTGAAAAATGAATTGCAGGATTATTTACAATTCAGAATCCACCTGTTAATGCAGCAGTATGTGTAGGTGTGTACTGTCGTATGTCAAACTAGTTTGATTTTTAAAATCCTTTAAAAATGCTTTACTGTACTTTGAGCAGGCTGTGTAGGACAATAACACTTGGTTGCTGAATGACTTAATAAAGCCCTAATGTTAGTTCACCTACAGCACTTTAGTTCCTCCTGGATGACCTGCCTGTCCTGTGCCAGCGGATCTTGTTTTAGTGACCTTCACCCCAGGGCTGTGCATTTTTTACAGCCAGCATTTGTGGGGTGAGCCTGATTGCTCCCCCCTTAGTGCTCTCAAACACCATCTCTGGGCTGGCTCCTGCTGCCAGGCTCTGCTCATACCAGTGGAGTGGATGGCTTGGGAAATGATGACCTGGCAGTGAAACACCACCTGAAAGTCGCTGCTTTAGTGGCTGCGTGGTGGGGCCGTGGTGCTCCCCGAGGGGCCAGGCTGGGGCTGCCTTCAAAGAAGGTGGGTGTGAGGAACCAGAGCCCGTGGCAAGGAGCAGCTGTGCTGTGGGAGAGAAGCCAACAGGAGAGTGAAGCAGCACCTGAGAGGTGTCACTAGGTTGAAGTGAGCTGGTCTGGCTGGTAAACCCAGAGCTCAGTGCTCTGAGGAAACGGGGGTGGTTATAATCTAATCCCAGACGTAGGGCAGGTGACCTTTCCTCCCTTTTTTCCTGGTTGTTTTGTTTTGATTTGGGGTTGTTTGTTTCTTTTTGTATTTACAGAATATTCTTGGGTGGATTTGAGGTGGATTATCTGAGATTAAAGCAGACATTTTGTTTGCTGGCTTCAGAAGGGACAACTTTATGATCCTTTTTTTGGATGGGGGTGGGGGATATGGAAAAGCTACTTGATTTTGGGGTGGTTTTTCTCTCTACTGCAGTTCTTTTTATTTGTGACATACTAAGACAAATTATTTTGTCCTTTGGAGGTTGTTCTGGTAGGTCTGAAGATCTGAATCCTGTTCCAGCCTTGCCCATCCTGCCTGGGGCGGGAGGTTTTCTGCCACAGACCCAGTATTCATATTAGTACAATACTGGTTCTGTAGCAAACAAGTTTAAGGGAGTTGGATATCCCAGACACCTGATCTGGTTTGAAATGGCCAGGTGAACATTCCCCCCATTCCCTAGCCTGGCCTCTGGGAAAAGAAGATGCAGTTTTGTTTGGTTTTTTCCCTTTGTGTGCATAGTGTCCCCAGCTGGGGATGCTGCTGGAGCAGAAAAGGGGTTATTAGAGGTGATGTCAGGAGTATTGAATTACCCAAGGAACAGATGGAGCTCCAGTACCTGTTGAGAAAAGCTCTACCTGGCCCATCTTCTCCACATCCCCAAGGGATCTGACCTGTACTCTGCTGCTGCAATGGAGAAGGAAAACTACTGCATTGGGAGTTGCTGCCCTGTGATTGAATATTGATGTGAAAGGCTTTATTTCAGATTCTAGAGCAGACAGAAGAACACTGTGGGTTGGTTAGGCAGTGGCACAGACTCCAAGATTCCTGGATTTTATTTATATTGGGCAGGACCTCTGATATTTTTGTCTCCTCTCATGTACCTGGGAGAGGGAGGGAATCCCCAGTCATGTTTGACAGGCCATTTGGTGAGCGAAGGAGATGGTTCAGGTTTAGTTAAAGTGTTGAAAGGAGCCTGTATCCTGCATTTAGAAGTAAAATAAGCCCTTAAATATTTCTCAGATGACTGTGGAGGCTTCCTCTGCTGACAGACACTGGGGACACCCAGTCATGCAGTGCATGAAACCATGAAATCTTTGAGATAAAACGAGCAGTTTCTGGCATCTGCAGGTGTAAAACATACTCGAAGCTGCCAGACCTTGTCGGAATTAGTTCTCCCTCCGGTGCACTGAGCAGGTGTGACTTGTCCTCTAGAACTCCCCACTGGAGTCAGGATTGTGGTGATACTGACGTGCCATCTGCTGCTGGGTTAGATGAGTACAGCAGCATTTCACACCTGGAAACATTCAAAATGCTTTTATACAGCAGCAGAGTGTGTGGTTTGGGTGTCCCAGGGAAAAACAAACAAAACCAGACACAGAATTCCCTGCAAGTGGGTAAGATGAAACCTGTGGCATGGTTGGAACAAACCGTGTGCCCTTTATTCCTGCTATGGCACCCACCTCCCTGGGGCTCCCCTGCCCACCTTCCACACACCCTGCAGGGAGGCTGCAGGCCAGGGCCTGTCAGGCCTTTGCTTAAAACATGTTGTTGTTAAATCTGTTCCCAGTGGAGTTTTTGCATATTCTTAGATGTAAAGATGTGCCTAAGTGCAGGGTAGGATGCCCAGAAATCCCCATGCAGAGATACTTTATTCTCTGGCAGTTGCTTTCTCTGGATTCTCCAGAGATTTGAGGTTGATACAGCTTCCTCCTATTTACTCCTGTCTCATAGCAACCCTGCACGGTCACTGCTGCTCTCCTGTGACTGGCTTTTCCATTAAAAGCCCAAGATCCAGTCTTACAGTGCCTGGGAATTAGAATTTAATTCCTTTACTGAGGAAATAAATGTACAGGTTTCCATGTCTGGGAAGATCAGAAGTGAATAGCCATATTCTGACACTTAGATTGTACTTAACATCTCTACATAAAATCCATAGATCTGTATCTAAACCTGCTGCCCAGATGAATTGAGGAATCACTTCTCTCTATGTCATGCAGAAAACTGCACCTGGAGGCTGTGATTCTGCAAAGATTTGCCCAGACAGGACACTGAGCATCATCCCCACCAAAGCAAATGGTGCCTGGCTGTCCTGGTCATTGCTTGTGCTGCTCTTCAAAGCCCAGTGAAATAGAAACATATTTGGAGTTCACAACTTTAAAATCTGAACTCCTTTTTTTTCCTGCTGTGTTTATTAAGCTCCCCATCTCCCTCTGTTCTCTGTGGAGCTGAGCTACTTGGCAGCTTTCTGTACAAGGGGAAACCAACCCTGTCCTTGGAGCCTTTAACTGGCTTCCCCTCTCTGAGCTTCAGTGTTGTTGCTGCTTCTAGAGCCATGCTTCTCCCAAACCAGGGCCTCCAATTTGCAGATTTTTGGAGTACCTCTGTAAACTTTAGACAGAAATACTTTTACTGGAATCTGGGCATCAAACTGTCTTTATGCATGAGGATGATGCCTCAAAAATGTTTGCATCCATGGAGGAGAGAAGCTCCTTCCATCCTGGTGTCTGGGTTTCACACTGGGCTGGTCACTGTGTGGTTACATCCATGTAGACACAGTGGGAGAACATTGGAGCTCCCACAGCACTGCAGCCTGGGCTGGCATGAGCTGGTTTGCCTCTCTAGTGAGAGATCAGTGGTTTGGGTGCTGCACCCATGAAATATCCATGTCCTTCCAGACTGTGGGAAGTGCCAGATAATCTGATTTTAGCCTAACTTTGCTCCACTGCAGCCCAGCAGAGTTGCCTGTTGTTTATCCTGGCCTGGCAGCACATCAGAGAGTTGTGCATGGGAACTCAATCAGGTACCTTGAGCCCTGCCACCTCCTCACCCACGGGCACCTGAACCAGCCCTGCCAGTGCCTGCTCCCCGAAGGTCCAGAACTTCCTGGTGGTCTCCCAGCCACGCCATGTTTGCACAGCATGCATGGAATAAAACACAAGTGCTGGATCTTTGTTCTGTGTTTGTGCTCAGTTTACGTAAGCGAGGCTGGAGCAGCGCGGGGTAGGAGCGGCCTGAGGGGATGGGGACCAGCAGCCTGGGCTGGGGCCACTGTAAGTGTCCACTGGGAGACTCCTGTATTGCTGTGCAGCTGTGCATCCACCTCCTGTCCCTGCAAGTGTACCTGCGTTGGTGGTGACTCAGTCACAGAGGTGAAATAAAGAGCTGTCTGAAAGCCCGTGTGTGATGGTTTATGAAAGATTCACTTAATCCTCACTTTGTTCCCAGCACAGGTACCTCGGTTTACAGAGCTCAGTATTCACAAAGGGTTTTAACTTCGCAAAACATCTCATTTCCCTTCTAGAGGCACGAGTCAAATGATAATTTATACCAGTAGTTGTCATGCAGAGTCTCTGCTTGGAAAATCACAGGCCTGTGTTGTCACACGCTGGTCTGTGTGAAGAGCCAGTGCTCCCACCAGCAAGTGAGCAGTTACTTCTGGGGAACATTCTGGAAGAACTGAAAGTGAATTTGCAAAGCTGCAGCTGAGCTTCTCATACAGACAGTGATCCCACTTGGAGGATAGACGGGAATGCACCAAAAATAGTGGGAATAATCCTTCCATTGAAACAACTCGGAAAAACTGCAATTGTCTGCAGAATTATTTTTGCATGTTTGTGATGTAAAATGTTGCATAGAGGGGATAATTAGGCTTGAAAATGTTATACAGGGGTTTGGTATTTGTATTGCAGCAGTAACTGAAGTTTTCTGGTATCAAACCCTTGCATTGTGCATGGTAACTAAATATCATGGGACAGGGGAGGTGGAGTCACCTGCACAGGGTCTGCACTAAAGCAGCTCTCGCTCATCTTAAAGATACAAGTGGGGTTCAATTTTGCCACATTCTCATGTCCAATAATAAATCTTGGGTAGGTGAAATGCAGTGAAGAGTGGCAATACCAAAAGGAAAGATTTGGGGCTTTTCCATGGTGAAATTCCTTGCATCAGGAGGAGCTGACCACGGTCATGGATTGGGGGACTGCTCTGGCATTGCCAGGGGAGCTCGTTCCAGGGTGTCAGGTGTTCAGTGCAGGGTGGCAGGTGGTGCAGAGCTGTACATGCTGAGGAATCTCTTGTGCTGAGCTAAATTCTGGGTTTAGCTTGACACACTTTGCATACTTGTGTAGCTTTAAATGAGGTGCTCCAGAAACCAATATGTAGAGATCCAGAGGGTTTCCCTGCAAACCAGCTCATGGGGACTTCACAGGGTCCCTGCATCCAAAAGCACAAATGAGCTGCTCTGATGTCAGACTGAGGGTGACTGGCAGTTCCTTACACCACGGGGGGATGCTTGTGGAACCCCCAAATTAAAGCAAGCAAACTTTGCCTCTGGTATCCCCTGTGAGGTGACACAGGGTAAGGGGCTCCCAGGGTGCCCCCAGCAGAGAAGCAGGGGCTGGTTAAACCCCACCTGAGTTCACCAGGCATTGCCTCAAACAAAACCTTGTGTGCAGGTAACTCAAAGATGAAGCAAATTCTGGCAAATGTGTCTGTACAGGTAATCAGCAGCAAATCCTGTTTTCCTTCTGCAGAGTGCTAAGTACAATAGCTTAATCCCTGTGAGGTGAGACTGCTTGGGATCCTGTTTATACATTGCTTTTCCTCTCTGTCTTTTTTTTTGTGCACCTGCTCACGCCATCTTAATGTTTCTCTCCTGCTTCTTCCCTTCCCCCAATTTCAGTGAGTGTATTTTTGGAAATGTTGGAATTCTCAGTCTCTGGATTTTGATGGGACCATCTCCTTCCTCAGGTGAACTGTCATGCTGGAATCTGCTGGCTGTTCTCTTTTGAAAAGCTTTACCAACTGGCACTGCAGCATATTCCTGGGGTAGAAGCGTGTTTGTTTGTTTTTCCATCACTTGCATGTATTTCTGTCTGCAAACAGCAATTTCCATGTTCCCAGTCTTTCATCCTTCCCACACAGTTCAGGAGATGTCCTGGTTAATTGTCTGCTGATCCTCCTCTCGGTTGGATTCTGAGAGCTGCTTCATTTTGCCGTTTGCTTGTATTTACCACCTGATTATATCCCCAAGAATGAAATTATTCTCTCCAGCTGTAGCAAGATTACAGACTGTTCGTGGCAGTTCCTTCCTAGTCAGATCTGCAGCAGAGCTCTCCAGCCTGGGGTTTGCCAGTGATGTTGATTCTTCACACAATCCGTGTTCCTACTCATGCTTCCATGGCCCTGGCTCCTGCAGTGAGGGGGTTTTAAAGTTGTAGAACACGCAGGAAATGGTATTTCCTAGGAAATTTGCCCCGTTAAAGGCAGAGTGGTGAAAACTGAGGTCTGAGCTTCCCATTCAGCTGGAACAGGAATGGTTTGGGCTCTCACTGTCTTACCCAGAGTGTGCTGGGAAGAGCTGGGCTGTGTTTCGAAGCATTTTCATAATGGTCTTCCAACTCTGCCATGAGATACAACAAGTTTTTCTCCCTCATCTCCCTCCTGACCTCAGTGTGTGTCTGAGTTTGTGTGGGGGTTGTACTTTCATCACTGACCAACTTCATCTCCCTGTGAGCTGGGGCATCCCTTGCTGCCTGTTGGTCTTTCTTCTGCTTCCTGATGAAACCCCGGATAACTGATCCAGACAATAGAAGTTACAAAAGGAGTTCCTGTTCATTTGAGACCTATGACTAGATCTGACATTTAGATGACTCACTTCAGGATGTAAAGGAGGGAAATGGATTCTGTAAGGGAGCATTTGGGGGGTTTTGGTAAATACTCTAGTTGATTTGACTGGAGGCAAATGTGTATTGTCACCTTGAGAAGGCACACATGGCACTTGTGGGAATGTGGATTTTTTTCCTCTTGGTTTTTTTTCTGGCATAGCCTCCTACTCAGTTACGGCCCCATGTCTCTGGGACAGGCTGGGGAGGCTGCAGGGAATGGCCCTGCAGGTGTCATAGCATCTAAAGGGAATTCTGGTAATAGAAAACACAAGTTATTTTGTGGCCTTGGCCTAAAAAACATCTGATGGAGGTAAGTGGTGGCATCTGCCCTCTCTGGGGAAACCAGCCCTGGAACTTGTGGTTTAGTAATGTCCTTGGAGCCACAGTGGGGTTGGTGGGAAGCCCTGGGCTGGGCTGGGCACTCTTTGGAGCTGAGCACGGAGCCTTTTGTTTCTTGCCTGTTGAAAATTGATTATGTCTCCAACTTTCTTTCAGGGTTTCCACGGTCCTTATCACTTCGGACAGTCTTAAAACACAAAAACACAAAACGGGTATCGACAAGAGGAGAATTTAAGAAAAAGCTGACTTTTGGGGGAAGGGAGGGGGATTCATGTGGCAGACAGACCCAGCGTGGACCCCCCTTCTCTGCCTCCGTGTTCTGGAAAAGAAGAAAAAACAAAAGCCCAGTAACTTAAGACTAGCTGTTTCCAGAGGAAAAATCCAAAAGCTGAGTATGCATGTGTGACTGCTGGATTTCAGAGTGGTGTAAATGCTATGAGGAAGAAGAGACACCAACACTATGGGTTTTTAGAAATCATCTTCACACATAATTAGGTAGCTTAAAAAGAAGTTTAAAAATGAAAATTTAAAAGCCATCTTTAAAAAAAAAAATATTTTGCCTACAGAGCGGTTGTAGTTTGAGCAAATGTTTAATTTCTGTTTGTTTCTTGTTCTTTTTTTTTTTGTTTTTTTTCCTAAGGGACAGCGTGCATTTTCCCAGAATGTCCTGGTTTGCTGCTGAACGGGACTGGCTCAGCACCTGCTGGGGTTTGTGCAGGGACTGCTTCTGTCAGGCTTTTTTAATGCCAGGTTGGGTGTGCACCCAGCACTGTGTTTTTAACAGCATCTGCTCGTTTTAGTTACCGACTTTTTAACCTTTTATTTCCTCTTTTCCTTTTGGTTTGGGTGTTGCTTTTAAGTTGTCCTGCGTGTCATTGGGAACCCGCTATGGACAGATCTTGGTATCAGAGCTGGAGAGGGAGACTGGGACTTCTGGGATAACATGGAGGGCTTATCTCCCTTCCCCCTTGTACATGAAGTACACAAATCCACACCCATGTTAATAAGAAACTGATTTATTCAAGTTCCTGAGCTGTCCTGTGTGGTTAGCAGTTTAAAATCCCTTTTTGTTCACTCTCATGTGCAGTAGCTGTGCCTGGAGCTGTGTGCCAAGGGGAATCTCTGTAGCTGTAATTCACTTGCTGATAGTTGCAAAGCTTCACAGACATCCTGTCCTTTTCATTTGGAGTCTCCCCTCTCTCTTTCAGAGCATCAGTTTGCATTTGTTTCTCTTGTGCTGAGGTGTAGCTTAGAGGCTGATCCATGTGTTCTGGAGCACAGAGCAGGAGTTGGCACCACCAGCTGGATCCCACTGTCGCCTCCCTCTTCTTCTGGCTTTGTCATCTGGGCTTGGAGCTGCCCTGAGCTCTGAGTGGGCTCTCAGGGCTCATGTTAGGGGAGGGATTGCAAAAGACTTGGGCTACTCTGCTGTTCCTCCAGCATGTTTTCCTCCCATTTCTGGACTGGGCAGTGCAGTGTGAGGGGATGCAGCTTGGTCTCGGGCACTGTGGTGAATTTGTTCTGAAGTGCTGTCCCCACAAACAGAGGAGAGTGAGCCCAGCAGACCATCCTGCCCAAACGAACCAGGCTGGAACAGCCATCTGCCAAAGATACAGGAATATGCAAAGCTCCCTTTACCTTCTTCCAGATCTTCCCAGTGAAGGCTTTTCCCTGTGTCAGAGCTGCAAACTGCATGGCTTTGCCCTCGCTGCTCTTGGCTGCCTTTGTTTTTGTGGCTGGTTTTGAATGGGGGAATCTTTCGTCGCAGCTACCAAGGACTGGTACCTGGGTGCATGTGGATGGACCTCGTGGGGCCAGTGGGAGTTCCTTGTGTCCAACAGAGGAAGGATTGGGCAGTGGGTTTTGTTCATATTTCAGAGGTTCAGTTGTTACAGATCACCATTAGCTGAAACCTCCCTTCAGAAATCTGTTAGCTGGGAGAAACAAGTATAAGATCAGAAACTGCCTGCATAGAAGTGGCACCACAGGATTTGAACTTCCTGACACTTGCACTTGCAGTCTGGTGGGCACCCAGCTGTGCCCTGGATCCGGGGGAGTGTTGGGATTGGAGTGAACCTGCTGAAGGTGCTGCTTCTTGGAAGGTTTGGTTCTCGTGCTGTAACAACATTTTGCCTTGGATTAGTTCTGAGCATTGATCTGAGAAGTGATCTCCAGCCTCACCAACCAGTGGTGTGGGCAGGTGGAATCTTTGCTCACTCCCTCCTTTCCTCACAGGTGGCTCATGAGCCCCTCTGAGGAAATGAACATCACACCTGCAGTGCTGCTGCTCCCCTTCCGAGGGCCCTGAACCCCTGATCAGCTCTGGGTCCAAGTGACGAGGTGACTCCTTATCTTTATTAGCTCCTTGTGTCAGCTGTGTAGTGGAAGGGAGGGGAAATCAAGATCTTGAGTCTGAGAGTTAGAGCTGGTGCTGTGACCTTTGCCTGGTGTCAGCAGAGGCACCTGGGACACCCTTGCACTCAGATACCCCCACGCTGGCTTTCTGCTCCCAGGCATGTGTGCTCCTCCTGTGTCCCCTGGCTGCCACAGTCGTGTTCCTGTGCTCCTCCTAAGGCTGAATTTCTTTCCCTTGTCTTGAAAAATCAAAACCTGCATGCACCCCAAGTAGCCATGTGCTTTCCCACTCTGAAGGCACACGTGTTTGCAGTCTGTGGTGCCCTGGTGACAAGGGTTGCACGTTCTGGGGTGTGAGGAAAGGCAGTGCTCTGAGATCTGCAGCTCTTGCTGTTCACATCCTGCTCTGCCCAGGCAGCTGAGGGATCCACGGAGCCCTGGCTCTTTGGGGCCAGGGTTGTGGCCCCCACTGTGGCACTGGAAAGATGTCTAAAATAAGGGTTGCTCTATCTCTGTGTTTTTTCCTCGAGTAAAAACTGTTTCATTGAGGCCAAAGGTGGTTTTATCTCCTGATTTCTTGGAGCTACGTGGTGCAGCCGGCCCTCAGATTGCTCATGCTTCAGGTGTCCAGCTTTTAATGGGGAGATTGAGATGAATTTGGCAGAGTTCTGCCCAGGTGACCTTGTGCCACTGCAGATTGTATCAGCTCCCATAAGGAAAAGGGTAATGTAGAACATCTCTGATGGCCTCTAAGTGGGTCCCTGTGGTAAGCAAGAGCCACTTGGACCCTGTCACTAGCACAGCTCAAGTAGTGTCACCTCCCAGCCTTGGCAAACTGGAGCAAGATGTCCCTGGGACTGACCCTGAAATGGCAGTGCCATGGGAGGGAATGACAGAGTGGGGATCTTCTGCCCACACTTCAGGAGTGCTGGATTCGAACCCCACCAAGGTTTGGGAGCTGTGGCAGAGCTGTGCAGTTGGAGAGCAGTGGTGTGGGTGGGGAATGCACGCTGTCCCATGTCTGGGTTTCTGTTGTGTTTAATTTTTTCCGTGTGTGAGTGCGTGGGTGGTTCCCAGCCTGTCTGTGCTCGCCAGGGGCAGTGCATGTGTAGCACGGGATGGTGTGTTGCCTCTCTGAGTCTGGGAGAAGTCCTATGATAGCACATTGGGGGTGAAAATAAAGGAAGCTTTTTCCTTAATGTATAAATGAATATTTGTATGATTAAATTAACACAGAAAAAAAAAAAAAAAAAGCTCTGTAGCTGTTGAGAGTTTTATTGAAGCTGCAAAACTTCTGCGTCTGTCACCTTGTTAAATATACCTGGTTTGCTCCATCCTCAGAGTGTTTCCAGACACTCAGGCACAACACCCTTAAACCTCCAGCTCTAAGAGGTTTGGACTAATTTGGCTCCAGCCCTAATTTAGTCCAAATTGCTGTGAAACCAGACCTGATTCGGTGCATTTTGAGGTTATCAAACCACCTGTCAAGCCCCTGGGTGGGGATGAGGGTGGGAAGAGGCTCTGGGGGTGGTTGTGGGGCAGGGAGAGGGAGGAGACTCCAAATTCCCTTGTGTCAAGGTCAAGTCATTTCTCCACAGCTCCTGAGGAGGAGTGGGATGGTCTCAGCAATCTCCATAGGAGGGGCACCAGCACAAAGCAATGCCACAGCTGCATCCTCAGGTCCTCCTTGTGTGGCTGATCCACATCCCAGCCCTTCCCACAGAGCCTGGTGCAGGATGGGGTGATGCTTCACACTTCAAACAGCCCAGTCCTGAGGGATCAGACCTTCCATCTGCATAGCTCAGGAAGACAGGAGTGGGGGTTTGAAGGGAGGAAGATTGGTTTGGGTTTTATTTTCTCACAATCCCTAAGGAAATAGCTGGGGCTGTGTATCGGGATGGGGGCACGGGAAGGTCTCACTTTGCTGGGCACCTGCACAGTTGTCCCAGGTGGATCTGGATTCCCGGGTGAGGCCCTGCTGCTCAGGACACCCAGCCCAAGCACTACTTGGATAAACTGTGCCATGGAGCAGCTCAGCTGAGGCTGTTCCTTTACTTACCTGGGAGTTTGTTACTAATCCCCACGAGAAACCTCATTCTGTGTGTGCTGGCTTTGCTTTTATCATTTGAATAAATGCCTGGAGCTTTCATGTGCTGGTTAAGCTTGACTGAAAGCCTGACTGGGAACAGACATCCTGCTATCTGTGCCTGGGGGTGTTTGTTTTGTGCCCTGGGCAGAACGCGCCCCTCGAGCTCGAGCTCGAGGTGCTCGCGGGGTGTCCCGAGGCCGCTGTGTTTGGGCAGGGGAGGATCACCCGCCCTGCTCACTGCCCAGCTTTGCATTTACTCCTTATTTGCTATAAAGAATCTGTTTATCTTTAGGGTTGCAACCTGTCAGAGGTTGCCAGCACAGGACAATCCCATCACACCTTTAATGGTATCTCCTGAATGGGCAAATAACCGGCGGGATTGCCGTGGTGGAGGAGGTCATCCCACGATCCCGGGAGCAGAGCTGGGTGGGCAGGCAGGAGGCCAAGGCAAACGGCTGCTACAGGCAGCTGGGAGCTGCTTGGGTGCTGCTTTTGCTGCTTGTTTGTTTTTTTTAGGGGAACCAGATCATCGTCCATTAGAAGTTGCAAAATTAATTTCGGTTTTTAGGCAGTTATTTTTTGGTCCCAAAGCAGCAGCAGTCGGAGGGAGGGTGTTGCCAGATTTTTGTGATGGATTATAGGGATGAGGATGTGCTCAGCATCCAGGACTGCTCAGGCCCATGCCCTGTGCCTTGTTGGGTACTCATGCCTCTCGGGCTGGAGGGAAGAGAAGGATCTGCTCCAAAACCTTCTATGTCCTCATATCTGCAGGCATGACCTCGAGGGCTCCAATGGGCACCTGCCCATCCAGGAGCAGCACCTGAAACAGTGGCAAAGAGGATTTTTGTGATTTTTGTTTATTTTTCCTCCTCTATTTTCTACATGCAGCAGCAGCACATGGTGTGCAACCCTCTGCTCATGCATCTCTGCAGATCCCTTGGGAGGCACAGGGGAATGTTAATGGGCCAAGGGGGAAATGAGGCCAGACCAGTGGTGGGATGCTACCAGGGGTCTACGGGGAAGGAGCAGGATCAGGGGGAACTTGGGATCTTTCTGAAAGCTCTCCACAACCTGCTCCCTCTGCCTGTGTGTTCGTTGGAAAATTCCCAGTTAGACAGGAATTATTTAAGGAAATCTAATCTCAAACGTTTCCTACCCCATTGATAAAACAGCCCAGTAGTAAAAGCTCTCAGTGGAGCCCAGCGGGGAGGCAGATGGCACGCGTGGGCACGGACCAGCCCTGTTTGCCCCATGGAACACTGCAAGCTCGGCTCTGCAGAGCAGCTGCACCTGGGCTGGCTCCAGAGCTGCCTCCTCGCTCATTGAATTCCCATATTTTGGTTATCTCTTCCCTGCAGGAGTGGAGCCTTCACAGGAACTTAAAGTGAGGGGAGAAAAGTTTGGTTTTCACCACTTTACACTTACACTTTATGCTCAGGGTGAGCCAACGCAGTGTCCTTGTGAGGTGGGTCAGCCATACCCAGGAGTGGGGACACCGCGGGAATCACAGTTCCATGTGCTGCCAGGGAACAGGGGCTGGGCTGGGGGGATGACCTGGGCCCGGGGGCTCCCAGCCGAGGTGTCCGAACGGGGTTTGCTGGCGGCGGGCCCAGCCTGGGGCAGGTGCCAGCAGAGGGAGCTGAGGTTGTTCCTTGTCCACAAAACCCTTTGGAGCGGCTGGATGCGGCTTTTCCAGGCTTAGAGTCCTGCTGGTGACAGGGTCTGGGCAGGCAAGAGCCGTGTCCCCTCTGCTCCGGGAGCAGCTGCAGTCCTGGCCAGGCTGGGCACTGGGGTGGCACATGTCACTTGGTCTGTCACCACCACTGTGGGACCGGGGCAGTGCTGCAGAGCCAGCCAGGAGCTGCTGGGCAGGGACAGCATGGGCACGCCCCCCTGGGTTAGGAATGAGGAAGGGTCTGCTCACCAGGAGGGCCATCTGAGTCCTATTTTGAAGGGTGACATGTGTTGGGGACAAAAGGGGGTCTGGCTGCTCTGCTGTGGCCCCAGGGTGGTGCACAGCTCTGTGGGTGAGGAGGGAGAGAGGGACCCGAAAACCTTGGAGCTGGGGAAAGGCCCTTTTTCCACACCCTATTCTAGGAAAGCCATTCTAGAAAGCAGGATGGGGCTTTCAGCCTCTCCTGGGTATCTCTGCACCTCTGGTGTGGAGCAGCTGGGCTCGGCAGGGTCTGTGCAGCATTGGCATCCAGGGGGAAACACAGCAAGAACTCACATTCCTTATCTAATCTGCAGCATTTTCCCTCCTCGCTGTTTACTGTGGCCGTGTTTCCTCAATCAATTGACAGCTGCAGGCTGGGCTGTGACGTCAGCCTGTGCCATTGGAGCCACAGACCCAGGGTGGCATTGGAGGGACACTGGGGTGAGCCCCTCGAACCCCTGTGAGCCCAGCAGGGCCATGAACCCTCTGGTAGGTGACAGCAAGAGGCACCTGAGGACTGACCCTGCTGCATTGGACAGAAGAGAGGTTCCCTGTCCCCAGCGAGGCCACAGGGCTGTGCTTGAGGGACACTTAAACCTATCCTGTCCTGCCTCCCCCCCAGCAGTGACTGTGCTGCCCTAACTGGGGCTGTTTGTGGCCAGAGCTGGATTCTGCACAGAGGGGTTTGGGCAGCTGTGGTCACTGTGCCCTTCGGGGTGTCCCTCCGAGCCCCCCAAGCCTGGCAGGGCATGGCAGCAGCCTCAAAGCCCCTGTGTCTGCCCCTCAGTGGGATGGGGAGAGGACAAATTCCCAAACTACAGCTTTGGAGCAGCCTGGTTTGTCCATCTTGGGAAGGAGGGGGTGAGTGGGGGCTCGATGGCCTGCAAGTGCCTCCCCAAGCAGGGAACTCTCCTTAGGATGAGCCTGGCTGCTCTGCCTTGCCCATGGGGAGCAGGCTGGGAGGGAGGAAGCAGCTGAGGGTGCCTGAGAAGCAGGTTTGTCAGAATTTTAAAGGGATCTAAATCAATAGCGATAAGGAAACAATTATTTAAAGAGCAAACAAATGGAAACTGCTAAATGTACCTTCTTTTTTCCCTTTTTTTTTTCCCTTGCGGGTGAAGGGTGCAGGGCTGATTCCTCTGGGTGCTGGGAGTGGGTCCCTGCTAGGACCACCCCGGGGTGGGCAGTGGAGCAGCTCTGCTTGCTCAGTCCAGCCCCAGCCAGACTGGAAACGAGCCTCGCAGGACAAAGTGTTGTTTCATCCCACAAGAAAAAAGGTTTTATGGGTCATCTGGAAATGCTAATCCTCAGGTGAGCCCATTTGTGACGTTCGTGAGCCTGTTGATGGTGTCACAGCAGGTGCTGGGTCAGCAGGGACAGAGACTGTCCTAGGCTGGTGTGGGGACACTGCTGTGTGTTGCCCGAACACGCTGGCTCCATTTTGAGGGGAAAGGAGCCAGGAGTGGTCACTGAGGCTGGGCAGTCCTGCAGAGGAAGGATATTTTCTGCACGTCCTCTGTGGAGCTCAGGATCCTGCTTGGGTTTGTGACAGGGCCAGGCTGCAGCGGGAGACCATCCCTGCCCCAAGGACAGCATTTCCCCTGCCCTGCCTGGTACAGGGTACCCCAGGACTGGAGAGCCAGTGGAGGAGCCCAGTTCCCCCCATTGGGGCTGTGGCTGTCACCACTGGGGCTTTGTCTCAAAGGGCAGCTCATTCCCATCCTTCCCCCCCGTGGTGTTTTCATCGGCTTTTGGTCGGGGATTAGGCACGTGTTGACAGAACAAACATTTTGCTGCGCTCAAAATCCACTGCTGAGGAGAGAAGTGATGTCCTCGCTCTGCTGGTGCCTGAGCCAGCTTTGGGATGGGGACATTTGGGATGGGTAGAACCAGGCTTAGGGCTGGGACAGCTCTTTGAGGGGAACATGGAGCCATTTCGGGTCACATCCCACACCAGGGCCAGAGCTCTGTCTCTCTGCCCCCTCGCAGAGCATTAATCACTTTCTGCTTTAATATCCTGCCCTGTGAAACCAGGGTTGCCACAAGGAATGCTGCCTGTGTCCAACAAGGCTTTGACAGGTGCTGGGGCCCCCCTGCCCAGCTCCCAGTGCCTGTCAGAGCTCCCTCCTCCCCAGACCTGGCTCTGGGAACTGCAGCTCTGCACGATGTTGGTGTCAGGAAGGCTGACAAGGCTGGGGATACCCAGGAGCTGCCCCAGGAGCATGTGTTTGC
Source organism: Trochalopteron elliotii (assembly GCA_024734555.1). Taxonomy (NCBI): domain Eukaryota; kingdom Metazoa; phylum Chordata; class Aves; order Passeriformes; family Leiothrichidae; genus Trochalopteron; species Trochalopteron elliotii. The sequence continues at coordinate 339,689 of JANPWX010000231.1, forward strand.
CAGGGAAAAGTAAATTCCTTCAGGCTCTGTGGCCAACCCAGTGACTGCACAGTGGGGGAAGATAGGACATGGGACTTCGTTTGAGGTCCTGCCCCAGCTCCCACACCCCGTTTTCCCTACATGATCCCCCATTTCCTGGCTCCTTGCTGAGCCCCCAGGACACGGGCGATGCTCACGGGAGCGACACGTTTCCTTGGGAGCTCAGTGAGTCACCGCTGAGTCACGGCTCGCTCTGCGGGCAGCTCCGTGTCCCCAGCCCCCCTCCTGCACCCCCGACCCACAGCCCCATGGAAGGCTGAGGGATGTGGGGTCCCTGTCCTCTGTGAACAGGGCAGCCCTCCTCTCCCTGCTCCCCTGGCCCTGCAAACCTGGCTCAGGAGTGATGGGAGAGGGGTGATTCTGGTCCCTGCTGACCCCCCTCCTGCCTCTCACCACGCAGCCCCTCACCCTCCAGCTTCTTTGAGCTGAGCCCAGGCAGAGTGTGGGGTTTGGGGTTACTTTTAGGGGTTTGCCCCCTGGGGCAGAACTTTCTGCAGTTCTCCTGGGATGGACAGTGCAGAACC
>JANPWX010000232.1:0-29995 GCA_024734555.1 Trochalopteron elliotii
GTCCGGCCACTGCAGCTTCGTGTCCTGGCGCCGGCCGGAGCAGGGGGTGCAGGGAGGGAGGGGAGGGGAGGGGAGGGGAGGGAAGGGAAGGGGGGCTCCTTGGTTGGTTTCCTCTGGTTTCCTTTTGGATCGCAAGCACAGTCCAGTCCCAGGAGAGAGGCAGAGCTGGGGTGAGGAGGGGGACGCAGGCTGGCCTGGGGAACGCTGTGCGAAGAACAGAGAGAACGGGGTTAGGGAGGGTGTGGGGTGCCTAATTTGGGGTGCTGGCTCTGCTCCTGCACCTGCTATAGGGCTCCCTCTGGGATGGGAACAATCCCTGAGCTGTCCCTGGGATCCCTGTGCTGTCCCTGGAAGGTTTTGGGGGCTCCCACAGCACATGGTCTCCTCAGCCAGGTAAGCCCAGACCTGCCCAAAGCAAAACACCGAGGAGAAAACGGTGCCAAGGAATGTCATTTATGCCAAGGAGGGGAGAATTCCCTTCTTTCCAAAGGTTTCTAGGCTAAAGGGGGGGAGTGACCCAGCTAAGCTCGGGGAGCCCTCACAGAGCTTCCCCTTCCAGCAGCAGCTGAGCAGGAAGGGGCAGGAGGAGCAGCAGGTCCTGGGGAGCCCCATCCCAGGCTCTGGCTGCACTGACTCCCCGCAGGTGACTCACTGCCCCTATGAATTAAAGATGGAGCTGCCACGGGCCTCTGACAGCTGCAGGGGGAGGATCCGGCTTTTATTTCGGGCTTTTTTCACACCACAAAGCTGGTCGTGATCCAGGAGATAACAGAGCTCAGCCCCAGCAGCGCTGTGACGAGCATGAGGCCGGGGGCGGATGAGGCTGAACATGAGTCACTGCTGGCTCCGTTATGAATGAGGGGTGGGAAGGAGGGGACAGGGCTTGGAGCTGGGGAGGAAGAAGGGGGGGAAGCAGGGAGTGAGCTCAGCTTCCCCTGGAAGCAGCTTGGGCACGGCAGTGGCCTGGCCATGGGTGACAGGGCCACCTCCTGGGCCAGGGGCAGGTCCCATGGGGACATCCTGGAGCTTAGCATCCCTCTGTGTCCCCCAGATCCAGGTGGGTGGTGAGGCTGGGAGCAGGGTAGAGGGGCCCTTGGTGCCAGGGAAAGGAGGTGTCGTGGCACAGCCTGGCCACAGCCCAGGAGGGGAGAGGGATCACTGTGGAACCTCTCACAGGACAGGGCAGAATAGAGCAGAGTCAGGTGGGCAGAGCAGGGCATGGGGGGGTCCCCTGGGCTCTGCACCCCCCAGTACCACAGGGGATCCAGGCCTTGAGTACCATGGACTCTACAGAGGGATGCTCAGGACCCAGACTACACAACACCCCTCAACTCCCTCCCCCTGCCCACAGCTGGGGCAGGCTCAGACATCCCCAGCTCCCTCAGGCAGTGCCCCAGCAGTACCTGGGCAGAGCTCACTGCTGCTTGCAGGTGGAGAGCTTGCGGATCTTGCTGCTGGCGGAGCAGGCCTTGCGGGAGGGGTTGGAGGAGGAGCTGGCCCGGCGCTCGCCCTTGGCCCTGGCGCTCAGCTGCCCCGCCTCCGTCCCGTTCATGCACACGGCCTTGGGCAGCCCCTTGCCGCGGCTCTGCCCGTTCTGCCCGGCCTCCTCCTCAGGCACCTGTCCTGCAAGGGAACGGCCACAGTGAGGGGGTGGCAGCAGACCCTCACGGAGAATCCCCTTCCCAGTGCACGGGATGGATCCTGCTCCTGTGGGAAATCTGAACCTGTTCCTGTGAGGAGCACAGGGGAGGGATCCCCAACCTGGGATGTGCAAGGCTCGGAGCCTGAGACTGCACCTCCCACCCCGCTCCCCTTGAGGACTGGTTTGGCCCCCATTCCCCCAGCACACAGACACAGTGTCCTCTCCTCCCTGGACTGTCTGTGTGCCCTGCCCCAGATCTCAGGCAGCAGCCCAGCTCCTCTGGGGAGCAGAGGGGCAGCGGTGGATGAGGTCACTCCTCTTCCTCCTGCTTTCTCTGCAGGTCCCAGCCCCAGCTACCAACTTTGGGGTACCCAAGGGCTGGGTGTGTTTGCAGAACGGGCCAGTGCAGCCTCTCCTGGCAGGGCTGGGGTTCAGGTGTGTCACTGTCCCCTGAGGGAACACACCGATGGGTGTCATCAGCCCCTCTCCCTCCTCAGCTCCCTGTGACTCAGCAGAGCAGGTGAAGAGCCATTTCCAGAGGCATCTCCTGATCCCACAGCCAGAGTTTGGATCACATCCCCTCACTCAGGGAGTGACACAGAGATGTGGCTGCATCCTGGGGTGCTCCCACTGGGAACACAGCACAGCCCCCAGCCCAGTGCAGGGCTGAGCAGAGGCTGCATCAGGCCGCTGGCTCCCCCCCACCGGATCCAGCCGAGGCAATTTCCTTCCAGCAGGAACGTCACGCTCCAGGGCCCTTCAGTTATGACTCAGAGGTTTGAGTGGAAGCAAAGGCTGTAAGACGATTATGTATAATTTTCTTTAAAGGATGCTCAATCCTTTCTCCGCCAAGGCCGGGCGGGACGTCAGCTCCGCTTGCGCCAACGATCACCCCACTGCTGGGGGGACACACACGGGTGCTGGGAGAGCTGCTTCTCCTCTGGGGAGCACAGTGGGGGTCCCACCTCAGACCCCTGTGCTGTGTTACACCATCCCTGGCCACTGCTGGGAGTTGGGGGGACAGACAAAGCTGGGAGCAGAGCTGCTTCTCCTCTGGGGAGCACAGTGGGGGTCTCACCTCAGACCCCTGTGCCGTGCTACACCATCCCTGGCCACTGCTGGGAGCTGGGGAGGGAGGGGTGGGTGTATATCCTGGGTTACACGTGCAATTGATTCCCTCCTGGACCTCCCCCTGTATCCCTCCCAATGCTGCCACAGCTCCCAGTCACTGGCTTGTGGCTGCTCACCTGAGCACTCCTGCCACAAGAACAGACAGGGACTGACTGGACAGGGGGAGTTCCTGGTTCCAGACACCCAAACCTGGCACTGCTGGAGCCAGTGGCACCTGCAGTGTCCAGCCTGGCACTCCAGAGCAGCACAACTCCTGGCCCAGGTTACCACAAGGGACTGTTGTGATGGGGGTGCTCTGGTCCCCACTCCGGGCATGTGCCAGTGCCTCTGGCACTCTGGCAGTGACTGGCACAGCAGGAGGCTCAAGAGCAGAAAGCTTATGACCCTGCTATGGATTCTTCCAGTGCCTGACCCCTGGAGCAGTGATGGCTGGAAAGGGCTCAGGGGTCCAAGTTAGAAGAGAGGGACACACCAGCCCCAGAGCCCCCAGGCATGGGGCTCCCTCGGGGGCTCAGCATAGGTCAGGCTGCAGCCCCAGCCCAGCCCAGCCTGGTTGCAGCACCCCAGAGCTCCAGGTTTTTCCTCCCATCCCACCGGCAGGACTGCAGAGCCTCAAACAACCCCATTCAGAGCAAAGCTGAGCACTTCTCCTTCCCCTCCCTCGGCTGAACTCGGGCCAAGTCAATTAACATTTCTGACTGGGGAGGGAAAAAAGAATCTATCCAAACAGCTCATTTGTCTTTTGTGTGACTCTTCCCTCCTCCCCTCCTTCCCCTGCTTCAAAAGCACAGTCCCGGGAGTCTATTATGGATACCAAGGAGGGAGGTGAATCGTGAGCTAATTTTACCTCCTTCACCAATGACAGTTGCTGACGTTCAAATTAATGAAAATAAAAATTCAGCACGGGCTGAAGTCTTGGCAACTGCTGCCCCCGCGGAACCGCTGACCCAGCGCTGTGTCTGCCCGAGCAGCTCCTGCCCACCTCACCCTTACCACGAGCAGGGCTAAAAATAAAATAAATAAAGGGAGGGCTGAGAGAGGAACCAGGAACGTGGCTGCTCATCCCTGCCACCCTTCACATTCTTAATGGCTCCGCATCCAGCTCATTCAGGCACCAAAAAAGGTTTCAAAACAACACCGCAAAGAGCTTTTGAATCGCTGTTTTGTCAGACTGAGCACACAGGCATCATGAGCAGCCAGGAATGCACCTTCCTGACAACCAGGCTTGGCTCAGAAGCTCCAGTCTTGGCTGTATTTTCTAGTCTTAGACTGAAAAACCCAGGAGCAGGTGCTGCAGGATGGGGTTGCAGCAGAGGAGGGGTTAATGTAGGACAGGAAAGAGCAGAGCTCAGCCTCTAGACCTGAGGCAGCACAAAAGCACCAAGCAGGACCATCACATCCCTTCACTGCACAAGAGTGGGGAGAGGATTCTGCCTCCAGGCCACAGCCATCCTCTCCCAGCACTTCCCTGGATGGGATGTTTAACACCGATTGAACCAGGGGCTTGCAACATTTACATCTCCCCACAGAGCTGCATGAATCTTTAAATAACCCTTTATAAATGAAAGCACTTCCTCAAAGCCCCTTCTTCCTCTGAAGAACACAGGATTTAATGAGGTTTCCTCTTTCTTCCCCCTCAAACCCAACACCCACCCCCACCCATGAGTCACTAACACTCCTGCTCTGCCCAGCAGAGCCACAGCTGAACTGATCCCCCATGTACAAGGGGGCTTTTAATTTATATTTTAATATGGGATCACTGCTAGAAATGCAGCACTGGGCAGCTTCAAAGGGATGCTGCAGGAAGACTTTGGTGGAAAAATTCACATTTATTCCCTCTGCAGCTGCCCCCACCTCTGCAATGCCTTACAAACCCACCGAGGGTCTTGTGCTGGGACCCTCCTCACCCTGCTCCTCCCATGAGTGTTTTCCCGGTGTTGAGGGGATTCCTGCCCACCACAAACACTGCACATCCCACCTCACCAGCCCCTCTCATCCTTCAGGTCTCTAATCCCTCTGGAACAGCACAAATTACATAGAGAACATGGGAGATCTTCCAATAATCTGCCTGTCATCTGCCATGACAGCTCTGATTTGGGTTTGAACGGGGAAGTTTGTATGGGGAAGGTGAAATTCCTGGTGTCACTGCTCCCAGTGTGATCCTTAACCTCAGACACCTGCCTGCATGGGGCTCACCCTGCTCAGCTGGGATGGACATGGAGCTGAGGAAGGCAAGGGCCAGGCTGGGACCAGTCTCCCAGCATTCAGGGGATTCCCCAGGTGGGCCACATACCCTGAAGACAGAGTCATTTCAGGGCTCTGCTCCCAGATAACTCATTCTAGCAAAATTGGTCCAAAGAATTAACTGTGCTCAACAGCAGAGTCCAGCAGCAGCTGCTCCTGGGAGAAGGGAAGAAGCTGGCACAGGGGTAACACTGGGAGGAGCACCCTTGGCTGATCAAATCAAGGACTGAGAAATCTGGAGCATCATGGCTCACTCACACCATTCCACAATCAAGAATCTCCTCCTCTGCTGAAAGGATTATTCAGACCTTGAGGCCTCTCCTAAAAAAAAAAAAAGCTTTAAACACAGAAAAATCCCCCACAACCACTTCTCCCCTACCTGGTACTGTGAAGTCCTGAGTGTAGATGATATCATCTTCAATGTCATACAAGTCATCATCCTCTTCCTCGTTGTAGCCATGCAGATCCTCCAGGTAAGGCACCGCCGTCATGCTCCTCCACCTGTCCTTGGTCTCAGGGCTGGGAGGGATGGGCACCAGCGCCTCTGCCTGAGCGTGTTTCTTCCTGAACCAGCTGCAGAGAGCCCAAGGGCAGAGCTGGGTCAGTGCACAAGGCATGCAGGAGTCCTCCAGTGAGAATGGCCCCAGCCCACCCCAATATTCTGAGCTGGGAGCTCCACCCACGGCAGGTCAGGAGGAACCAAAAGGTTTGGCCAGGTGTCAGTACTGGAGTGGTGCTGAAGGACACACTGGGAACAGGACAGGAACAGAGGGACAGGCACAAAGGGCAGCTCAAGGCCTGGACATGCAGCTCAGGATCATTCTCTCCATCACCAACTCCAGCCCAAACTACCTGTAAGTCAATACATATCAGCAGAGCTGCCAGAGCTCCTGAGTTTTATTATCCAAGCAAGCAGGACAGAAGGAACTTCCCCTATCCTGAAGTTGAGGCTGATCCAGCCCTACAGACACAAGTTTGCAGGATCCCAGCCTGAGGAGAGGGGTAGTTACTGCAGCAGTTTCCTCTAAAAGCCAGTTTGCACTAAGGCCACAGCAGAAACGCTTCTACTTCATCTTTTTATCCCCCCTTGTCTCAAGGGACTCCTATCACCACCAAACCCTGTGCTGCCATCTGGCCAGGAAAGGATATCAGCTCCAAAAGCTGTTGTTAATCAGATCAGGAATCCAGCAGGCTGCTTCCCAGCAGCATCCCAGAGCCAGATGGGATAAACCTCTTAGGTTTTCATTGTACTCCCATAGCAGAGCTCTGACTCCAGACTGTCTGGGACATCTTCCAGTGCTGCATGTGGGCACCCAAAGTTTCCTGGAAGTGCTGCTGGAGCCTCCACACTCCCAGTGACCCCCTAAATGTGGATGGGAGCAGAGGTTCCTCCAGACCCAGGTACCTCTAACACACCTTTCCAGCCCACACAAGCCTGATGGGACACAAGTGCTTTCACTCTGCAGTTGGCATCCAGTAACTCCTGGCCTCCAACCATGGAGGAGGGCCTGAGCCAGCCCAAGAACTCTCACCAACCTGAGCCATCTGGTTTTTATCACCCCAGTTCCAAATTCCTTTCAGGAAGGAAGGCTGAAGGCACCTCCTGCGCAGAGCTGTAATTATCATTTTGTTCTAGTCTTACACTGCTTTGACAGTCGGCCTAAAAAAAAGTGGGATTCTAACAAAACTATCAGGAAAAGTGAGGAGTGAGGAGATAAACAAATGGAAATGCAGCTACTGGGACAAATCAGGCAGGATTCAAGGGAGGGGTGAACTCTCATCCAGAAACTGCTTCATCGTCAACATCTTTAAACTGTTTTCTCTGCAGCAATGGAGTTTTGGAGCCAGGCAGCCCCTTGTCTGCAGGGAGGAAGGTGCTGTTTGGGGAGAGGGACAGGAACTGCTGCAGATCTCAGCTGGCAGTTGTCACCACTGGTCTCTAAAGGAGCACTAAGCAAAGCCTATCCCAGCTGCTGGAGTGGCAGGAAGGGAGTGGGACCAGCGTAACTCGATTCTGGCCCAGGGCTCTTCACAGATCCCATGGATGGCTTCCTTGGTGACGTGCATGGCACACTGCTCTCCTAATCAGATCAATCCATTTCCCTTCCTTGGAGACTGTGTTCAGTGTGTTCATTGAGGAAGTGACTGCCAAGACAGCAAATCCAGCCTGGGCTGATCCAGCCTGGCAGGATCAGCAGCACAGGGGCAGAGGAGCCACCAGCTGGTTTTGCCAGGGGCTCTGGGGCTTCAGGGATCCAAGCTCAACACCAGAGATCCTGGGAGAAGGGAATATCCAGGGCAAATGAGATCAGAGTGACTGCTGTTAAAAGGAGAATTTTAAAGGGAAAAAGCCTGGAAGTCTATGGCAACTGGTGTTTTTATTTTGCTGTATTTCAGCTCTGCCTCACTCTTCCCTCCTGTCCTACTTACCAGGAGAGTAAAAATAGGTTTTTATTAGCAGCAGAAACCTGAATCACTGTACTCCAGTCATTATGCTTCCATCCTCCGGGAGGTGATTTCAAACACTTGCATATGCATATATGGTAATGAGGACAGAGAGTGAGAAGAGAAATCCATTGAAGTTCTAAGAAAAATCAAAGACCTCTTGGAAGGAGCCTCGAGCAATTCTGTATGGAGTAGTGGAGTATTTTCTGGCAAGGATTTTCCAGCAGGGACAGACATTCCGCTTTCTGTGCTGGTGCTGGAGGTTGTCACTGAAGATTTGCTCTTCAGCTGAGGACCACTGGCTCTTGGAACACCCTCATCTGCCTCAGGAAGCCACTGCCTGAGCCAGAAAGCAGCACCTCCTGGTCAGCAATGGCCATGAGATAAAACCCCTCCTCAACCCTGCCCTCACCACCACCCAAAACACAGGCTGGGTCAGAGCTCTGCTGATGAGTGCCCTGTTTCACCAGTGATTTTCAGTTTCAGGGATGTTTTCTGAGCCAACTGCACTGGCACACACACAGTTACTTGGTGCTTGTGGCAGCTGCTTTAACCCTGAGGGCAAAGAAAAGATTTTGGCTATCTCAGAAGAGCCCCTTGTGCAGAACATCCCTCTGCAAGAGGCAGATTCCTCTCTGGTCTCTGTTTCAAAGGGCTGGAGTGGCTTAGAAACGCTTCAGTGTGAAGGCAGCAGTAGTAAGGGATTATTTCTTCCTATTCCACAAGCTCATTGAGGTGCCTGCAAAGCTCAGAACCCCCGGCCAGCAGCAGCACAAGCGTTAATTGTGATCCTGCCAGGCAGAAGTGGTGCCCAGACAGCTGCTATCAGCCACAGGGAGATAAGACAGCAAGGGTCAAGGACTGAAGGAAAAGAGGAATCTGGGTTGCCCAGGGCTTAATGAGCCCATTTGGTTTGCAGCTCCCAAGCTCAGATCTCCCATCACAAGTCCTCCCTCTGCTCTTTTCAAGTCCTGGTATAAGCAAGGTTAAAATAAGAATCTTGTAAGCACAGCTGCAGCTTTCCAACACTCCCAGCTATTCACTTCCCATTTGGGTCACAAACATTGCAGTTGGCTTGGTTTGCACAGGGATAGTTTTCTCTGAGAGCAGATGCCAAGCTGCAGATCCCTGCCCTGCCAGCCAGGGTCAGGACGAGCAATTCTCCACCTCCTGTGATGCCATGTAAGGGCCTCGAGCTCCCTGGAAGGTCACTGTCACCACAAGCAGCAATGAACAGGGTTCCAGTTTAGCTCAGCTCCCTCACAGGCAATCGTGGAAGGCACACAATGTCCCAGGGAAAGGCAACACACGCCAGCAGTGTCCCTGCAATCACCACTCCAGTTTTTGTTGGATCAAGAGATGTCCAAGCTCTTCAGTCAGGTTCAGAACAAACAAAAGTATGAAAACAGCAGTTTCTCACAGCTAGTGGTAGGACCAAAGGTGGCAGGGATGGCTCAGGCTCCTACAAGGAGTTCTGGAGATTCAGTCCTTTAACACACCACGTTACAAAACTGATTTGCAGAATGTGGGTAAAAGAAGGAAACATCCTCTCCATGTGCTGCCAGAGAGCAGGAAGATTGAGCCAGGTGCCTCAGGAAGGAAGAGGAATGCTCCTTTGTGTCCTGCCGAGGGGAGATCACTGCCTGGCCATAGAGAGAAAGGATGGGGAAAGCCCACAAGTGCACAGGCAGCAGAAGAGGCTCAGAGAAGCCCCTCTTCCTCCCTCAAACACAGCCCAGGAGCACAGTCAGCTCCTGCAAAGGAGCCAGCAGCAGCACCACACAGACTTCCAAGGGGTTTGGTACCCATGTTTGAACAGCACAGCATCCCAGAGCCACACTCCAAACCCCACAGGTGCTGGGGAAGGCAGCACAGCAGCTCTAGGAGGGCAGGAGAAGACCCCAGCCCTGCAGGCTAATTTGCACCTCCACTAATAAAAGGTTGGAAGTGCCTCCCTTCTCGTGCTGTGAACTCCTGCAATCGGATCTGCGCCTGAACAAATTAAGTGTGACACTTGTGGAGAGGGAAGGGAAGATGGTTGCCTTGGAAACAAGGGACAGAGGTAGAATTCTGCATCCACTTCATCACTTTAAGTGCTGCAGCAGGTCAGTGAATTAGTAACAAAACGCAGTGTATGAGCAGGAAGCCCTTCAGCAAAAGCACGGGGCAGAGGGGAGGTGGTGGATAATCTACAGGGAGGAGGTTGGAACTCCCTGGCTCTTGGCAGCTTTTCCTCCCTGCCCTACAATCCCCATCCCAGGAGCACCAAATATTCATGAAGTTGAGCTGTGAGCACTGGTTTTCCAGTGAACATCATCCCACTCGGATCCTTCCAGGGAAAGCAGGTTTTCAGGCTCTTCCACTGCTATTCAGGGGTCAGCTTCTGGCACTTCCTAAGCTCCGAGATGACAGGCTGGGAGAAGTTTAACTCATTTCCATTTCCAGCTCCAGGTCTGCTCTGCATGGACTGGGTTGAACAGAGCAGCATTTTGCTTTGTCCCATTCCAGTGAAAGTGCAGAGACAGGAGTTTAATGCAGTTCAGCTGCAGGAGTGAGGAAGGCAGCTGGCAGGGATGAAACTCAGCAGACTCTTCCTCCAGCATTCCTCTGCTGCTGCAGGGCAAAAGCATTTGGAATAGCTGATAGGAATAATGGGAGGAATGGCTGGATTACCATTGCTGGGCTGCCTGGATGCCTTCCCTGCCTCCTGCAGCTCTGCTCCCTATGGGATAGCACTCTGTGCTCCCTTGGTACTTCCTCAGTGCCCCTGAGCCAATTGATTCTATCCCTGATCCCACTGCAAGGGCTTTCACACTTTATGGAAGGTGAAGTGGGGAAGGATGGATCCTGAGCCCCAACTCTGTGGCTGCAGGGCACTCACCCTGTGACACTTCCCTTGGGATCACCCTTCCCACAGGGCAGAGGAACATTGCCCCTTCCCACCATCCTGACACGAGCCTAGTCCAGCAGCCTGAGTGCAAAACTGCTGCCCAGGGTCTGCTCCTGCTGATTTCAGAGCACTTTGATGATCCTGACTGCCCATATGAGTGAGTCCCTGGGAAGAGCAGCTCAAAGACATAAAAGGAGACTTCCAGCAGCATGGAAAGGCACGGGGTGATTCTGGTTTGAGACAGGATCTGTCCCAGCAGGGCAGCCTGGGGAAGTTGCTTGATGTTTCTCTGGTTTAGTTCCTGTCCTTAGCACATGCTTTTGGGGGGGAGGAGTGCAGAGAAAGCCACAATCATTAATGATTTACTCCCTCCAATACATGAAATCTAAGGGTTCTAGAAATCAAACCTCTTCTTACTAAAGTGCTTTCCCAAACCCCTCTGCCAATACCCGAATGGCTGCCTGCTGTGTTCCATTTACAAAAAAAAAAACAGGGTCAGGTTAAGCATCAGGGCTAAGCTTCTATTTAAAGAAAAGGCAGGAGAACCAAGCTCTGGATTCTTTAGCACAAAAAGAAGCTGGACAGACACATCCAAAGCCCAGGCCACAAGCTCTGCTGTGCTTGATGTAATTACTAGATGCCACAGCAGGAGGAAGGAGGCAATTACTAATAGGGGAGAAAAGCCTATTAAGAAGCACTGGCTAAGCTCACACAAAACTAATAAGAGCCTAAGCCTTGGAAATGCTCCTGGGTTTGCAGGTAGAGCCTTTCCTCAGCCCCTTTCAGTGCTGTGGGATGAAAAGCCTCGGCACAGCAGCTGAGGAGCTCAGTGGCTGCCCCATGCCAGAGGTGTGCTCCAGTTTCTCCAGCTTTCTAACTACAGGCAGAGTCTCTGGAGACCCCTCTGTGCTTCCAGCTGGGCAACACTGACACAAAAAATCACTGCCATGTGGGAGGAGGGCAAAATGGAGTATCTGGAGTTGGGGAACCAGCTCAATCACCTGGCAGTGACCCATGAGGGCCCAGGGCAGTTCCTCAGCTCAGGGGTGGCCACTGCACCCACAGGAAGGGAAGTGCTTTTAGTGCTTTTCTCAACACCTACTGATGACTCCACAGACTTAATTCCTGCTTCTTTGCAGTGCTTCCTGACAAAGCATGGCAATCTGATCCCCTCTGGTCATTGCCACTGGTACTGGAAGGCACGTGCAGGGAAAGACAGCATCAAATGGAAGATGCCTGTGCCCATCAGTGCCCAGAGCCCCTGAAACAACCCAGGCACAGGGCTTGGCTACTACAAAAGAGTTGTCCTTACACTTAATTAATCACCTGGGCAGCTCCATAAACACTGCCCCCCCAGCCCTGCTTGCACTCTGGGCCCTCCAAACCCTGTTGGAGCTGGTCCCATTCTCCCCCTGCAGAGCCCCAGTGCACTTCAGGCCTCTCAGGTTCTGGCTGTGGCTGCTTGGGCACCTCCTAGGGACCATCACCTGACAGCTCATGGCTTTTCCAAAGTCACAAGTGGAAAGCAGTGCTGTTCCTGCAGCATGGAGTGGGCTCAGCACCACCCTGGACCACATCCTTGCTTTTACAGCTCCCAGAAGGATCTGGGCAGGCTGACAGGCCAAGCAGCTGCAGTCCAGAGGCAGCTCTGCCTGTCCTCAGAAGCACTTCCCATTCCAAGAGGAGATAAGCTAATGCAGCCTCCGCAGTGAAGCAGCCTCATGATGCTTTTTGTTCTTGTACTTTTATCCGCCCAGGAAATCTCTGCTCGGAGCCAGCGTGTTCAAACAGATCCTTAAAAAAACCCCTCAGTGATAACGGGGCATTTCCCCCCTGTGACTATGGCATGGAAAGTGGGGGAGGATATGGGGGAGGGAGGACTGTGATATTAAAGAGAAAGAAAAAAAAAAAATTTCCTATTGTCCTGGAATGCTTTTCCACATACTGACTCCATATGGAGCAAATACCAGGGGATATTTCTGTCCCCAGACTGGCCAGAGCTAACACACATTACTGAACAGTCTTACTTCAATAACACAGCCTTCAGGACCTCCTGTTCTGCTCCATTAGTACTTGCTGGCCTCTGGAAAAAATTATCCAGAACCCTTAATTATCCAGAAGCAGGCACGCCACAAACAGACTTCCAACATATTCCTTATTTACTGGTTAGCAATTCCACTGCTTCACCGGATGCTCTAATAGGAGGAAAAAAAGCCAAGTGGAGGTTGCCAGAGCCCCAGCAGAGCTGGAGGAAGGAGATCTAGTGACTTCCATGTGTCTGCTGTCAAAAGGAAACAGAAGGTGAGAGCAGGAGCACAGGTACAGGAGGAGCAGGAAGAGAAGGACTGGTAACACTCACTTGTGCTGCCTTATCTGCTGTATTGAGAACCTCTTGGCTGGGTCGTATTCAAGCATCCCTGAAAAGAAGGAAAAAAGTCCAGGTGTGATCACAGACACTCTCAGCTGAGTCGAAGCCAGGAAGCACAAAGCTCTGCCCTTCCCTCCCCCTCCCTCCCCGACAGCCATGCTGTGTCCAGTCCTGGCAGCTCCAGGCAGGATTTGCTCCATTGGCTACAGGAAACTCAGCATCAAGTCCCAATTCCATTGCTGACCTGTTCCAGTCTGTTCCTCAGCTTCCCACCAGCAAAGTGGGTACAGCCCTTCCCTCCCTCCCACCCAGTGCAGGGACTGAGGCTTGTCCAGCCCTTGATCACAGCTCCAAGATAGTCTCCAAGCAAAGAACATCAAGATTTTGCATTTCAGGGATAATTCCACTGAGCCTCCTCCATGGAAGAGCCAAAGCCTCAGGCACAGCATATGTCCACTTGCTCAGTGTCCCAGATCCTCTGGTCTAGTGGACTTCTATTCTGAGGTGCAGCCAGGGAGAACCAACAAAAAAAAACCCCATCCTGCTGCCCATTCCTGTGCCCTGGCCAGCACTTGAATTTCTGGGATCATCTGCTGAGGTAGCTGGGGTGGGTGGTGAGCAGAGTGGGGAGAGGAAATGCAGCTCATCCCTATTCTCTCTGGGAGAGAGGGAGGTGGATTCCTTAAACAGCTTCCTGGGATGCCCACTCTGCTCCACTGCCTTTCAGAAGCTTCACAACTCAACAGAAGGGAAGGAGCAAATTTTGCCATATTCTTCAGAAATGAGTCAATGGAACCCTGAGAGTTTCATCCAGCAGCATCCAAGATATTCTCCAGTGAAGGTTCCAGGAATATATTCACCTAATGAACATTAACAAAGCCTCATGGCTGAACACTACAAGGAGTTTTGCTTTTACTGGATGATCCCCTGTTGCTCCTGAAGCACCTGCACTGTCAAGTCTTGCAGAGGTTGCAGGAAGAATGAGGGTTTGGGGATGGGCTGGAAAAGGAAGAACCCATCTTCAGCAACCAGAAAAGTCTGGGAAGCAGAACTCACTGTCAAACAGGAATTCAGAAAGTCAGGACAGGAGCAAACAGTGCAGAGTGCTGGGGAGAACCAGGGCAAGGACACATTGAGAACACAGGGGTGGAGGATACATCTGGGAGGACACCTGGAAAGTGAAGGCTGGAAGGACACATCCTAGTGCAAGCAGGAAGTTGCAAGGGCCTTGCAGGTGAGATCCTACAATTCAAAGGTCATGGAAGAGATAAATCACCACAGCACATGTGATACCAAAAGCTGCTCCAGAACATCTTCCCTGTCAGTCTGTTCATATCACATCAGATCAGGGCAGAGGGAAAGAGGGGGCATAGGACAGTACAGTGGGGCAAGACTGAAGTTATTTCACCCCCAGAACCCAAAATACACTTTGCCCTGGCAATTTGGGAAGGTTTATCCATGCTGATGACAGCATTAAGAGCTTTAAGGCAGATGGGATCACTATTGACCCACATGACATCACACGAAATAGGTTAAAGCAATCCAGGAAGAGCTCTCCAGGTCACAGTTCAGGTTCCTGGCTCAGGGAACTCGAGGCACTGGAGTCTTCAGAGCCCAATTCCTTGGACTTCTGGATTGTTTGGACTGGATTTTGAAGGTCTCTGAGGACAGAAACTCTACAACACCCTCCACCACTGCAACTTGTTCCAGAGCTCAACCCCAGCAGCAAAGGAGTTTTCTCACGTTCAGGTGGAATTTCTCCTCACCTTACAGAAAAAGAAGTAAGTTCAGAGAAAAAAAAAAAATCCCACACCTAATTAAAGAACCTATTAATAAGATGATCAGACAGTTTCACAGCTGAGCTGCTCAAATGAGTTGGCTTTTTTTTTTCTTTTTAAGAAATAGGGCTGCAAAGAGCTTTCACATGAAGTTTAGGGGACAAGAGCAAGTACTGGTCAGGTTCTCTTATTAATGTAGTCAGAAACAGGGAAGTCAGGACACCACCCACTCCCCCCATTGATTTATTTAAAAAACACACTTCAAGGTGTTTTTGAAATTTAAGGCGTTTACCAGATGAAACCGGTACAAGCAGGAGAAGAAGTTCAAGGTAAATGATTAGAAGAGGCCCAAGAGCAGTAGTCACAAACAACCACAGCACAGGGAGCTGCTGCTCTCAAGCCATTAAAAAGGCAGAAGGAAAACAATCGAGCAAAAGGAATTTTTACTTCAATGAAAAATGACCGCATTTGGGGCAACATCTGAAAGAAAACGGAAAGTGCCCTCGCTGAAAATGTACATTCATACATTCAGCTCTGAGTCACTCTGTGGCAGCTCCGTGGCTCAAGTCCTGCACTGAAGAGAGGTTTCAGCAAGACAAAACATCATGTTCTATTCACCAGGCAAGTCATCTCAGAGCGTCTGCCCGCAGCAGCCGCCGCTCGCAGCCATTTAGGGTAAAGACTTCCCTGGAGTTTATCTGCGAGCAGGGATGGGACAGGCTGTGCCAGGAAATGCTTCAGGAGGCCCAACTCCAACCTCTGCCCCCCAGTATTCCAGAGGATTTGCTGTGCCCACACAGGGGTGTCACAGAATCACTGAGTCCAACCTGTGACTGATCCCCAACTTGTCACCCAGAGCAGAGCACTGAGTGTGGTGTCCAGGCGTTCCTTGGAGATCTCCAGGGATGGGGGCTCCAAACCTCACTGGGCAGCCCTTTCCAGTGTCTGACAACCCTTTCCATGAGGAAATTATTCCTAAAATATGAAGTCCTCTCATTGAGAATTACCAGGTATTAAACTGATAAGAACAGACACCACACAGTCGTGCCCCGACGAGGGTATCGTGTCCTCTGCAGCACATCAACAGTTCCAAAACCCTTTCAAATCACATCAAGTGACAACCCAGAAACTGGAGATCATGGATCTGCCCTGAGCTCCTCACAACCCCCAGCCCACACACTCAGTGATCCTGGACAGGCACAGCTCCAGGGCACAATTCCTGGAGTTCAGAACACAGGACAGTCTCACGTGTGGGACTGGAGAAGCAGGAAGAAATCCAACAGCAAGGTTAATGAACTCAACCTGGATTCCACTTCAGTCTCCAATTTGGATCAACATTTAACAACCACTATAAAAGCAGTGTGAGGCCAATCTGTAAGTGAGGCAGGACCTCCTCCCTCTCCCAGCACTCAGCTGGCTGCTCTGGCCACAAACTCCCTCTGCAGGCAAATCTCGAGCCTGAGATCCAGGACAGGCCTCTGGATGGGCACAGACAGCCCTGGGGGCTCCTGCCACAGCAGAATTAAAGCATCCCACTGTCATCAGGACATATCCTCTCACTGTCTCAGCAAGGAAAGGTCATGGAAGTGAGAAAACAAACTCCTGAGGATCCAACAACCAAGTCCCAGGGCCTGGAAATCAATCCAGATGCTGATTAATGCAGAGCTGCAGCCTCAGAGCTTCCTCTTCCAGTAAAAGTCTATTAGACGAGGAGGAGGAAAGCTGACCTTGTGCATTTTTCTGGTCCAGAAGCAAAGTGCACAGGAGTTGATAAGCCATGGGCAGATGCTGCCAAGAAGAACCTTAAGGCTATTTATAAACTCTTCCACTCTGACACATCTCTCCTGACTGCACACACAAAACAGCACCAGCCCTTCTTTCCATCCCTGAAGAGTATAAATAAAGCTTCATCCCTGATTAGGGAGACAAAATGAGGAGCAGCATCCCAACTAATCTGGAGGATATACTGTCATGCGAGTCTCTTTACAAGCCAAATACCACTGAAGCTTTAAGTCCTCTAAACTCTGCTGTTCTGGAAAAGGGGAATAAAGATAAGAACAAGCTCAAGAGGAAGAAAAAGTAAAGATGCACTACAAAAGTAGTCAACAGAAGAACAAAAAACATTACAAAGTGTGTTTGTGTTTGCTTCACAGCCCGGTTGTGGGGCCTGTGGTCAGCACAGCCCTGTCAGAGAGAGGAAATGAGCACTTTGCTGCACTGAATTCTGCATCACTCAAACCCAGACCAGGCGCTCTCAGCCCTGAGAGGGCTTTTAGATCCTTTCAAAGCAACACAAAGATGAGACAAAACCGCCAGAGCTGAGCTGGGGGTGTCTGTGCTGCTGACACAAACAGCCATTGACAGTATCTGATCCACAGGCAATGGATTCAGCTCCAGCCTGCTGCAGGAGGAGCGGGCACCAACCAGGAAATGCAGATGTTCTGGAGGAAAAGGAACTAAATAAAGCATCCAGGTTTGTCACCATAGCTACGTGGTGCCACCGCTGCACAGCTCAGCCCTGGGCCTCAGCAGATGCTGGGGAGCTGCTCAGGCCTCCAGAGCAGCCAGAGCTGGGGCAATCCCACCTCAAAATTCACCCCCCTCAAGGCCACCTGGCATGCTGATCACAGGAAAATGTGTCTCACACCAAGAAAAGAGAATATCAGAAGGTTTTGCCAGCTTTTGCAATGTAGCAGCTTGTACACAGCAAGATGAGGAGTGGGAGACTGTTCTCAGGTGGGAGAGAGGACAGGAAAAGGGATCCCCCCTTAGGGCTTCCCACTGCCCTGAAACAAAGGGGTGTAGCCACCTCCTCCCAGACAAGCTCCTCTCCTTGCCAAACCCACTCAACTCCCACCTCCCTGGTGCACAAGCACAGGAGACAGACAGACAAACTGACAGCAGCAAGGATGCAAGAGGAGACTCAGGCTGTAAGAGATGGACAAAGGGCACCAGATTCAAGGCTCTTCCATGTAAAACCAGGCAGAGGGAAAAGTAGGTAATTCTGGATCCAGATCTCAGGCAGGGGTGGGAAGAGAACTAGGAGGGGAGTTATTGTGCTAATGAAGCACAAGATTTTAAGCTGTCAATATCCTCAGCACAGGAAAAGAGAAAACTGCCACGCTCCTTTTCCCTGGGGGAAGCACTAAGTGCAGCTGAGAGGCTGATCACAAACCTCCAAGGAGTTCTGCTGGATGCTTTAAGAAAAATGCTGCCGGACCAACAGGACTGTGGGATTTGCTCTATTTGGGCAATTCCCAGCTCATTAAAAGGCCACATTTGGAGTCAGCAGTCACAAGCCAAATGCCACACGGAGCTCAGGCCACTGTTGCCTGAGGCTGGCAGGTACAATGTGAAGCACATCAGGCCATGAGCAGCCGCCCGTGTCGGGCTCAGCGGAGCAGCCGGATCCCGGCTGTGCCCAGCGCCATTGGAAGCGCTGCCTTATGTAACGCCTTCGGAAAGCTGCTAAAGCTGGCTAATGCTTTTGGAAACACATGGAAATAACTGATTTCATCATTGGCGTGGGGCCAGGGAAGCTAAAATAGCCTCTGAGGGGGGTTGCGGGGGTCTGGCAGCTCCTTGGTGCCGAGGGGCCGGGGGAGCCCCGGCGGCGGCAGCGGAACTCGGACTGACAGCACCACCTGCCGCCGGCACGGCCGGCACGGAGCCAGGAGCCGGGGCCCTGCTCCGAGCCAGTGTCCCTGCACCGAGCCCGGAGCCGTGTCCCCGCGCCGAGCCGTGTCCCTGTGCCGAGCCCGGAGCCGTGTCCCCGCGCCGAGCCCATGTCCCTGCTCGGAGCCCGGGGCCTGCAGAGCTGACACACTGCCAACAGGGAAGCACTCAGTGCCCCCCAGCCCCTCACCAACCCCACAGAGCACTAGGACCAGGAAAATCAATGTGAAACAAGACAAACATCCCACATTTGGGGGCTGATTCTTCACAAAGAGCTGAAGAGAAAGGAGAGGATGAGCCTGTGCTGAGGCTGAGGAGCACGGTTGCACCCAGCTGTTCTGCTGCTGAGGAGGCACTGGGAATGCTGATCAGGCTCTCCCACAGGCTGGAATCACATCCCAGCTCCTGCCAAAGGGGCTCACCAGGCTGCCTGCTGTGCACAGCACAACTGCTGCCCTGCCTGACCACTCAGCTTCCACATGTAGAGACTGTTCAACACTAAACCTCAAACTGCTGCAATAAGTGATAGGAATTAAAAAAAAACCAAAAAAATCCCCACAACTTTCTTCCCAGAAAGTGCCGTTCCTGGTCCTATCCCAGCCCTGCTGTGCAACTGGGCACCTGTCACTGCTCCAATATCCTGCAGCTCTGAATTTGGGGGGAAGGAGACAAATGGGACTGAGACAAGTAAGTCCAAAGCAGAGGTTGATGAGGAGGGATGGCAGACCCTGAGTACTCAGTGTGTGACATGAGGGACAGCCTGGACACAGCATCTGAGTGCTCTCACTGTCCAAACCCGCATCAATGCCATTGTGCCATTTGAAATTTAACCTCTTGTGGGCTTTGTCTTTAGATGTAAAAGCTTCTCAGAGCACAGGAAAAAACGTAAGAACCAACTCTATACAGCAGTGACTGCGAGCTGTGCAGGGGGTTGGTGGATCTCAGGAAAACACCAGTGCTGAAGATCTGCCAGAGTCTTGTAAGGCTGTAAGCATAACCTCCCTGACTAACAGGATCCCATGCACTGTGCAAGCTGAGGAGTTGTTGCATCTCTAAATGTTACCCATTTGGAACCAGCTGGGAAGACTCACCTCTCAATAAGTCTGAGAGTGGAGGACCACAATCCTCTGGAATTGTGTAGTCGCCTTTCCCGATGTTTTCAAATAATTTATAGATGTTATCCCCTTCAAAAGGGTACAGACCCGTTGTGATGTTGTATCTGTGAAGGCAGAAGGAGAAACAGGATGAGAAGCAGCACACACGTACTCAGTTCTTACCTGACTATGTCAGCCAAAAACAGCCAAGAGGAAACCAAAAGAGGAATATTTGGCAGTATGTGCAAAACCTCTTTAAGCTTAGCCTGCCTTCATCACAGCTTTTCATTCACAGGGGTCAAAACCACCAGGACATCTCCCTGACAGTCTGGGACAGCAAAAACTTAAAAATAAATACTGGAGATACTTGTGGTTTCTGTCACTGCCCTGGCTGTGCCTCTGGGGGCTGAGCAACAGCTGCAGAGTCACTCATGGAGAGCAAAGATGCCCTTGTGCAGAATTACAGAACTTTGGGGAGCATGAACCCACCCACAGGAGCGAGCAGCACCCCCCTCTCAGCTCCCCCTACCACACAAGAGTGGTGATGGCAGAGCTGAGCTAACAGGACTGAGCTATCTGAGGGTATCATTAGTTACAAAGTTCCTGGGGGCTCCTGGGCACTCACAGCGTCACCCCCGCAGACCAGATGTCGACTTTAAAGCCTGAAAAGGTGTCAAGGCCATTGGCAATTTCTGGGGGCTGGAATGCTGGCGACCCTTGGCTCGTCCTGCACGTGTCGTCCTCCGCAAACGGATGCAACGCCTGTGGCAGGAGAGACCAAACAGTGTCAGGCTTCCAAGGAAAACAAACTGTGACTCTTGGAAAAGTTCCACCTGGGAAACAAAAGGGGAAAACTCCTCTACTGAACATCTACAGATGATGAGATCACGCCACCACAGCAGCCACACGCCACAGTGACGAGTCTTGCACCTCTCCTACCTAAGACAGTCTCCATATAAAAAGAAGGATAAGGTTATGTAGCTTATCCCCATTTCCCCCCACTTTTGGGCTCATCCAAGATTGACATCTTCCTTCTCTGTGCTTCCTGAGCAGAGGTTGCATGCTGTTACCAAAAGGAGTGCTTTGCCAATTGCAATAAATATTCAGAGTCATTTAGAGCACTCTGCAAGTGCAACAGAACAAAAGCCTAAATGCACAATAAATCAATGACACCACAGAGGTGACCTCAATCTAGAATGTCCCATTCTGACTTTGCTGTGTTTGTCACATACCTCTGCTACGCCTAAATCAGATATTTTTAGTGTCCCATTGGTTGTTAGCAGGAGGTTCCCCGGTTTTATATCCTTGTGGACAATCCCTTGGCTGTGCAAGTATTCTAAGCCATCTATAAGCTGACAAAAGTACCTGCAGAGAGAGGCAGAGGGGAAAAATCAAACACTTTCAGCCAATAGAAAGGAGCTTTTTGCTGTGGTCAGAGACTCTGGGCCATCATTGTAACCCACACACAGCCTGGAAGTTGTAGAGGCAAGTGTTTCATCTGATAATACCCAGAAATAATATTAATGTGCCTGAATTTCACTTAGGCTGTCTGTAATCTCAGAAATCTCTTAAAATAAAATGAAAATATGACCATAAAATTATGTAGTTGCCACAGATTTGCTGCTCTGCCCTGATTTGATCCTGACAATGTTTTTGTATCTATTCCTAGAATTCCCAGGTTTCTTTCCTTGAGGAGTAAAAGGGGCTCCAGCTTATCCCAGCTACCAGATCCTGCTGGATATTGCCAATCCCTAATCCATCCCAAGGCCTTTAAAGTCTTTTCTGATACTGAACTGTGGCTTGACCTCCATTCAGGCAGGAGATTTCTCCCTCACACCCCTTGGCAAGGCAGGAGCACAGGGACTGAGTGGGGTGTTGGACATCTCAGGAAGTAAAACAAAAATAACAGAAAAATCAACAGAAGGATGCTTTTCCTCCCAAAATCTCATGACAATCCCTGCCGGCCACGTCATGAGCTTTTCACTTTTTTGCATGGGTGTAAAATATGAAATTATTGCACAAAGCCAGGTTTGCTTTCAAACACAGCCTGAGCAGAGCAGAACGTGCTCTCCACTCGAGAGAGCACAGTGGGGAGAGGAACAGAACTTACCCGTGAGCCTGAAACACTGGAAATCTCTTTTCTGGGACACTGTCCAGCATTTCCTGCATCCCACACACACAGTACTCCATCACCATATACGTGAGGGCAGAGTTAAGGAAGCTCCAGGGTTGACATTCCTCAGTGTTAAACATTCCTCAGACTGCCCCATCCCAGAGGGAATGGCTGCACTCCCCAAGTGCTGAGGGATGTTCCTCCAGCTCCCACAGGACAGGAGAGCACCTACAGGAAAATCCTTCTCCAAAGGAGCATCTGCAGCTCCGTGACCACACCTGGAACAGGATGGGAACTGCACAGAGTCCAAATAAGCTGGAGATCTCACAAGCATGACAAAGAACAGGGAAATACTCTGAAGTGGGCACAGAAAGTTGGGAACTCCCTGGCAGAAGAGCTGCAGCCCATTCCCCCATTGCCCTGGGTGTTCTGCACCTGAGATGACAGGGAGCTCCCATCACCTTCCCCAAAGTTGGTTATTCCTCATTCCCTGTCCCAAACAACCCAGTTGTGTGCTCTATGGAACAGCTGCTGCTTATTCCCAGCTCCACAGGAGTATTCCAGTAGCAGGAAAAAGGATCCTTGGAGAGCTGGGAAGCTTTTTGAAACCACATGGATAAAAACAGTTACGACAGAATGCCAAGAGCTGGTGGCACTTTGCAGCATTTGTTCCCTTGCAGCATATTCCAGTTTTTATCTCTGTAAGCTTTAATGTTGGGGCAAAAAAATGGGAACCAGACTGCCTGATGCTGTAATTGCCTGTTTCCTCCTCTCCCAGGGCTTTTGAAGGCAAAGTCTGGCTTGGAGGGGCCTGGGAGAACAGACCCTGGGACACTGGGGAGTGTCCTGACAGAGCAAAGGCTGCCAGGGCTCTCCTGACCCAAGCATGGTCAGTTATTCCTCCAGGCAGGTGCCTTCTTAACCTAAGCCCAAAATAAGTTACTTTTGACCCAAGAAGCCACCTGAGGTAGAAGAGGCAGAAGGGAGATTCCTGCCCTGTGTAGAATTTGGGCAGAAGACTTTGCTGCCCCTTTCCAGAACATTCCATTTAGCAGCTCCAAACACTGAAAACTCATTAAATTGCTGCTCCATTCTCCATGAGTTGCACTTCAGAGAGACCCTAAAATACTCTAAATACACCCTAAACAAGATTCTATGATGGGCCTGAAGACAGTAAACCAATCACAGTAAATCAATAAAGGCAAGAACAGAAGAAACAGCTCCCAAAATTCATTCCTACCCTTTCATACTCTGGAAGAAATCTGTGAACTACTTCTATCAGAGTGATGTGGAAGACATCAACTCTCCCATTGTCAGGAGAATAACAGTGATGGCAGATAATCCAGACCAGCTCCTGGGGAGCAAAGAGGCTCAAGGACAGCCTGACTGGGTGTCATTAACAGCCAGGCTGCTCCTCACCCCTCCCTGGTCACTGATCCACTTCAGGTTGATCAACCAGATTAGAGAACAGACTTCCAGGCTGGAGCAGATCTATTACAGGTGCCCCAAGCTCTCAGCTCTCCTCCTCAAGGGGTTCTGCTCCCACACTCAGCTGTACACACTGGTAACAGGATCCCTGGGATGTTGCTCATGGAACTGGGTTCATTTTCTGCCTGGATGAGCTCTCCATTCACCATCAGCCCTGCACTCCCAGCCACAGCAGGCCAGCAAACAGCCCTTAAATACTAAAAGTCGTTGATATTTTTAATCCAGTTACCACAGCTTTCCCTTTCCCACAGAAAATCACTGAAGGTTTTATTAGGTGAGTTGCTCAAATGCTGCCTTAACCTGAATGGAGCCTACAAAAAGATGGAGAAGGATTTTTGTACAAGAGCATGCAGTGACAGGACAAGGGGAAATTGCTTCACACTGACAGAGAGGGGGGTTAGATGGGAGATTAGGGAAAAAATCTTCCCTGTAAGGATGATGAGGCCCTGGCACAGGTTTCCCTGAGAAGCTGTGGCTGCCCCTGGATCTCTGGAAATGTCTAAGGCAAGGATGGACAGGGCTTGGAGCAAGATGGAATAGTGGAAGGTGTCCCTGCCCAGGGGAGGGGGTGGAATGGGATGAGCTTTAATGTCCTTTTAACCCAAGCCATTCTGTGACTCTATCACAAACAGCTCAAGCCTGCAGTGCACTGTTGCAGTGCACTTCCACCAGCAACAGAACCCTCAGGTGGGAACAGAATCCTTCCTTCCACAGCTCCAATTTCCAATCCCACAGTGCTTGGTCTGGAAATGAGGATTTTTTTATTTTATTTTATTACCAAGGGGGAAGTTGACATCTCCCCCTAAACCCCAACTCTGCCTGCTGCAAGGAACCAACACAGCCCTGTGCATGACTAAGGGCCCTGCCCCCAGGGCAGCCTCAGGGAAACAGTCCCTTTTCTGCTGGATCCATTCCCAAACCTGCTCCCCATGTGGCTGCTCAAGGTCTGCTCTGTCACAGCCCAGGACATGCAGCACAGGCAGTGCCAGCCAGGAGCTGGGGAAGGGTTTGAACAAAATCAGGGATGAATTCCTGCTCCCAGTTCCAGTGAAAACAAATTCTCCCAGTTCCTGCCAGAATCAGCACAGGGAGGAACAAACTTTGTGAGAGTGTAGGAGCAGATAAAGATAAAAATAACAAAGTCAATCTGTCCTTGCAAGGGAAAAGCACTGAAAACCAACTCTGGACCAGCACTGCTCACAAAGTCCAGCAAGGAGCATCCTTGGAGAGATCCCATTTCCCAGTGATGGTTTTGGGTTGTCATCACCTGGTACCAACACACGATGTCTCTCTCGGGCTCCTTTTCCCCACGCTGCCTCCTCCCTTCTACCTAATTAAACAGGATCTCTCTTATCAGTAATTGACTCACAGTCCCCTTGCTCTGTTGAGGCCACAGCACAAGCAGAAGTTGTCACACTGCTTTATCCTAATGATCTGGTGGCAGAGTGTTTGATCTAATTAACGCACACAATTAAATTACTCCTTTTCTGGAGTGCTGTAATAAGGAGACAGTGGTTAGAAAACACTGTCAAAAATAAAAGCATCCATTTATAACACCTGCTACAAGGGATCAGCTCCAGGAACTTCCAGACTGGTTCCAGGCAAAGTGCTGTCAGTGTGGCAGAGTCACACAAAATCCAGCAAAGTGGGGGTAAAATTGCCTTGATGAGTGTCTGTGTGAATTTGTGTTTGTGTGGAAAGTCTGCCAGGTGGGCAGGATGGTTAATAGCAGCGAAAGCAATCTAGCTGCAAAAATTTAAGCTTAAGAAACATCCCAAAGGGCCTTCCCAAAATGCAGAACTACAGCAGGGAACAGTGGGAGTTCAAACCTGATCAACAGCCCTGTGCAAAAGGATATATTTTCTGCTTCTCCTCGTTGTACAACACATCTACCAGCTGGATGACGTTTTTGTGCCGTAATCGCCGCAGGAGCTGGATTTCCCTGCAGGAAGAGACAAAGAAAAAGTTGTTTAAAAAGCTTATTCCCAACTCCATTTCTTCCAAAATTTCACCCAAACTTAACTTGACTGAATGGCTCAGAGACTTGAGCTGAATCCTGTGTTTGTGGGGAATAAATAAGGTGAAACAGTGAGGAGCCACCTTCCCTTGGCTCAGGGAACAGCCCCCTGAGTGTCACCTTCTGTCAGCTGTTCTGATCTTTGTCTCCAGGGATTTTGTACCTGCCCCAAACCACAGTTTAGTCTCTTTTGCATTAAACTTATCCTGCAAAATCCCACTGGATGCCAGCTGTGGGGAAACAGGCAGAGCAGGACAGTCAGGTCAGGGTGGTTCTGTTGGTGCCTGGCAGTGCAGGTCCTGCTTTTCACTTTGTTCTGCTGCTGCTCCATCCTGGGCTGTGCTGAGCTCCCAAATTCTCCTTCCCAGCTCCCTTTCAGAGCAATGTGGTTGAGTGCTTTAAGCAGTGTGGTCACACTTCATCAGCTCAGCCTCTGGGAAGCAGCATTACAAGGAATCCTGAGCACAGCTTTGGAAGTGAGAGCCCCTGCCCAAAGACAGCTCAGAGCCCCTCATGGGCACAATTAGCAGCTCCAGTAATGAGCTGTGGCCAGCACAAAGGCTGAGCAACAACCAGGAGCTGCTCCTTGGAAAGGCTTCTCTGATGCAGGAGTGCAAGGAGAATCCTTACTGATCTTTTAAGGATGCCTGAGCAGTATGAATTATTTCACTACCAAAGTTAAGGCCAGAGATTCCTTTCTCAGCTCTGGATTTACAAGAAGCCACCAAGAGCTGAGCAGAGACCCAGGATACCACAACAAAGCTCCCAAGTGTTCTGTGGACATGGCAGACAAGTCTAATTATAGGAATGACCAAAGGGCTGAAGTGGATTAAATTAGCACAGGAACTGCAGCCAGTGTCAGAGTGGGGCTGAGGAGATCCTGCAGCATGGAGGGAGAGGGCTGAGGGCTCCAATCAGGGCTGCCAGAGGGGAACAAACACACTCAAACACAACTGCTTTCAGGCCCAAATGTTGGGAACACATTTAAAATCCTTATCCCAACAGTTTATTCCCTATAATACAGCTCAGAAGTACAAACACTGATTCCTCCCACCTTGAAGGGACTAATAAATATCTCATATTTCTGTAATTATTTCCCCCCCCAGCAGGACTTTATGAACCAATCCAAAATGCCAGAGCAGTGCCCCCACCCCTGGGGCAGAGGCCAAGCTGCCCTTTTCCCAGAGGAAAGATTACTTCTATTTTTAGCCCCTCTTTTGGTCTGGAATGCCTGAGGAGCAGGGACAGCCAGCCCAGTCACCTCCCATCCCATTTCACTTTGCAAACCCCTCGAGTAGCAGAACATAGGTCTCAGAACAGGCCTAAATTTGATTTTTTTTCTTCCAAAACTAACAATAAAACCCCACCACAGCCCACTGCAAGTGTGTGACCAGACAGACTGCCAGAGGGCAAGGTCTTCTTCCAAGTACAAACCCCTTGGAGGGAGACAAGGAGGGAAAAGACCTTCTAACTTGAGCTCTGTCAGATCCATTAAGCTCATCCTGGTAGATTAAGACTTATCCCCTGCAAGGTACCTGCCCTTGCAAATAACAGGGGGTGTTGTTGCTCAGAACTGTAAATAGCAAAGCTGTCCCCTTGTTCCATGTGCCATTTTGGAAGATGCCAAAGGCAGCCTGGAAAGCAGACTCTCCTTCCTGGACATCTCCACTGTGAGATCCAGTGTTCTTCCTACAGCTTGTTCCCAGCCATTTCTGCCTAAACAAAACCCAGCAACACAGCCAAAAGATTAATTCCCTTCCTTTGGTTCACAAGGTTCTTCCCACAACATCCTGAAAGCTTAGGAAGTGCAGCACCTGCTCCAGGACTGTGCGAGCCCAAGGGCTGGAAGTGCCAGGAAGATCTCAATGTCTTTCCTAGTCCCAAGGGTCCATCCACATCCTGCTCCTGCAGGGATGTCTGGCATTCCAAGCTCTATATCCATCACAACCTGTGCTCTTCCATGGAGTACAGGTCCCAGCATTTCACCTCTCAACCCCAGCAAACATCCAGCTCAGCAGAGGAAATCCTTGAGCCACACAACTCCATGGGGAACACGTCTGGGAAGTTGGGATCAGCCCATTCCCACCTGAGCTCACACCTCCAGGGCTTCCAGCAAGTCCTTCCCCAGCACAGCTGCCCCTGTTTGGAGATTCCAGCTTGGGATTTGCAGACCTCAGGAACAAACTGTCACAGCACAGCCCCATAACCCAGGTTAACCCTCCCAGGAATTCCAAGGAGCACAAATTCCAAGCTGAGCAATTGCTGAGGTGGTAAGTACAGCACAGGGCACTTGGGATCCCACAGGGGCCCAAACACTTAATTAACATGTCAGGCTATTAGCACACAGCATTATTAAACCTCTGCTGCTGCAGCCACAGGCTGCCAGGTTTTCCTGCCTCTTTTTGGCAATCCCACTAAACTCTTTTTCTTTTTTTTTTTTTGCAGGGATAAGATCCAGCAATGTCTGCCTGACTGAACCACCTCTACCTGCTCTAAAGAGAAATGAAGATGCTCCCAATAGATTTAAGGAAACTGTGTCTTACAAGTTTAAGCCCTCAATATCCTCTCCAGGACTCAGAGAGCTCTTCAGGGCTCATTTTCCTGGGCCAGAAGAGTATTTCAGGGTAGAGAAAAATATTTTGATTTGATGTAGGTTCCAAACACATTTCAGTTGTAATGTCTGGCTCTCCAGAACACCAGGAGACAGGGCTGGGATACCAGCAAGGAGTGACCCAAGGATGGCATTTACATCCTATTTCCAGCCCAACATCTCCAGGTGCCCAAGGCTCAGCTCAGACCTGTATGATCCTCCACTGCACTCTCATTACTCCCCGTGTGTTACTGCTTGTGGAATTACCCAAGGACCACAGTCTAGGAACTGTTTTCCAGGGAATTCCTTGGATGAGAGGCTATCAGCACAGCTGTGAGGGGGAAGAAGCAGGAGCCCACCACAGTAACTCAATCACCTCTGCCCAACAACCCAAGCCCCACGTGCAGCTTTTCCCTGTGTGGTAGGAAACACTGGAAACCACTTCAATGACCAGATTCTGAGAGAGAAAGCAGAACCTAACGGTGTGATCCAGCCCACAAACTGATTTCCTGCTGTTCTGTGCACAGGAGCAGTTTTTGGGCATGAACTCCTCAAAGCTGCTCCAACACAGCTGCCCAAAGTGAGATTCCAGTGCAGTCTGGCCATGTTGACATTAAAACACTGTGTGAGTGTCCTGCCCAGCACTACCTGGAGACCCCACAGCACTTTGTTCCTCCCACACTGCCCATCAGACACCTGAGTTTGGTCACATATCTCCACACTCAGAGCAGACACAGCTTTCACTCCCTCTCACAGCACTGCTGAAGAGTTCAGATAAGCTCAGACTACCAGGGGACCACAAAATACAACAGTTTGCCTTAAAATTCCCCACTGAAGCAGCAGATAAAGCACATGGATAGGTGGGCAGAGGGAAAAGGATGAGGGAACAGAAATAGGAACTTGAACTGAAGTAAACCCCTGGGTACAAGGCAAGACCTAAAATCTGCCTCAGTGTTTTGGAGCAGGTGGGACTGAGCCAGGAAACGTCCACAGAAAACCCCTTTTAATAACTCCCTTAATGACCCATCTGATACTCACGGCCCCACTCTGGGCATGAATAAAACTTGCACAGAGTTCACCTCAGGACACAGGAGCATTCCCATGGCTCTGAGAGCAGGGAACTCTCCTGATGTGGGCAAGCTCTTTTTACCTAATTTACATCAAAAGCTTCCCTAAGGAGGAAACTATCTCCACGTTCCCCAGTGGCAGCTCTGGATGTGCCCGTGGAGGGACCCAGGGACGGGGCACTCAGCCCTCACCAGAAAAACAAGAAACATTTTATTACACATTAACCAAGTTTGCTGGATCCTGAACCAGAGCCAGGAAGGGAGAGACAGGGAGGTCCTGGCCTTGGGATGTGACTATTCCACAGCCAAGGCTGTCAAGAAAGGTTGGAAGGCAAAGTGAGAGAGCTCCCTGACAGCAGTGCTGGGACAGGATGTGAAATATCTCATGGCTAAACTGGGAAATCAAACTGAGGGACACACACAGGTCAGGGCTCACCCGCAGCAGAGCACCACAAGAGTCTCCTCGACCTCTCAGAGTTCTCCCTCCCAGCCTAGATAAACCCTCATGGGTTGTTTGGGCTGCAGAGGCTCCTGCACGGCTGATAAGCAGCTCCTGGCAGGGCTGGGACACAGCTGCTGCGAGGTCCAGGGAAAGGGAAGTTCCCACATCAGCCCCACAGATCCAGCCCCACATCCGGCTTCTCCTGGGGTTCACTTCCATGAAGGCTTTGTGCCCTGAGTAACCAGGTGTGTCAGAGGCACAGAGAGCTGACAACCCTTGGCCCCATTTTACAGCCACAGAAATCAGCTGGGGAGAGTCTTGAGTTACCTCCCAGAGACCTTAGAAATGAAGCCAAGGAAAAAACCCAAAACTTCCTGTGCCCATGGGGTGCCCCATATATTGGATTCTGTTCCAGGCACCTTCCACATGGGTGGGAGAAGGAATTGCCACCACAGAGAGTTCCAGGACCTTTGGAACACACTTGGGCAGGTACAGGAATAAACCTAACTGTGAGGACACCAGGTGTGTTTGTGTCCCCTCACCTTTCCCAGCCAGCAGCACCTGGGCAAGGTGAAACTTTACAGAGGAACTGCTTTAAGAAACACTATTTTACCCATTAAATGGCACCAAAGTGGTGTATCCCAGACTGTCCCAGCCCTTGGGAACCTGTCCCTTCCCTGCGCCCAGCCTCACCCAGAGCGCTGGCTGCTGTTCAGAGGGAAGAGATTCCTAAATACCTGTGGATTAGGAAGCACTTCCACAGCAGAGCCACGCTGTCAGCTAAAACAACACAGGAGCTCAGCTGCTAAACAAGGACCAAATCCACCCTCCCTCAGCTCCCAGAACTCTCCACTCACTTCTTCACGTTGGCCTCCCCGTTGGGGATCCGGCGCAGCTTCTTCTTCTTCAGGATCTTCACGGCTCTCCTGCACAGGGTCTCTGAGTCCAGCATCTCCTTGACTTTGCCGTAGGAGCCCTCTCCCAGCAGGTCCCCCATGAGGTACTTGCCGA
>JANPWX010000232.1:39995-62384 GCA_024734555.1 Trochalopteron elliotii
AGGGACACCTTCCACTGTCCCAGGTTGCTCCAAGCCCCATCCAACCTGGCCTGGCTCACTCCAGGGATCCAACCTGTGCCACATCCTCACCATCCTTACAGGGATTTGCTAATATCTGATCCAAACTTCCTCTCTGTCAGTGTGGAGCAATGAATCCATCATGCACTGAGCTCCTGCTGTGGTACAGCCTGTACTAGCCAAATTCAGAGCAATATGGAACCAGTGCTGTCAGACCCTTAACTGGGCTGGTACCAAAGGCTTCACCTTATTAAATACTAGTGCCAGGTCTAAAACTCCTCAGAGTGACTGTAAATTCCAGTGTAAGGACTGTGGCTCCCCCTTTGCAGACTCAATTTACAGTGAAAATGAGATGGGACTGGGCAGGGCAGGTCCTGCAGGTTCAGCTCTGGCATCCCAAAGGTGGGATCCAAACCCCCAGAGGGTTTTCTGGTCTGTGCACTGGCCCTGGGGTGAGTCTGGAGGGCAGGAGGGTGTTGGTTGTGCCTCTTTGGGGCTGTTCCTGCTGCACATCATCCTTGTGTCATTGGAGCATTGAGCTCGTTCTGGGCCATGCAGGAATGGCTGAACCAAGAGCAGCTGGTGGTGGGAATGTCTAAGTGGAAAATGATGTGCTAATACTGTTGCTGGTGGGTTGGGAGTAGTGCTGTGTGTCCCATGCAGCACTGCCAGGTTTTGCAGAGCTCCATAAGCTGCCAGCTGGAGCCTTTGGAAGCCTGAGCTCTGTTATCTCTGCCAAAAGCTCTTTACTTGATGGGGTTCTGTTTGTTGGATGTTTACACCCTCATTTTCCTAAAATAAGCCTGTACCTGGGATGTCTCTGCACAGGAACAAACCACGCTGTGACTTGTCACCATGAGAGTCTGGATCCTTCAGGGATCCTCCAGAAAAGCCTTCCAGGCCTAATGGGGAGGTTTGTACTCTCCTGAGACATTTTTCTTTTTAAAACTTAAAACTCTTTAAGTCTTCTTTGGTGACACGATCGAGGTCTGCACAAGTGTGGGTGTGATCAAAGTGAACACACACCTCTCACGGAGCAGGTGCACATTGAGTCTGCCTTAAGGCTGCCCTGATCTGTAGGGAAGTTGGCTTTGATGTCCTGAAGTGGTTTTTCCACTGTGAGTGCCTGCGTGTGAAGCAGAACGTTGGGACATGCCCAGGTCCAGAGAGTTTCTCCCAAGTATTTCTTGGGAGAGAAACTGGGGGAAAAGTGTAAAGAATTTGGGACCTGAATTTTCTTGGCTTCTGACCTTGCTTAGCCAAGTTCTTTGTGGAAGGGGAGCAGCCCCATTGCTCCCAGTGCCCTGTTCAGGCTCTGCCCTGTGCTGGGGAGTGTCCAAATCCCCGTTTTTGGGAATATTCCATGCACCCAGTGCCTGAGCCACTGCCTCAGCCCTAGCTCTGCCTTGCAGGGATGTGTTTGTGGCTTGGGAATGTTGGTGCTGGATGTGTGAGGGTGATACTGGGTGGATTTGCACAGGAACATGTTGAGTTCCTTGGCAGAGTGTGGGTAGTGTCTCAGGAGGCGTTTTTGCCCTGTCCAGAAATAGTCCTGTGTGTTCTCCCAGGTGGAAAAGCAGGGAGAGGTGGAATCTACCTGTGGAGGGCAGTTAATATTTTCTCCTAAAGGGGACTTTTCCCTCCAAAAAGCTGCATTTCACTGGTTTTCCCCTGCATGGTCTGAGTGTCAGACAAGGAGCAGCAAGTACTGCTTGAAGGATCAAGCTCTTTCTTTTCCCTATGGAAACTGCTGTCCTTGGAGGGCAGGTTTGTTCTTTTGCCTGCACTGCCACAGCTCTTGCAAGAATCTCTGGAATGATCCAGAGTTTTCTTCCCTTTCCTAACAGACTAATTCCCACAGTTAATTGGTGGCATGGATTGTTCCACGCTGCAGCTCTGCAATGACTCGTGGTGTCCAGGTGATGCCAGGATTTGCCCTGGAGCCTGGCATTGCCATGCCCAGCTCCAGGGCTGCAATGTTTGTGTCCCAGGAACCTTTTCCATGCTCAAAGCATTCAGGAGATCAGGGTGGCTCAAAGGGCTGATTTAGGATGCCCTGAAGTGATTCCATTTCATCACCCATAATACGCGTTTTCCGCTCTGGTGTTATTTGTGTTGGTGATGGGACTGAGTCCTATTCCCATCTGCTTGTTTGGTCTAAACTTCCCAAAAATACATCAAGGAGAAGCATGAAAGAGGAACTTGAAGGTGCCCGGGTGCTTGAGATGTAAAACTGGCTGTTCAGAGTTCTGTAGTGTTGAGTTCCCATTTCTCTGGGGCTGTTACATCCTGACTGTATCCTGCAGAATTCCCTCCAGCTGCAGCTCCAGTGGATGCCCGTGCTGGGGGCTCATGAGTAGGTGGAGCAGGGTGGGGACACTTTGGGGCTCCACCTCAGCTCCGTGGGGGTGGGCAGGATGAGGGGAACTGATCCCTGAGCAGGAGGAAGAACAGGATCACATTCCCAAGGTGTTTTTGTTGCTTCCAGCGCGTGGTAATTCATGATCGGCAGGTTTAGCTCCGGCTGCTCCAGGCACGTCTGTGGGCTCCTGGCTGTCTTCCTTTAACGGAGGCAATTTAAAACACACCAACAAAGGCTAGAACACAACAGGAGGAAGTGCTGGCTGCATTTACTGGGTTGTTTTCACCTCTCCTGATCTCACTTAGCTGTGATCCGAGCCCTCGCTCCTGACTCTGTCCATCCTGGTTACAGCACAGCAGTTCTTTGTGTGTTCCCAATTGGACTTTTCCTGCTGCAGCGCTGGTCTGAGAAATGCCTAAAAAGCTCAAGCTGTTAAAAGCTGAAAGTTGTGCTCTGTAACCTCTAGACATGATGAATTCCAGAGGAATTCCGGGCTGGAGCTGCCTCTTAGTCCCTGTGCTGAGAGCAAACCTTTAAGCAAACTGGAATATTGAAACCGTTCTGGAGCTCAGTGATAGGATGGAATCACTCAGGGACTTCGTCATCCTGTGCAGGGAGCTGCTTTCACTTTCAAACCTGGGCTGCCCGGCCAGGAAGAAAAATGTCCGGTGGGATTTTTAGCGTCGTGCCCTCCCTCTGGACCTGGGGGATCACTGCTCTTCCATAGCACTGCTGCAAGAAAACGTGACTGAAGTGATTGAAGTTGGGAACGGTCTCTGTGTGCTGCTGCTGCTGCTGCTGCTGCTGTGGGCTGGGCTTTCCCCTCCCAGCCCTCTCCCAACACGAGTGCTGGGACCAGGAGCCTCGTCTTCGAGGATTTTGCCATAAGAGCAGAAGCTGCTGCTTGGTTGGAGCATGTTTGGTAAGAGAAGTGCTGGAAAAACACTTTAAAACTTTGCTGTAGTGGTTCCCTCGCGTGTGTGTGGGCCTCTGTGTTATCAGTGTTTGCTGTCACAGCAGCAGGATGGGATGTGGAAGTGGAAGCACTTTGGAACTTGCTGATTTTTACAGTTTGCTGTGATGTGGCAGCCTGGAGGATGGCGGGATAGGCACAAACTGGGGGCTGTTCCCACTTCTCTCTTCTCGTGCTGGCTGTTGTCCTGCTGTCCTCAGGCTCACGCAAGTCTCTGACTCTGGATTTAGTGAGGTTTTTGTTTAGTTTTTCCTCGGAATTTGGGAGTGTAAGCTGGACAGCAGCCCCTGGCACTGGAGCCTGAGCTCAGGGTGAGAGCTGGGCCAACCTCCACGATCATCACCAGGAGCTTGTTTTGCAGCACAAATCTTTGAGCAAAGATTTGGCAGGTGTAGGTTGGATTTTGAGGAGTCCAGCAAGTGCTGGTGCTGTTCTCCTGGGGTAAGGAATTCCCTCAGCATCCTCCAGGATTGAGGCATGGCTGGAATGGTGCCAGCTGTAGAGAGGTCTCTTGGTGCCTCTTTTTCCCCTCCTGTTCTTAATGCTTGGATGTATTTTGCACTTGTACTACAGCCCCCCACCAACCAACAAGGCACAGAGTGTTCCAGCTTTCTTGCTAAGCAGTTTTCCTTCATTTTGCCAGTGGGGTGTGATCTGTTGAGCAGTTTTCCTAGGGAATTGGTGCTGCTTTAGAGGCAGCCTCTGCTCTGCAGGGTCCACTAGTGAGATCTGGTGCTGTGAGACACAAGCTAATGCAGAGCAGGCATGGAGGGATACTGATATTGATTTTACCCTTCCTAAGTTCCTTTGGACATGTAAGTAAAGCTGTATATTTGCTATGGCTCTTACGGGAAGCACTGCTGCTGATTTCCTCTCAAAAGCTGTTGCAAGTAGGGGAAAGAAAAAAAAAAGAAAAGCAGCAAAACCCCCGAAGTCTGGTGTGAGGAAGAGACACAGGGTTTTATAGACACCAGACATTGGTGACATTGACCCTGAGATCAGCAAATCTCAGCCCTGCTTGGGTACAGCTGAGTAGAAGTTGAAGGGAATCTTTGCAAAATAGAAAAGGAAGACCTTCTCCCTACAAAAAAAAAAAAAAAAACAAAACCCAAACAATCCCTTTGGGAGCCCTACACAGCATTCCATAGGTGAGATGTGAATGTTGAACTCTGCTTTTCACACAGAAGGTCTTTGGCACATGAGGCTTTTGCCTGTGACTCCACCATGGGATCAGTTTCTGGGCGGGGGGAGTGGGTCCTGGCTGGGGTGTCCTGGTGGGTCCCCGTGGCCCCTGCAGCCCCCACACGAGCCCTGCCCAGAGGACACTGCTGGCACAGCTGTGGCACCACGGGAAGGCAGAAAGAGTCACTTTAATTTCACTTTCCATTGCAAATGGCGCCGTCATTTTGTCCACGGCGAGGTCACTTTTATTTTTGAAGGGCCTCGGAGTCAGAAATGGCTTTTCAAAAATACTCCTTGTAGCAAATAGTGTCTCCTGAATGATCAGAGGTGGCTCTTTTAAATTACACCTTTGGTCTGTGCTCTGTAGGTGTTGTGTGTGGCTAGATTGCTCCATCCAAAGGTTTTGGCCACTTTGATTTACTCAGCTTCTGTGGAGGGTCAGGGAAGGCAGAAAGGAGCAAAGAAAGATTTGGTGGAAGTAAAGACATTGCTGATGCTTTTCTCTGCTCCTCTGGTTGTATAGGTTGCTTTCACCACCTCTTTTTTATTTTAATCCATTAAATCCAGTTGGAAATTGGTTTCCCGTGGGATTATGGAGAATTTAGAAGAAAATTAATCAGTTTGGAGGTTTTGACTGAGAAGCTGCACTGGGGGCAGGATGTTACTGTGGAGTTAATCCTGCCAGGACAATGCTCCTGCATTGGATCCCCTTTTGCTGGCAAAAGGGAAAGTGCTAGAAGCTGATAAGTTCAGGAATTTGTGGCATTAGCACTATTAATTTCAAATGAGTGAAAAGATATTGTTGAGTTTGACTGGGCATGGGAAAGGTCTTGGTGCACAGAAACATCTGCCTTGGAACTGGAGAGACCCCAGTGTGCCACTGGGGGTGGGAGATGAGGGTTCACTGCTGGCTCAGCAGTGTCCCACCTCCAGGGCATATTTTCAGGAAAACAGGCAATTTGTGGGAGTTGTTTACCATGATTTTACACATGAGTGCAGAGTCTTCTTGTACATTAGATAAACAAATTCCTCAGGCTGAGTCCAGCTGTGTGTGCAGCGACCCAGGTGATCTTAGGGACCTGCGGGGCTGCTGTGGTGTGAAAGGCAGGAGAGGTGTGTTCCAGTTCCAGCCTGGGTGAATTCCAGGTGTGGTGGTAATGGAGAGCTCTGTTTCCCATAAAACCTTCTCTTTTCTGAAGAGGCAGCAGCATTTCACAGGCTGATGGCTTGTTTGCTCATCTCTCAGCTATGTTTAAGCTTACAAGTGGTGGTTTTTTTTTGTTTCCCCACCTCCCCTTTCACAAAACCTAAACGTGCCTTTCTTTCCCAGCCCAGGACATGGTGCAGGGTGAAGAGCACAGATAAAGACGCTCCCACCACTCACTCCACAGCCTGTCCCACCCTCCTGAGGACTCCATGAGGCAGGACACGGGCTGATGCCCTCAGCTCACCCCACCATGGATGGGGGGAAGAACTTCCCACAGCACCAGCAGCCGGGTGATGCCGTCCACAGCATCCCCGACCTCCACTCCCAGCACGCCGTGCCAGACATGGAGGTGAGGCCCTGCAGATCCTGGGGAGGAGGAGGCTGTGCCCCCAGGAGGGCTCTGGGCAGAGCAGTCTGGCCTGGTAGATCCTGGGAGTCCTGATCTGTGTTTACAGCAGGCATTTCCAGACTTCCCAGGCAGCTGTGCAGGATCGATCGGTGGGGTTGAGGCTGAAGTGAGGAGGGAAAAGCAGGGCTGTGATTAAAAAAAAGCCTCTCTGAAAACTGCTGGGTGCCAGCTCCTTAAGGAAGGACTGAAGAGACAGAGAGAATCTGCCCAGGATTGCAGACCTCATTCCTACCCCAGCACATCTCTACCAGACGTGTGAATATGTGCCTGGGTCCAGCTGTCCTTGTTTCCAGAGCAGCAGAGATAAATAAGTTGTATTTGTCCTGATATAGCTGCTAAAACCAGACCAGGTCCCCGATGCATTTGTCCAACAGGGCAAAAAGCAAACCCTGTCCCAAAATAGCAGATGTGTTCCTGGAGTTTTCTCTTTCTGTTTCAAACTCTGGAATGTGTCACATGCGTGGACACAGAGGTTCAAGCAAGGCCCAAGTTCCTGTTGCTTCAAGTACAAGGTTTCATTGCTTTGGGCACACACAAAAAAAAAAGATTAAAGGCTTCTGTGGAGCTGAGTAAGGAGATACTGTGTTCTCTCACTGATTTTATTGGTATGAGCTGAGCTAAGAGCTTCCCGTTAATTGGAGACTGTTCAGGGAAGTGGGAAGACAAAAGGCACAAAAGGACAATTTTGGATGTGACCTCTGCCATCCAATTTCAAGTCACTGGGTTGGTCCTGACATCCCACAGAGACTGAATAATAGAATCATGGAATCACTGAGGAAAAGACCTTCAAGGTCATCAAGTTCATTCTGTGACTGATCCCCACCTTGTCATCACACCACAGCATTGGGTGCCATGTCCAGTTCTTCCCTGGACCCCTCCAGGGATGGGGACTCCACCACCTCCCTGGGCAGCCCCTGCCAATGTCTGACCACCCATTCCACAAAGAAATTCCTCCTGATGTCCAACCTGAGCATCACTTGGCAGAGCTTGATCCCATTTCCTCTTGTCCCTTCAGAGTGTCCTGTGAAAGGGCTGGGGAAAGGGACTGACCCTGGTGACCACCTGGGGACTGTGGTAGGGGAGCAGGTTCCAAAGTTGAGGCTGGAGTCCTGCTCAAGAGATGAGGAGCTGCCTCTGGGAAGCACTGAGGGAGGGAAGCCATGGGCCTGGCCTCAGATCTGCAGCCCCAGGTAACAGTTCCAGGCCTCTGCTGCTCTAACTGTTCTTTCTTCTTGCAGAATCCCATGCTGGCCACCGACTCGTGGAGTAGCTGCTACTCAGCCTCTTTCCCAACCTCATCTTTCCCAAGTGAAAACCAGTGAGTGCTGTTCTCCTTTGTCTAATCCCCTCTGCTCTTGCACACCCCATGATTCAATTGTTTCTTTACTCCTTTCCATGTTTACTTTATTTCTGATCTGATGGGGAAATAATTGCATCACTCACTGATCTTGTGGCATTTCAGACACCGCTGCAGCTTGGAAACAGCAGCAAATGGCTTTTTGTTTTTAAAAATAAGAAAAAAACCTTTGTTTTCTGGTAAACCTTTGTGCTGCAGTAAGGGAGGAGCAGCCTTGGTTTAGCCTGGATTTGTAACACTAATGGAATTCTTGACAGATCTGACTGAGCAAACACACTGGGCAATCTCTAGCTTTGCACAGATGTGGAGGAAGGTGTTACCTGTACCAGGTGTCAGGTTTTGGGTGAAGTTAAAATCCTTTGTCATGTCACTGGAAGTGACTGATGCTAACAGCCACGTCATGTCTGTACTGGAAAATACTGTTGTTTTCCATTTTCCCTCTTTTCTTCATCCTGGATCACAGGGCGGGGTACGACAAATGTTTGGACAACATAAAGTGGCTGGTGCCATCACTGAGTGACTTGGGTGGGGACTCTGGTGGGGCAGGGGGTTTGGAGGCTGATCCATGGCTTCCTTGGTCTCTGTGAATCCAGGGAGTGGCACGGATACACGGGATGTATTCTTTATCTAAGTCAGAGGTGAGAGGAAGGAGAATCAAAAGAAGCAGAATTTGACATCCTGAGCTAACAACTGTGTTCCAGGTGCCTGGAATTAAACTGGGGATTTATTGTAGCCTCCCTTCTTAAGGGATTTTGGCATCTTCATGGAGAGATTCTTCCCTGTAAGGGTGTGAGTTCCAGGCAGGTGGGAGCAGTGAGGATCAGCCCCTCTGTCAGGGGGATTAGGGGACTCCTGTCCCTGTGTTGGTTCTGCTGCCCTGCTGGCCCCAGTCCCCTCTGGCCACAGCAGGAGCTGCCCAGCAGTGTGGGGTGGATGGACAGGGCAGTTCCCCATGAGAGGGTACCAGAAGCTGCCCCACAGGTGCTGAGGGAGCTGGGCTGTGCCAGCTCCTCCCCACAGGAGAACAGGAGACTTCTCAGATCCATCCAAGCCCTTTGCTCTCGGCCAGCCTGGCTGATTGGAAGGGGCTGTGCTTTTTGAGCAGGATTCCTGTAAATTACACGTTGTGAATCCTCCAGAGAGCTATAACAGAATTTCTATTTTGCTGCATTGAACCACAAGATTAGATTGTGTTTATCTATTGTGTTGGGGTCTTTTTTTTTTTTTTTTTTCCTTTTTCTCTTGACCATTTGTTCTGGTTTTGCCCCTCACTCTCTTCCTGTGCGGTGCCGCTCGTATCAGCGCTGCCGGGAACAGCCCGATCCTGCAAGGACATGCCTGTGTCTGACACAAACCTGGACTTGCTGCCTTTGCTTGAGTTACTTCTGGAAATGAGGCCCATTGTAGTAATGATTTGCTAGGGAATGATTTAGCCAAGGCTGCACCTTTAGCTTCCCATTCTTTCATACCCCAGGAGCTGTAAAAATCACCTTTCAGGTGAGATTTTCCATATCTGCATTTCATATTTAAAAAAAAAAAAAAAAAGGTCTGTGTTTTTTTGTATTTGAAAATGGCATTGACTCTGTTTTAGGTGGATTTAGAGTGAGGGGGTTACAGGTAGGAATCCTGGAAGGAATGGAAACATTGAAAAGTGGGATTTTAAAGGCAGTTGTAATTCTACCCCATGCTGTAATACAGAAAAATGCAGCTGGCATTGGAGGTGGTGCACGTTTTTCTTCAGAATCCTTGCAGAGAAATCTCATTTGCAAGTGGCTGTGTTTGGACAGGGCTTATTCTCATAGCAACACCTTTATTCTGAAGCAGGTTTTTCCTGTTTCCTTTGAGGAGTTCCTTTTCATGCTAGGGAATTTCTTTAGAAGACCCCCAAATGTGGCCTCTTGGGTTCAGATTTTCTTAACCTGACAAATGTCAACAGTGTATTAAACCTCCCTGAAAGAACCAGGGAGGTTCAGGGCTCTGAAGAACAGCAGGTCAACTCTTTTCTGAGGAAATTATCCATGCATTATCCCTTGCTCCTGGAGGCTTGGCACATTCCTGGCTGGGAGGGATCTGGGGCAGCCCAGTTGTGCTGTTGGATGAGGTGTCACACAGCTGCAGCAAAGCTTTGTCCCCAGTTTCCAAACCACACGACCCCTTTTCTTGCTGTTTTTATGTCCTTTTCCACCTCTGCATGGAGCATTGCTTGCTGAAATAGTAAAGCAGGCTCTGAAAAACATGGATTGGTGTCTGATGAGGAAGGAAAGTGCTGCATTGGTGCTGAGGGAACCCGTGACCTCTCAGCTCTCCTTGATCTTCCACTGGCTTGAGATATGAAGCTTGTGTCTCTGAGTGGAGGACAGAGGATGGAGCCTGGCCAAAACACACATGGGAGGTCTCAGAGAAGTGGCACTGTGGGCCCAGAAGGGCTTTGGATGCATTGGGTCACAGATGAGCAGCTGGAATGCAGTGGGATTGCGACGGAGCATTCCTTTTTGGGCAGCTGGTGTGATTAAACCAGCATAAATTCCCTTTCTGGAACGGTTTTTGGTTGTCCAGTGAACCCTCTTCACCTCTGAGGGAAGCTGCTGGCCCACAGTAGCAGTTTGCCAGGAGCTAAGCCCTGGAGAGGCTGAGCAGGTGGAGGGGACAGGGCAGTTTGCATCGGGTTGTGTTCACACCTTGGCTGTGACAGGTCACTGACCTCATTCTTCCACTTAAATCGTCTTTGTCCCAGTTTAATTCAAGCGAACTTGTCAATGGCTCTGTGCCAACCCTGCAAATGACTGG
This sequence comes from Trochalopteron elliotii, assembly GCA_024734555.1. Lineage (NCBI taxonomy): Eukaryota > Metazoa > Chordata > Aves > Passeriformes > Leiothrichidae > Trochalopteron > Trochalopteron elliotii. Next base: position 50,291 of record JANPWX010000232.1, read on the forward strand.
GAATGGCTTTGAATTCTGACTTCAGAATTCAGGGAAGGTAAAGCCCAGCTCCAAAGGTACTGAAAGGATTTGGGGGCTTTCCAAGGAGGATCTCAGAGCAGTGCCCAGAGCTGATGTGGGCCCTCCCTGCAAACTGCAGGAACCAAGTGCATCTCACGTGGACAGATTGGAAGACCAAGATTAAGGGTAACAAAACACCAACCAGAGCTGGTCATTCCACAGCAGGCCAGGGAGGTTGGAGCTCTCTTGGTCTCCTTCTCATTACCTTGACTGACCTTGTCCAGGCCACAAAGTGCCAGGGAAACAGGAGGGGGTGTTCACTTTTCCAGTAAAAATAGTTTTGCTATTCCTTGGTTAGTTCTTTGATGCTGGCCAAGCTGTGTCCTCATGTGAGAGACGGCGAGACCACAGCAGCCTCAACATGAAAGCCTTTAAAACCAGCCTTTTCCTGTGTGGAAATACATTCATTCCCAGAATTTATGCCCAGATTTTAATTTCCTTGGATGGATTATGAGAAACTGACAGTCAGGGCTGGACTGTGGGAGCTGGGATGTGCAGGTGTGTTCACACAGGGTCTCAGGTGTCTCTGCAGCAGGTAAAGCCACGGCAGCACAGAAAAAAAGGAAAAAAGGAAAGGAGGAAGGAGCTGTTCGTTTTTCAGGACATTATCTTTAGTGATGGGAAATGAGCAGGAAAAAATTATTTATCAGAGGAGATAACTGTGTTTGCACATAAATCCACATGTAAATGTTCACCGGGCGTGTTAACGAGCTGCTGGCCACACATGGCACCTTAATTGCTTAGTAATCCTTTGGCAGCTTGGCATTCCCAACTCTTGGGCAGGAGTTCTGTTCAAACTCTGTTTCTCCCTCCCCCACCAGCACCCCGTTCAAGTTTTCAGCCGTGGGTTCTTTGGGCATCGGGGAGGATGTCCAGCTCCCCACGGGAGGAAGCCAATCCGGCCGGGGTGGATGTCCCGCGGCTCCGGCGCCGAGGGTGTCGGTGGCAATTGCCCAAGCAGGAGCACGGCCCCTTACGGGAAGGATTACAAAGCACATTCCTTGCTCCTGCAGGAGAGGGAAAGGGCTTGTGCAAACCAGGAGGTGGCGTGGAGTAGAGGCCAGGAGCTGCTCCTGGGCAGGAGGAAGGAAATTGGCTGCTCTTGTGCAGTTTTTGTCTCTGGCTGCCCGGAGGAAGCAGATGCTGGGCACAGGGAGCAGGAGGAAGCTGGCATGGCCCTGCCCAGGAGAAGCAGGCAGGATCTTTGCTTTGTTCCCTTGCTAGCTGAGCAGAGATCTTGCCTTTGAAGTCACATCAGTCACATCCCTAGTTCCTCTCTCTGGGTAACAGTTCTGTCTGTGTTTCCCAGTCACCAACCCTTCCATTCTGACCTGCCTTTGGGGTCTGTGAGTGGTGAACCCCGTGTCCAGGTGGGTTAACAGGGGTGTTTCCCCATCAGAGCTGGCTTATAAGGCTGTTTTGGGCGTTTTGTGGCCCAAACTGACATTCAGCTGTGATGTTTCCCTGCATCTCATGTCCTTATGTGGTGTGACTGGCAGGCCCACCACACCTGTCACACTGGGGCATCCCAGGGCTTCATTCTCCTTTGTCATCAGGGCTGAAATACTGAGTACTGCAGACCATTGTTACCTATTAAATCCTTCCTGGTTTACACAAATTGCCAAGAATTATATTCTTAATTCAGTGTTCTCACACTTCTGAGTTTGGGAAGTGGGATGGAACTGGTAGAGATATTATTTTGCCATCTCTCTTCTGGATAATATCCAATAATATCCCTCTCCTGTATGTGACATCCTGAAGTTTCAGCTTCACTGCTGCCAGAGGCTGAAGTGACCTGAGAAGTGCTGAGGACTGACAGGGAGTAACTGTTTCTCCCATTTCTTTGCAGGCAATATTTTAACCACCCTCAGGATTTTTGTATGGATTCCATCAGCATACCACCTTTCCCAGATACAAACTATGCAACTGTGGACCCCACTGACTTCTTTCCAAAAAATGGGGATTTTCTTCAGGTAAGTGCAGAGTTCCTGATATCTTTAGGGGAAAATGAGCCTTTGGAGTGCTGGGGGTTATTTTTTAGTGTTGCCTTACTGAGGGAAAATGAAGAGATGGGTGATAAATTTGTCCAGGCCCGGAGAGGAATTGTGTGCAACTGGGATGAGTCCTCTGATTTTGAGGACTAATCCTCAAATCCACCAGGATTTTGAAAGGTGTCCATGGTTTGATAGGAGCTTCTCTGTGGTAAAACTGCTTCTATCTTTGAAAGGGGTGCTTGGCATAAACACTGGGGGTGGTCCTGGCTGCAGGAGGGTCCCAGAGTGTGAACTGAACACACTTCAGTTATTTCCCTCCTAAAATGCTCTTGTGCACTGGTTACAAGTGGTGGATTCCTGAGTAGTGAATATTTAGGGATTACATAACCCAGTGCCCAGCATTCCAAGAGTGGAGCCAGGTCAGTTTTTGCAGAACTGAAGTGTGGGAGGAATGAACAGTGACCCTGAGTTGCTTGGCATCCCTGGGGCCCCAGAGCTCCCTCACCTTGGAGATCTCTCTGGGTGGGAAGAACTCTTCCCATGGATGTTCAGGAATGCTGCTCTGGCTTTTGGCAACATCTTATGGTAAGATTAGTCAGTAAAAACTGCAAGTGGTTGATGTGACAGAGCTGACTTTGCAATAAAGAAGGGATGACCTATATCCTTTCTAGGAATTAATACAGACATTGGTGCCTGCCTGTGTATGTGTTAATTCTTCCTCATTGTGTTGTGGTTTTTTGGCATGGCTGAAGAGAGGTTTTGACCCTTCTTAGGACTCTGATTTCTACAGATTTGGATGAGCAGGTGTTGGGGATTTGTGCTTTTTGAGGTGGCCACTGGTGTGGTCCCCCCATCCAGCTCCCCGTGCCTCATGTCAGGGACCCACCTGGGCAGCCACTGGGCAGCTCCTGGTCAGGGTTTTCTGGCTGGATTAAATCAGATAAATAATTGAATCACAGGAGCATTGATCTCTGTCTCCTGCAGAATTAATTGTGGGAGGAATGAGGCAGAAAGGTGATCTCATCAACTTGTGAGACCATTTACTGGGCTGCAATGGGAAGGGGACAGGGGTCTCCACCATAGGTCTCACCTCCAGGTCTGGTGGGGTTTGGCTGATGGGTTCAACGGGAAAAGGGCTTGATTATTTCTTTAACTTATGTATTTTCTAGTATCTTAGTGGTCATTCAGCTTCCTTCCCTGCTGCATCATAGAAATTGATCTCAGCCAGCTTGGAGGAGTAGAGTTTTGGAGGTTCTTTGTGAAAGGAGATGCTTTGTGTTGGCTGGGTGAGAAAAGAGCAGGAAACTGTGAGACAAAGCAGGAGTGAATGACCTCAAATAATTCCCAGAACAAGAAATAATTCATGTACTGCTCTTATCCTTTGGGAGACGAAGCCATGGATGGGAGTGAGGTGATTTTAGGCAGATGGGCTTTTGTTTGGACTCTTTCTGTAGTGAGACTGCACCTATTGCAACGTCCCTGCAGGTGTTCTGCCTCCAGTATGGACACAGCAAAGTGTCCTCTGAACCTAACACAGCCAAACCAGTTCCCTCACTGGGGTATTGTACCACCAGGTAGTGCCATGTGCCCCCACGAGGAGCAGAGCAGCTTTGTGATGCTCTCCTGTCCTGTTCCATGGTTTGTCTGTGAGCTTGTGCCCTGGTCTCTGGAGATCCCAGAGGTAACAGGGCAGTGATGTGTCACCCTGTGTGTGCTGAAGCTGAGGAACAGTGGATCAGGCTTTGTTAGAGCTCTGTTTTCCAAACTCTGCTGGAGGTGGTAACTCCCAGGGCTGGGGTGTGTCTGGAGCTCTCTGGAGTCAAGGAACAGTGCTTGGTTATTTCACCTGTGGAGCTTTCTCTGGAAGAGGAATTTCAGGCTCCAGTCATCCTCTAACAGCTCATTCTGCAGCATGGAGCCAGGTCAGCATTCTTGAACACAGCTTTGGACTTCCAAGCCCCCTGCATGGTCTCTTCTGGTGCTCTCCAAGATTAGGATGCACTAAGCACTGACATGGAAATCATGGATAAACCCCAGGGGTCTCTGAGCCACCAGGTATTGCCCATCCAGAGAAAAGCTGCAGATTTGCTCACAGGAGCCAGAGCTGGAGCCTGGCTCTGGCAGGCCCTGAACTGGAGACAGTGGCATCACTCTGGAGCCATCTGGGTGTTTCCTGAAGCTTTTCCAGCCCTTTCTTCAGCAGTGTTTTCCACTTTACTGATTTCTCATTGTCCCAGACACCAAATTGTTAAATATTAACATTTGTCTTGGAAAGCTGAAAAATGCCATCCAGGAGGGGTGGGAGCAGCTGGGTGGTTCCATCTTTCCAGGTGGCTGTACAGGAAAGTACCTGTCTTTTCCAAACTTTACTGCTGCCATGGTAGGAGTGGCAAGGGCTGATCCAGCCATGCCAGATGGAGCAGTGGAGCCCAAGGGGCAGCATGAGGAGTCTGCTGCAGATGCTGGTAAGAGATTCCTGATCCAATCTGTGGCCCTTGGGCAGGCAAAATGGACCAGGTGCTTGTGTGAGGACATGTGTTGCCTCCACTCATGGATACAGACTGTTCTCTTGGCTTTTCTCCCGTAGCAGAATCCAGAATTTTGAGGAATAATGAAGAAAGATTTGAAAGATCTAAAGAGCAACTGACTGAGGCATTTGTGTAGGAAACCCTTTATGTTGGTGGCAGTGATTGTCCATGTGCCATAGGGTTTGGAAAGCAGGAGTTCTGGTGCTTTTTCCTCTGGCACTGGCATTTCCTCTCCTCATCCTTCCATGTTTTGTTTTGGGAGCCCTGATCCTGCAGAGTGCAAAGACTCTGGGGGTGCTGAGAGTGGGAATTGCCACATTTTCCAGTGGCTCTGGGAGTTTCTCTGCAGCTGAACCATTCACCTTGCTGAGCAGCCATTGCATGGCCAGAACAGCCTGATGTGAACTTGAACTTGTTTCCTCCACAATATTCTTGGGTTCTGGCTTGCTCCTGGGTGATTCATCCTTGCTGATCTGTTGGCATTTTTTATATAAACAAGTGGCTTGAGCAGAGGTTCAGCAAATAGTTCTGGGAGGCCACGTTGGGTCTGACAGCATTTCTGGTCTTGGGAACTGTTGTCTTCAGCCAAAGTCTCATCCCAACCACATGGTGCCATCTCCTTATGGAAAAGTCCACGGACTGCCCACGTGTCCTTACAAATCACAGTCCTGAGAGAAGCAGTGTTTGGTTTCTGTTGCTTCCCTCCCTTCCTGCTGGTTATTCCTGCAGTCCCAGGTGCTGTTGAGTTGGGAGCTGGCACTCGTGGGCAGCAGTTCTGCAAAGGCACTGTGGCCGTGGTGGTGTTGTCTTGGGACACTGATGGTGAGAGCTGTTAATTGCCATGATAAAACATTGAATCCAGGAGGATTTAACTTATCCTCTGGCCTGTGCTGTCCCTGTGAGCTGTGTCTGTCCCCAGAGCCTTACAGAGTCAAAGCATCCTGCTCTAGGAGAGCATTCCTGCTATGTAATACCTGCTCTTCTTGGCCACCACAGATTTTCTCTTCAACTTCCCTGCTCTGGTTAGTTTAGAATTAGTTGAAACACAGACTCTGCCTATTTCCTTGAGCTCTCTGTTATTTCTGATGGCCTTTGCTGGCAGTGTTCCCATTGCCTAATTTTGTGGCAACTTGTGGCTCCAGAACAGGACTTTGCTGACTTTGTGTGCCCTGAGGTCCACTGAGAAATAAACCTGGGAGGGGCAGCAGCTCCAGAGGAAGGGCAGCAGCTCCAGGGGAAGGTGGAGCTGGGGACATGGTGGTTGTGCAGGGGACTCTGCAGATCCTCCTTCACCCCTCAGTGAAGCAGCTCTGGGTGTAAATGCCTTGGGAGGAACTCTGGTCCACTTCTCAGTGGGCTGTGCTTGGGCTGGAGGGAGGAGGTCAGGCCAGATGGATTTATCCTGTGGGCCAGGAGGAATTGGCTGCTCCTGGGCAGAGTCACCTTCAGTAACACTGTAAAGATGCAGTTACAGCCTTGTTTGATCTGCTGTGCTGGATGGGGGCTCCTGACCACATGTGTTAATCATAAACCAGCCCTCTCCTCACCACCAGCCCCTTGCAATCTCCTGTTAATCTTCCTTGTTAAAGCAGGAGGAGAAATTAACCTGCTCTTAAAAAAAGTATTAATTTTTAGAAGTGCTGCAGTGCACAGAGCTGTGGTGATTTAGGAGAAATCAATGCAACAGTTATTAAATTATATGGAACACTTGGTTGTGGCTGAAACAAAGAGTTTCCTGGAATAAGAAACGTCCTGGAACCTGTGTTGCTGTCTTGGAGTTATGTCTACAGGGAACACAGACATTAAAATCCATTTGCAGGCAGTTACCTGGCTCTTGGCCTTGGGAGAACAAGTGGCTTTGCGTGCTCGTGTCTTTGTTTCTGCACTGCAGGTTTGGGGTTTGGGCTGATGTAATAACACTTTATAACCCCTCTGGGTGAGATACCTGACACATCCTGCAGGCCTGGGGTAAGGAAAGTGAAGGCTGTGGTTATAACAACTCACTGTGCACTGACAAATGCTTGGGGTGCTCCAATTGAGGCACCCTGAGCTGGTTCCCAGGAAGGAGGGGAGGTATAATTTGGCTTTTGAGGTATCATTTGTTGTCAGTGGATTGCAGGATCCCCCTCATATGCCTGTGGCCCTGGAAAAGGGGTAAAAGAGCTTGGAGGGCTCAGATATCCCTCCCCCCCATTCCAGTCTTGACAGTTTTCATCTGTGTTGCTGCCTCCAAGCAGGGATGTCCACACTGGGCAGGAGGGATGGAGATCTGCCTTCTGAGGTTCTTGGCAGGCACCATTCCCTGCCTCCTCTCTTCCCAAAGCCAACAAAAGCGGGAAAAGCCGGTCTGAAACGCTCAGTGCTCTTAAAAATGCTGCTAATAGAATCCAATAGCAGACCATGGGGACATGGTTGAAAATAGATGCTTTAATTCAAAGCAGAGTTGGTCTGACTCAGGGGGTGCAGAAGCTTCCCCAGCACAGAGACTCCCTGGGCTTGGCTGGAAGGGGTAAGTCAGATGTGAGTGCTGGAATAATCCTGCTTTCCTTGTCCTTGTCTGTCAGCACACGTGTTCTTGGGTGAATTGTGGGGAGCAGGATTGCCTCTCCCCTTGGACAGGCTGGGAACATTCCAGGTGGTGGTTCCACAGTGGTTTGTCTTCCCCGTGGTGATTACACTGCTGTGGTCTTGCAAAATCAATGCAGCAGCCCTGGGTGTCTGTGCCGTGTTCCCACTTCCTTGGGCAGCACAGGTCTCTCATGTCTGCATTTTGCCTCACTGACAGAACAGGAAGAGGAAATAATCCACCTGCCCTTCCAAAGGTTGCACAAATTGCAAGGCCTCGATTGGCTCAGGCAGGACATAGTGGTTCAGTCAAGGTCACGCAGCAAGCTGCTAATTAAGACATTACAGAAATTAATTTGGCCTCTTCACTCCACACGTGTCATTAAAGCACCTGCCCCACGGGCCAGCAGAACCTGCTCTTAAAAATACAGCAAACTCAGAGAAAAGCAGCCTTGAGAACCCTCAGCCTTTCTCCACCCTGAGCCTGCTGCCCACAGAAACCAATTTCTGTTGTCACTGTAGTCTCTGCAGGACGTTCTGCTGGCTCTCAGGGAAGTGCTGCTTGAAGCCTCTTTTGGAGGTGAGATTGGTCCTGGGAACAGGGAGAGCCCAGCAGATGCTTCAACTCCTCAGGGAGCCCCATCTGTGACTGCAGACCCTGCCATAGCTGCAGTTGTGCCAGGGAAAAGATGCTTTTCTTTCCCATTTGCTTATTGAAAAAACCTCCTGGACTAGGTGTGTTGAGGGTGGAATGTGGATCCTCACTGTTGATGTCTCAGTCCCTGTGGAGGCACGGTGCTGCAGAGTGTTCTACCCTTGGAAACAAGCCCTGCTGCAGATTTTTGCCCTGTGGGTGGTTTTCCAGCCTCAGTACCTGGCGAGTTTTCCTCGGAGGGGCCCATGCTCCTTCCTCATCTGATGGCATAAAGCAGAATTCACTCACTCAACTCTCTCCCTGGAGGGCTTTGTCTACTCAACCTCTCTCGTGTGCCTGCTGGGACTTTGTGCCTTCTTCACTCCAAAGCTGTTTTTTTTTTGAGAAGTGCCTGATAAAGATGGGATTTTCCAGCTGTTCCCGGCAGGAGGCCCTGAGAGGAGTTGCCTCACCAGTGACAGCCACAGCAGCAGCCACCAAACGCTGGCTCAAACACAGAACAGGGACGAGCTGTGCCCCCTTGAAGCCGTGCCGTGGGTGCCTGGAGGGACTGGGAGCAGGGATGGGGAGACTCAGAGCAGTCAGGGCTCCTCTCCCTCCCCATTCCCAGCACGGGCACTGCTGGATCCGTGCACTGCTGGGTTTGCTGGGCAAACTGGAACTGACCCCGCGGGCAGAGCCCGGCTCCGGGGCTGCCACCAGCCCTGCCAGGGAAGAGCAAACAGGAGCCTCTTGCACCCAAAGCAAACACGACAGTTCCCAGGGATTTTCCGGAGGGTGGGGGGCTCTTTGGGTGATTCCTTTAATCTCCATTTGCACCGGAGGAGACCTTCATTAAGTTTACATCCCTTTTAGATGTCTCTTTTTCTCTTCCCCACCAGAAATTTTGCTTATTTTCTGTTATCTAAACTGCTAAAGTTAAAAGGGCCAGCCTTGGAAAAAGGAGGCAACGGTCCCTGGGAAATAACAGCGATCCGGGGAGGAAAGGGAAGAGAATGGGCCACTCCTTTGGATTTCTAAAGGCACGATTTGGGGTGGGGCAGACACCAAAGACAAAGAGAGCACATGGCTCTTGTGGGGGCACCAACATGGAAATGCTCCTCGTGAGCTTTGTCACTTCGACCATTTTACCGGGGCCCTGAGAGGGGGGGGGGGGGGGGGGGCAGGAGGGCAGGACCCCCAGCCCAGAGCAGGGGCTATCAGGGGGACAAAGTCTGGCTTTGGGTGGCCGGGGAGGGGAGCAGAGGGAACCCGGAGCCCTCTGGCTCTGCAGAGCCTGGCGCTGTTTACTGTGCTCTGTGGTTGGATTACACCACGTACAGTAATTCTCCTCGCACTGCCAGTAATTTCACTGACTTACCAAGCAGGCATCATTTCCTGAAAGTCAGCCCTGGACTTAGAGGAAGTAAGAGCCCTCTCGTCGTGACTAAACAGTCTATGCAAATCTCCGGGCGCAGGACAGCTCTGCCGGGCCCTCAGTCTCCATTTTCCCTCCTCTGCCTGCTGCATATGTTGGCTTTTAAAGCCCCCCGATGAGCCCGGGCCGTGAATGGACCTTTCTCCACTTTCCGCTGAGCACCCTCCCCCTGCTGCTGCCTCCCGCGCCGACAGCCCCCCGAATGCTGCTCTAAAATGTCCCAAATGCAGTTCTGGCTGAAGTTCCCGTCTCTTTTCAAGGTAAAACCTCGTTTTTCCTGGGTTTTTCCTCCTCCTCCGTGGAGTTCCTCGTGCATTTGGACGCTCTCACTTGCTCCCCGGGAGTTGTGCAGTGGCTGCAGAGTTTTGGGAGTGACACCTCTCCACGTTGGGTACCGGGAATAGATGGGTTTTTTTTTTCTTTTGTCCCGAAGATGTGATTTCTGTTTTGTTGGAACCTGCATTCCTGAACGTTATTCTGTCAGTCAGAGCTCGGTCGCTGAGTGTAGAATTTGGAGGGAAGGAGCTGTCTGAGGGTTGATCTCTGTGTTTGTGTGGGTGTGATGGTTTTGAGGGGTTTTATTTCCAAAGTTGATGCGGGGTGCAGGGAGTGAGGGCAGCACCATCCAGCCGGAGCTAAACCCTCCACATTGCCAGTTTATTCCCCCAAACTTAGACAGACTTTGAGGTTTGGCAGCTAAAAGATTTTATAGTGATCATCTGCAGCTGCTGATTTGGTCGTTCCTGAATAATAATCTGTGACTTTTGAGGTGCCAAATCCCTCTTGGCTGGAAGTGTGGCTGTGGTTGTGGGTGTGTATTTGGGTATATAGATGGGGTTTTGGGTTTTTAATAAAACCCCCTCTTCACTTGGGTGCTCTGCAGCGCAGTCATCCAGAGCTGCTCTGCAGACACTGTTTCCTCAGTGTCTGGATTGTGAGAAAATAAACCATTTCTATTGATGGCTTGATGGAAAAAAAAATATTTTTAGGATGCTTGTTCTGTCTGTATTTAGACTTCACCTGTTCTTTCATTATTTTTAACACTTTGTTTTGGCTGAGGGAGCTGAGCTGTTCCCAGGGGCTTGGAGAAAGATTAAGTGTCTGGGCTGGGGTACCCTGATTTTTTCCTGATCTTTTCTAGGGAGATCATTGTTTGCTAATCTCAGTTTTGGGATAATGACAGAAGTACCATGTACCACAGCTGCAGCAAGTCGTTCTCTGCTCTGAGACCCACCTGCAGCTCTGCCTCCAACTCTGGGTCCTCAGCCCAGAAGAGGCCTGGACCTGCTGGGGCCAGTCCAGAGGATGCCACAGAGATGCTGAATTCCAGGAATAAGATTTATGTAAAAAACAGTTGCAGAAAAGTATCTGAAATAAAGATTCTGCCTGTCAGGACAACTTCCATCTGGTGCAGAAATTCAACTTCCACTGAAACAGAAGTGCTGTTACAGTAGAACCTCTTGTTTCTAATGAGCAAAACTTAAAATTCTGATTAATCCATCTGAAACAGGAACAAAATTACATGTTTCAAACCCCAGTGCCTGAGCTTTGGTTGAGGTGATGGTTCTTCCTTTTCCCTGAGGTCACCAAGGCAGCTGCTCCTGTTTGCAGCAGATAAACCAGTGGTGTGATTAGTCCAAGCATGGTTAGTACTGGTTGTGGTTATCCATGGTCTTGTGTTAAACAATTACCCTGGGTTTGATAAATTCACAGAGGTGGTGGTGGAAGTTCTTGGGGCAGGGAAGCTGGCAGGTGATTAACTTTAGTGCTCTTTAGTTAATGTAATTAGTTAAGACAAATGAGAGACTCTGGAAGTTTGTGAGTAATGCCTGGTAATGCTGGCAGAGGATGGGATCACTGCATCACTTCCAAGAGGAGTATTGTCCTCCCTCTGCCCTGGAGGCTGGTTTCCTCTCCCCAGTTCAGCCCAGTGGAGTGTTCCCTGGGGATGGAAGGGGCTGAGTGACGTTTGCTGGAATGTCTCGGGTTGGGTCACGAGGCTTTCCCATATCCTGTTGCTATTCCAGCCCAGCCCTTGCCTATTGTTGGGACCCTGACAGCCACTCTGTGCTGCCCCACAGCCTCCCCTGCCATGGCACAAGTGTGCAGATGTTTCCTCCTTCCCCAGCCTCTGCCAGTGCCCTTTGCAGGTGAGCAAACCCTGCTTGGAAGTGTCTCAGCAATGGGACCGGGTGGGATCTGGCACCATCTGGCTCCTGCACAGGCCACTCACTCTGGCCATGGCCAGACCCACCCAAGTGGTGTTCTGCTTTCTCGAGTGTGAAGGGGAGTCCAGAGATCCCAAGGTGCTAAATCCCTGTGCCTTGATTTCTGGGTAATCCTAAAATAGCCACAGAAATATCAGGAGCAGGAGCTGCCCAGGAAGCGCTGCCCTCGCTCCCTGAGTCTTTAGGTCCACCAGTTGGTAATTGAGGAATCCAAGCTCCCCACATCACACCTGCCATTGCTGGAGTGCTTCCAGCACCTGCACTGATGGCTTCAGGGCACACACTGGCCAAACAAGACATCCCTGGGCAGGAGGGGAAGGGCACGTGTCTCAGTGGTTTAAACACTACAAGCCCATAACTTTTGATAGCAATCAGGGGAGTCTGACCCAGCTCTTGGCCTGAAGCCCTTGGTAACAGCAGGGCCAGGCTCAGCTGCTCGAGGGTTTATGTCAGGCAGGGCTAAGTGACTTTTAAGAGTCTTTGGCTGCCTTTCTGCCTGAAGTGGGAAATTGGCCCTTTACTGGAAGTGAGCAGTGACTCCTCCTGTACCAGCCCCTGGCTCTGCTGGCAGCAGCCTGGTGGGTTACCCTGGTGCTCTGACTGACACAGCTGTGAGCAACCACAGACCCACCCATGTTGGCAGCATC
>JANPWX010000232.1:67384-92944 GCA_024734555.1 Trochalopteron elliotii
TATTCAGCAGGTCCGGGGTGCTCAGGAGTGCTGAAGGACTCCAGGAAAACCACCCTGACATGGATCAATAACTTCCCCCCACAGCAGCACCTTTTGTTTGCTCACCAGGGCAAATAGTTCACTAACAATGACTAAATAACTGTCGCAACTTGAGACTCATCATTTGTGTTTACTTTGTGAGTCCAAGTCCCTGCAAGCTTTTACATCCCAGCATTTTCTGGGATGTGGGAGCTCCCTGCAGTCCTTCAACATCACCTGATTGTGGACATTTTTGGGCATTTTCACCAGCCTTCTGCTCTCTGCTGTGCCTCAGCTAGGGAACTGACATGGACACCAGCTGGCTCTGGAGGTTTTTGGAGCCATATCATCCACATCCACTGGATCTGGGTCTCAGCTCTTGCAATGCTTGTCCATCTGTGCCTCACATTTCCATTGTAGGTCACTCTCTTAGGAAGAATGAGGGAAAAACACCCAAAGTGGCTGCCCCAGGAGGCAACTGGGGTAGTCACTGCTACATTTTGAGGCTCTGCTGTGCTCAGTGTCTCTGACTGTGCTTCCCTGAGCGGTGTGCAAGCCTCAGACCAGTTGGAACTTGTCAGTTTGAGGCAACAGGAAGAGAGCTGAGCTATTGGAACACAAGAAATGGCTGCAGACTTTAATCCCAGGCTTGCAAATTGGATGGTTAAAAGTGCTGGAGAGCACATATATCTCCCAGGACAGAGGGACCCAATGCCACATTGCTCTGGTTCTCGTATTATTGTTGGGTTTTTATGTAGAAGCCCAAATCCCTGCAGAAATGGTTCTGTGGTGGCCTCTTTCCAAACATGTGAGCTCTGGTTGAGACCTTCAATGCCCAGAAAATCCTGGAGTTCTGTGTCTGTGGAGTGCACAATAAAAACTTACTGGGAAATGCTGTTCTAAATCCAGCATGAAGAAAACAAGGGAGAAATAAAGGTTGTGAAAGTGTGAGACTGACTTGTGTGAGCACAGCAGGATCTCCAGCAGAGTCCCTGTCCCTGTGATGTTCCCTGTCCCTTGTGTCCCATGCTGTTCCTCACGTCCTGCCCTTGCCCCTTGTGTTCTGCTGAGCTCTTGGGCTCAGATAAGGCCAATTAACTCCTTGGAATTCCATTTATAAACGACTTCCTTTGGAAAGGAATCACCAGCTAATTTTAAATGTTGTCTTATCTGTGTTTGCTGAGGCAGTTGGGGTGGGGTTGCTGCCTTTTTGGGCTGTTTTTTAACTGAGTAGCATTTCCTGAGGTGGTGTCAGTGAGGTGCATCCTGGACAGGAGATTTTGGTTTCATTTTTGCATGAAAGTGGCACCATGTGCTGGGACACTGGGTGAAAGAACTACCACATTGATTCACCACTGGCCTCTGCACATGGGTATTAGCAGCTTACATAATCTTGTCTCTCCCCACATCACCACACCGTTGTAGTTTTCCATAGAATTGCAGGAATTTTGTCTTTTGAGCAGCCAGAGCAGTTACTAAGCTACAGTGGTGGAACATCAGTCACGTTACATCCTGATTCCTGTGATCCAGGACATCCCTCTGACCCACAGCCCACTGCTGGGTTATCAGGGGTGTAATTTTTCCAGAACTTTTGTCTCAGGGACCCAGACAGAGCAGGAACACCAGTCTCTCACAGCTCTGATGCATGGGACATCCCAGGAGCCAAGCTGGGTGCATCCTGGGGGAGACCCACCTGTAGATCCTGGGTACAGGAACAACCTTGTGCTTTGTGCTGTTTAAAAATAAACATTCCTGAGTCGCTGAGAATCCCTGGATTGAGGTGCCCAGAGCTGAAGCTGGAGGTGGTTTAGGATCAAAGTGGAAAGGGCTGGACACAGAAGTGCTTCCATGTGCCTGTGGGGAGAGCTGTTATCCCAAGGAAAGGAGCTGTATCCAGTATGCTGGCTCTGTTTATCATTCAGGAATGGGCAGAGAGGGAAGAGCTGCCACCCTGTGAAATATTTGCAGAAGCAGCAGACAAAACAGCTTTGATTGTAATGGAGTTGTGAAATAACCTTTTAAAAATAGTCCCTGTCATACATTGTATTTTCTGTCATCCATCTCACACATTCCCAGTGTTTTTAAGGCTGGGAAGCACAGCCCAGCCTTGGAAAGTGTGTGACTGGAATCTGTGAGCTGCTGATGCAGTTTTTTGTTGCTCATTCACAGTATGTTCAAGATGTGAGCTGCTTTCTCCCAGCTCAGAACCCAGAGAAGGGATTTACAGAGGGAGGTTGGCTTGGCAGCCACATGGGACTGATTCCCTTCCCAGGGAAGTCACAGCAAGGTGGGACAAAATGGAGAATAATGCAGAGAGGAATAAAGTGGAGTAAGAGTGAGGCTGTGATTGTGCAATTGTCAATCTCTCTCCTGCTTCCAGCCCTGTGCTCTCATGGATCTGTGCTCCTCTTCTCTGGATGCCCTTAGCACAGACGGAGGAGAAAATCAAACCAGGAGGTGAGGAAGGGTAGGGAAAGTCAGGAATTGTACAGGTTCCATCTCCCACTGCAGCTCCTGCTCCCACCTGCTTTGGCCCTCACAGCACATTGTCACCTGTGTGGGTGGTTTTGAAATGCTCTGAACAGCCAAGGTTGTTCCTGTTGCTTCCTCTGTGATTCCTGATGTGGAATGCTGAGTGCCAAAGCTGGGTCAGGATAGCAAAGGTTTGTGCTTTGGGGATTTTTGTGATGCAAACTCAGCCTTGCATTTGCTTCCTGCTGCTGGAGCTGTGAGAGCACATCCTGCCCTTCCAGCAGCTCCTGGCCTTTCTCCTGTCTGAGACCAAACTGAGCTTGGATTTGTAGGTGGGGATGTTTCACCTGCGCTCCAGATTTGCTGGCACTGAAAACAGTTCTTCTGTCCAGCTTCCTTCTGGTAATTCTGACTCAGGCTTCCAGGAATGGAGGGTGGGTTTTTTCTTTCTTCTTTTTATTTTTCTTAAATTTTGTTTAAAAATAGGGGTGTTTATGCCTAAGGACTTCCCATCTTTCTCTGGTGGAGCATGGGTCTGTCACTGAGCCTGGTGCTCTGCACAGGCTGTAAACTTGGAGTAGTGCTACTCCTGGAGTTGCTGATTGCTTTGGATGCCATGAGCTGCTGGCCTGACCTTGCACTCTGTCGGGAAATTCCAGAGTGAATTAGTTTGTGTGGGAGTAAAGGATCTCCTCAGCCTGGAGTATCTTGAGAGCTCTCTCTTCTTGTGGAGTGTCTTGGGAGCTCTCTCCTGGCAAGCTGCATGGTCCAGGGATCACAGTGTCCAAGGATCTTTGTTGGTGCCTCTCCATGTTTGCCCTTCCTCACCTGCACCTTCTGTGTTCCAGCTGTTCTCTCCCAGCACACCATTCCCTGGCCTGAACAGCTCCAGTGACCACGTTCCTGCTGTCCCCAACACCCCACTCCTCATCAGCTACCAGGTGAGAGCCATGCTGGCCTCAGTGGGATGCTCCTGGTGACATCCCAGTGCTGGGGGGAGCAGTTCTGACCTTTCTCCCTTCAGAGGAGTGAGGCAAGAAATTCAGACAGGCACAAGTCCTTGCCCTTTCCCAGAAATGTGTTACATTTCCCAGAGGGGAACTTCACTGTGTTCAGGAACACTTGGGGCACTCAGGACTTTGCTCTCTGCTGTGGGCACAGTGCTGGGTGTAAATCTGGGCCAGGTGCCTGCTCAAGGCAGGTTGGGCAGGGTTCACATGACCCCACAGCCCATGCCAAAAGTGGTGCAAACATCTTTCCCCGATTTGGTGAGAACCAGGCATTTAGCAGTTCTTAGAGCCTCTGGGGTGGGCTCCCACTGCTTCTGGATGGTTTTCCTTAGTCTGGGAATGAGATGGATTGTGTTTAGGGGGGCTGTGGCTTTGGGGCATGGTTTCAGTGGCAGTTTGAGGCCAGGCACAGCACCACACATGCCTGTAGCTCGGCAAGAACATTAACGTTGGGTCAATGCTGTTTTCTTCAGTCTCAGGCTCTTGCAGAGGAGGAAGATGAAGGCGAAGAGGAGGAAACAGAAGAGTTGGGGCAGACAGAGACCTATGCAGAATATGTCCCTTCAAAGTGTGAGTGTTGCCTTGGGAACTTCTGTTCACTTCATTGTGGACCAACCTAATTTAATTGTGTGTTTGCTGTGGCACCTCCCAGGCTTGTGGTTTTCAAGGAGAACTCTACAGTGCCCTGAGCTCTGGCTGGGTGATGAGCTCTGGAGGTGCCCCTGGGAGTAAAGACCTCAGCTGACCTGTGTTCTGTTGTCATGTAGCCAAGATTGGGATGCACCATCCTGACCTGGTGGTTGAGACGAGCACCCTGTCCAGTGTCCCCCCACCTGACATCACCTACAGCCTTTCCCTGCCCTGCTCCGTGGCTGACAAAGGCTCCCTGTCTGCACTGCAGCTGGAAGCCATCATCTACGCCTGCCAGGTACCTCCTACACCTCAGGTGTCCCACACCTGAAGGAAAGTGCCTCTTGCAGGGACAGGTGTTCACATGTGTTTTAGAATGACTGGAATTTGGGTGATGGAACTCCTCTGGCATTTTAAATTTGAGAGACTGTTTGAAGCCAGGGACTTCTGTGGTATCTGTTTCCCTAAGAGCCAAGAACCCTGAACTTTCCTTGCAGAGGGCTTTACATTTTGGGGGCCTTTCCCATTAACTGCCACTTGTGAGCTTGACCATGACCCCTGACCTTTCCTGCTGTCGTTTGGCTGAGCAGTGCACGTGCATCTGTGAGATGTGTGAAAGGGTTAAATGGTGCTCACATCAAAGCTCTTAGCAAAGGCAAATCTAGTTTAATTTTCAGTTTTGCTCTTGATTTTGCAGCAACATGAAGTTTTATTGCCCAATGGACAGCGAGCTGGGTTCCTGATCGGGGACGGTGCCGGAGTCGGGAAGGGCAGGACCGTTGCAGGCATCATATTTGAGAACTTTCTTAAAGGGAGGAAAAAAGCTCTGTGGTAAGTTGTTGGGTGTTTTTTTTTTTTTTCTTTTTTCCCGTAAGACCTTGGAGTTAGTTTGGATCTGGAATTAAGGAATTCTTTAGTGGTGATGTTGGCTTTAGAGTTGAGTCATGCTGTGGCCTTGGGTAAGTCGTTTCCACATTTCCACCTCTCAGTGACTGACTGCTGCCTGTGAAATGGGAATATTCCCCCTGCAGCAGGGATGGAGAATGAGTCACTGTGAAATAGCAGGTTTTGTGCTCCTTGGGGTGAGATGTCAAGCCTGGTTCTGCTCTCCCTGGAGTCGTGGAGGGTTGTTCCTGGGTTTCCCGGGTGCAAAGCCAAGAATATGGGGCTTTGCTGCAGTTCACAGCCTGTGCCGAGGGGCAGACAGGCTGTCACATCTCACATTGGGGTGTGTGGGCAGTGGGAGATGTGAGAGCTCTGCACAGCTCCTCCTGCTTTAGTCAGAGCTGTTAATCACCGGAGCTGTTAATCACCGTGTGCCCTGACTCCCTGGGGACATACCCAGCCCCAACTGCTGGGGGAGATAACCAGCCCCAGGAGGAGATAACCACCCCACATCTCCCTCACAGGTTCAGCGTCTCCAATGATCTCAAGTATGATGCTGAGAGAGACCTGAAGGACATTGAGGCATCCCACATTCCTGTGCATGCTCTGAACAAGGTAGGAGAGGAGCTGCACTGCTGCTCTGGGAATCAGCCCCCGGGAGGAGTTGGAGGCTGTGGCTGAGCACGTGGAGCAGGACGAGGCTCAGGCAGCAGCAGAGCCTCTGTTCCCTCCTCCCAGCCAGCTCTTCCCACTTGGGGCTCCAGCTATTTTTATTGTGGAGCTGCACAGGGAGCACAGAGCTATTCCCTGCAGGGAGTGGGAAGTGTCTGCAGACAAGTGAAAGTACGGCAGAGTTGGAACCTTCTTCACCATTGCTAAGGAATCCTGGGGAGAGAGCAGCTCTGAGATGTGCTCTGCACTCCTGGGCCAGCCTTTCCCAGTGCTGGTTCATGGAATCACTTCTCAGAGCTGTAGGGAGCACAGAGATGCCCAGACTGGTGTCTATTGTGACCTGTGGATGAGTCTCTGTCCAGTGTCTCCCAGTTCACTTAAATCCTCTCCTCTGGTTTTAATGGTATTGAACAACCAGCTCTTACAAAGTTCATAGAAGCCACAGGTGTTTGACACCTCTGAATGTGCTCCACTAAGAGCTTGAAAGGGGTTTTGTTTTCAGCCCCAAAAAACTTCAAATGGAACTTTCTTCAGCTTGGGACCAGGGTTTTTCCCCTTACCTTGTATTTCATTACACGTGGGACCCATGGCAGCAAGACAGGCAACAATCTCATGTGGTCAAAGAGAAAATGATTTTCTAGAGGAGGTGTCAAAGCAATGAAAGACTCTAAACTGTAACTTTAAAAAAAGGAAGCACTTTTTTTGCCAGAAAATCTACATCCTTGCGTGGTCCCCACAGTTCACTGCAGGCTTCCAGATGTGCTGACACATTGGCTGGGGCACTTCTCCAGGCATTTACAGTCCCTGTCATCACCATATTTCAGTGCCAAACACAAATGCTGAAGACATCAGCTACCAACAGCTTTTTGCCTGTTCTGAGCTCAGACTGGGATTTGTTCTCAGCATGGGAATGTGTGTCCTGCACGGCTGCAGCACGGAGTGTGGGCGGGGGTGGGTGTGACATGCTGGGGACAGAAATCAAGCAATCACAGTGTGTGTGTGTGTGTGCTCCTGCTCTTCTTCCTGCAGATTAAATATGGTGACACAGCTACCTCAGAAGGAGTCCTCTTTGCCACCTACTCGGCGCTGATCGGTGAAAGCCAGGCTGGGGGACAGCACAGGACGCGCTTGAAACAGATTTTGGAGTGGTGCAGGGAAAACTTTGAGGGAGTTGTATCCTTAAAAAAACCAAGAGATAAAAACTGGAGAGAGAGAGAGAGAGAGAGAGAGAGGAACTGCTGCTTGTGACTGTGCTTCAGCAGGGAACAAAGAGCTTGGGGCCATGTGAAGTCACGGGGAGCAGCCCAGTGCCTGCAGGAGACAGGAATCCCCCACACTCAGATCTCCTCCTCCTCCTCCCAGGATGCAGCTAAGAGGAGGAGGGGAAGAAGCAGCTGGGATTAACCTTTTCAGCATTCCTCTCCCTCAGTATTACAAGACACACCTTGGAGGTGAAGGGAGAGGGAGGGGTGGATGACTTTGGGTCTGAAGAGCACAGGGCTGGGCAAAGCCAGCAGATTCCATGTGTGGGCCATGAGTCAGTCCTGTTGATACTGTGACAGGTTGTTCGGTTGCTTGGAGGAGACTGGGCTCTATTGTCTGTCTGCTCCCATCCTTGGGATGAAAATAGATCCTTTTTCCTTGACTGACATTCCCCTCCAGATCGTGTTTGATGAATGCCACAAAGCCAAAAACGCCAGCTCTACCAAAATGGGCAAAGCAGTGCTGGACCTGCAGAACAAGCTGCCTCGAGCAAGGGTTGTCTATGCCAGTGCCACAGGTGAGCTGCTCTGCCCACGGTGTGGGTGTGAGAGTGGCAGAGGTCCCCTCTGACCTGAAGGGACACCCTGAAGTGTGAGTGTGTGTGAGATCCTGTAGGGAGAGGCCAGTGGTGCTGCAGGGCTAGAGAGGAGCTCAGCGTGCTGAGATCTGCCCCAAGCCCCATCACTGATGTTACTTGTGACTTTTTGGTGGATCAGATCAATTTCTCTCCAGTTTAACTAGTTCCTGGCCAGCTGTTCCAGCTGCTTGGTGACGTTTACCCACTGAATGTAGGGAGGCCAATGTTTGGAAAGGTCTCCAAAGGCATCATGGCAAATGACAACCTCTTCAGAGTTCTCTTCACTTGAGTCACAACTATTCCCAAGTGCTGTGGGTTTGCTGACAGTGATTTCTGTCCTGACAGGTGCCTCAGAGCCAAAAAACATGATTTACATGAGCCGCCTGGGGATCTGGGGAGAGGGAACCCCATTCCGAGCCTTCGATGAGTTCCTGCACGCCATTGAGAAGAGGTGAGTCCTGTCCAGCCCTGTGCAGGTGGGGAAGTGGTGCAGTGCCCAAGGATGGTGTGGGCAGCATGAGCTGGGCTGGGGCTGGTTCTGGAGAGGCACCTGCATTGTGCTGCCTGGGAGCAGAGGGAGGGTCCCACAGCTGGGGCTTAGAGCTGGGGTTCAGACCTGAGGTTCACAACTGGGGTTTCACAGCTGGGGCTCAGAAATGGGGCTCAGAGCTGGGATTCAAAACTGGGGTTCCACAGCTGGGATTCAAAACTGGGGTTTCACAGCTGGGATTCCAAACTGGGGTTCACAGCTGGGGCTCAGAGCTGAGCTTCCAAGAGTTCCAAAGCTGGACCCACAGCTGGGTTCTGGTTCCAGAGCTGAGGTTCATGACTGGGGTTCACATCTGGGGCTCTGAGGTGGGTCCCACAACTGTCATCCTCTCCCAGGGGAGTCGGCGCGATGGAGATTGTGGCCATGGACATGAAGGTCAGTGGGATGTACATTGCTCGGCAGCTCAGCTTCACTGGGGTGACCTTCAGGATTGAGGAGATCCCTCTGGATGAGCAGTACAAGGCTGTCTACGACAAGGCAGCCAAGCTGGTGAGCTGGGCCCCTTGTAGGGGGAGGCTGAGGTCTGACCATGCTTTGGGCACAGCCACTGGTATGTGGGAAGGTGTGAGGCTCCTAAATGTGGCCATGACCTCAAATGTAGGAAGGAAAAGAGGTACAGAATGCTCAGCTGATGTAATAAAAGAACTTAGACCTTTTGTTTCTATTTGGAAGTTCCCCATTTGCAAAGCAGAACTGCATCGTGCTGATGGAAAGGATGACCACTGTTGATTCAGCCCAATGCACACTGACTCTAAATCAGATTATCAACCCTCAGGCTTTGCTGATCACCCCCCCCCGTGGCAGGAATGACAACGGGCATTATATTAACTCATTCTTCTCGGTATTATCTGCAGTGGGCAGAGGCCTTGATGGTGTTCCAGCAGGCAGCAGACTGCATCGGGCTGGAGTCTCGGAAGTCGCTGTGGGGTCAGTTCTGGTCGGCTCACCAGCGCTTCTTCAAGTACCTCTGCATCGCCGCCAAGGTGCGGCGGCTGGTGGAGCTGGCCCGGGAGGAGCTGGCCAGGGACAAGGTATGGGAGCAGCACCAGCCTCACCTGGGGTTTGGTCTAGTCTGCAACCAAAGGGAGTTAATTATTGCTCGGCTTGGCAGCCAGTCCAAACCGCTTTAAGGCTGAATTTCTCTTCAGAGTGAAGGGCAGTGTCTGGGTTTCTGAGAGGATTCCCTGTGGATGATGCTGGGGAGTTAAGGTGGTCTTGTCTCCTGAGGTGTTGTCTGCTGTTTGTGTGGGATTCTGGGTGATGTTCAAGCTGGAAGTGTTCAAGGCCAGGTTGGATGGGACTTGGAGCAACTTGGTCTAGTGAAATTGTCCCTGCCCACGACAGGGGGTTAGAATGAGATGAACTTTAAGGTCCTTCCAACCCAAAGCAATCTGTAATTCTACAGTTCTAGAAGAGGTACCAAACCTTTCACCTCAAGTACAGCTCTGTCCTTTCTTCTGTCCTTTCTTCTGTCTCCTATGCCTCCAGCCCATTTCTGAAAACCAAATACACTTTGGTGACAGTGCACAGGGCAGGTCTGGCAGCTCCTGGGTGATTTGGTCCCTTGGATTGGTTTCCATGTCACAGAACTCCAGTCTAGGGGACAGCGTGGTCCTTGGAGACAGGTGCACCTTGGAGATTTTAGGCAGAAACTTCCTAGCACAGTCAGTGAGGTTCTGTGCTCAGAGTCCCCCTCTGTGGGGTGTTGATGCTGAAAGATTTGAGAGATGGTTCTTCCTCAGGAGCCCTGCTACGGGCCCAGCATGGATTTACCTGGAACAGGGGCCAAGGGGAGGTACCTGGGGCTGGGAAATGCCTCAAGCCTGTGGCAGTGCAGCTGCCCTGGCACCTCACTGTGCCATCCCTCATGCCCCCCATCCCTCGTGTCCCCACAGTGCATTGTCATCGGCCTGCAGTCCACGGGGGAGGCTCGCACCAGGGAGGTCCTGGACGAGAACGATGGGCACCTCAACTGCTTTGTCTCTGCTGCAGAGTGAGTTAAAAATCCCTGTTTTCCTTTGTGTGGTGTGTGGGAGGTTGGAGGGGTGGGGGGGAAAGCTTTATCCTGGGGCATGGAACACTGGCAGGTCTTAAAATGCAGTTTGATGTCACCTCCCCCTGTACTGTGGAGGGGACACTCAGGTGGGTCCTTGGGGCACTGTATCCTCAGTGGGACTGTATGAGCTGCATCCTGGATTTAGAAGTCTCCCGTGGACTTACAGGAAGAGCCTGATCCTACTCTCTACACACATGAAAGAGTTGACAGAAAGACAGCCAGAATTGTAGCTCAGAGGTAGTTTGTGTGGATCTGGCTCTGGAAAACGAGGCAGTTGACACAGAAGAAATGAGCAAGAGAATTTACTGTGATAGCAGAGGCTGGGATGATGCTGTGAGGTGGTGTCAGTGGAGCAGGGGGAGGAAGGAGTGGTCTGAGGAGTTTAGATCCACCAGAGTTGGCTTTTAGCTCACAGACCAGTGTCCTGGTTGTGTGGCCATTGTTCCCAGCTAACAGAAGAGCTGCCTGTGTCAGGAGTGAGCCAGCTGCAGGACTTGTGCTACCTGTTCAGCAGAGAGCAAGGCTTCTGCTCCCCCTTCCAAAAACCCAGCCCATCCCTGAATGTGGCTGTTCCTGCATGACGGGGGACAAAAATCTGGGATTGGTTTGGGTTTCCTCTGTTCTGCAGAGCTGTTTTCTTCTAAGTGACTTTTGCTGCAGTTGGGAGCAGTGAGAGATGCCCGAGGCAGCTTGAGGCCGGGTTAGGCCAAGCTTTCCTCCCTTGAGGGGGTTTGGGTTGATCTGTGTCACTCCTCTCCCTCCAACCCATTTCTGAAAACCAAATACACTTTGGTGACAGTGCACAGGGCAGATCTGGCAGCTCCTGGGTGATTTGGTCCCTTGGATTGGTTTCCATGTCACAGAACTCCAGTCTAGGGGACAGTGTGGTCCCTGGCGGAGCAGAGCAGGAGGAGGGGTCTGTCAGGGGTCCCTGTCTGTGTGAATTGTCCCCACTCCCAGGGGCAGGAGCTCGGTGTTCCACAGCCCTGGCCAGATCACCAAGTGTCTCCTGGCAGCTGCTCAGCCTCCAAATGTGTGTCCTGGTGTTCCAGCACTTTGGGGGATTTCTGGAGGGGAATGTGCTGGGAAGGAGCAGTTTAAAGATGCCAAGAAATGGGGTTAAAAATAAACATGGTCCTGTGAGTGGATTCCTGCCCAGGGCTCTGTTTTCATGGAGATGGGGAGTGTGGGAAATGAGGGAATTTCACAGCTGGGAGGCTCCAGAGTGACCCCAGCACACAGGACAAGCGTTCCTGGTGTTACATAACTGCAGTTACAGAGCTCTGTCCCTCTGGGGAGCAGTGTGGTCATTGTCCCCTTCAGCTCCTCATGTCAAAGGTCTTGGAGCTCCCTCCCCAGTTCCCAAGTCTCCCTTTTCTCACCCAGTGGAGTTGTCAGGTCCAGCCTCTCACCTGTTGCTTGCAACGTTTGGTTTTGGGTTTTTTTGTTGGTTTTTTTTTTTCAAGTGGAGCTCAACCAGCATCACCCCATTGCCCTGGGGGTTCATCCACACAGTCAACATTTAAACATTTGCTCTTTGATTTGCAGAATAGCCCACAGAAACCTTTGATTTTCACCTTTTCTGACTTTTTTTTCTTACATTCACTTGGAACCACTACAGATCCATGCTCTGTCCCTTGATTTTGTGGGAAGCAGGCCCACGGCCAGGGAGTTGGAGGACTTTGTGGGAGCACATTTGTTGGATGGCCTGACAGTGGTCTGTGCTCTCGGGGCATGGAGAGGGACACTGGGGCTTACTGGATTTTTGGTGTAACAGTTTCCCAATGTAGGGTTTCCCATTTAAAACTCCTTCTTGGTTGCTATATAAAGGACCTGCAGGTCCAAGAGCCACCTTGTACCAAGGGCTGGTTGAGCCCAAGCTGGTGGCCATGGATGGGGTGGATTGACCTCTCTTCCATGGAGTGTGGGGCTATCCCAAACACACACTGGTATGTGATAACCAGCACATGTTGCTGGTAGCTGGAATAAATGTTGCATCTTACTTTCAGAGGCGTCTTTCTATCACTAATTCAGAAGCACTTTCCTTCAACCAAAAGAAAGAGAGAAAAAGGAACTGGCATTAAAAGAAAACGTAAGAGCTCCCTCACTCCCAGCCCAGCCCCTGCCTCCTGCCCTGCTGCTCCCCACCAGCCACTCAGCTTCTCTGCCTTTTGCCCTTCTCCCCACTTCATGCTTTTTGCTGCTCTCACTGGTTTTGGTTTGCCCTCCTGCACATCTCTCATTGCTCCCTCATCTAGAGGACAGCAGCTCTGAGTCATCCCAACTTTTCTTCCCTCTGCCCCACTGTGCTTGCCCTGACCCTTCCCCTTGACCCACGCTGGGGGCAGATGGCACAAGGCCTGGCTGGTGTCTGAACCCCTCCTGCAGTAGGGAGAGTCCTCCACAACCCCTTACTTAGAGCACAGCAGGTGTCCTGAGAAAAAAAAAAAAATTCCTAGCCAAATTATTTGTTGTGGCTGCAGGTAAGAAGAGAATTGGGATTTCTCCTCCAGTGCCATGTGGGACAGGGGGAAGAGGGGGCAGCAGCAATGGCGGGTTGTGCAGCAGCCTGTGCAAGCTGATCAATGAACCCTCTCATGTAGCAGGGGCACGTTGTGCTGTGCCTACAAGTGAACAATGTCCTAAAACACCAGTGCCTTCCTGTGTCCTGCACACCCTCTGGAGGCAACACCCTGGGATTCCTTCCCTGGGGAGCTGGCACTGCTTAGAGCCAGCCATGCACCCATCCTGACGTGTGCAGCCAACTTCAGCCCTGCTCAGGAGTGCCTTGTTCTTCCTTTCTCTCTCTTCCTTTCTCTTTCCTGCTCTCCCTCCCTCCTTAATTCCCACCCCCACCTCAGAGTCTCTGTCTTTCTGATGTCAGACTGTCATTTGGGGCAGGCTCAGCTCTTTTGGGATTCCTCCTCCTGCTCCTCTCTCTGAGCTGTCCCTCTGTCCTGCACTGGTGCCCTGCTGGGGCTGGGGCTGTGACACCACTCCCTCTGTGGTGCAGGGCGGCCGAGGGGCCGCTGCCCCAAGGCTCTGCGGGGCCCGTGTGACCAAGGGGTCATCAAGATCAGTGATGACAGCAGCACCGAGTCCGACATGGGGCTGGACAGCGACTTCACCTCCTCCCCAGAGTCCCTGCTAGAGACAGATGATGTCATCTTCGTGGATCACACGTTTGGCTGCACTGGAGAGGACAGGGGTGAGCGGGGCAGTGACATGGGGACAGTGGGGAGAGGGGCACTGGGTCCTGCAGGGACCCCTTCAGGCTTGGGACAGCCTTGTGATCCTTGGCTGGATTTTATGCGGGAGGTCATGCTTGGGCTTGTGAGGTGGATCCATGTTCACCCTCTGTGATCAGCAAGCAGGAGGGATCTGCCCTGTGTGCTCCTTCCCCCAGTAGAAAGGGGAGGACTGAAGGGAACTCACTCCGTGCTCAGCATTGCAGGTCATAGTCCCTTTGTCCAGCAACAGTGCCTCCAAAAACCCTCTGGGATAACATTTTCCCCCTCTCTGATGTCCAGTTACCAGGGAACTCTAAACTTCTGCATTTCACATTGCAGGTAGTTTTCACATGCTGGCTTCCCAGAAAGAGTTGCACGGCCTGAGAGAGCTGAGGGTGGAAAAGATGAAACAGGACCTCCTAGCAAAAGTGAAAGCACTGGGCAAAGAGCTACCTCTCAACACCTTGGATGAACTGATCGATTATTTTGGGGGCCCAGAGAACGTGGCCGAGGTACTTCCCACTGTCAGTGTGTTTTGGTGGCACTGGGTGACAGGGAAAGGGGCCAGCAAAGAATCACAGACTCATGGAATAGTTTGGGTGGGAAGGGACCTTAAAGATCATCTCATTCCAGCCCTCTTTCCTGGGAAGGGACACCTTCCACTATCCCAGGTTCTCCAAGCTCCATCCAGCCTGGCCTTGGACACTTCCAGGGATAGGGCACCCACAGTTTCTCTGAGCAATCTGTAGGGAAAAATACAGGGAAAAATTTCTTCTACAACAAAAAAAAGAAGGTTCTTGCTGGCAGACGGTTTCCTCTCTGTGGCAATGTGAAAAAGCAGTTGGGAGTTGACTGGGTGGCCTTGCTGGGCCGTGTGGGTCCCCGTGCTGCAGCAGCCCCTTTCCTGTGTGCAGATGACGGGCCGGAAGGGACGGGTGGTTCGCAGGCCCGACGGCTCCGTGGTGTTCGAGTCCCGCGCCGAGCAAGGGCTCTCCATAGACCACGTCAACCTGAAGGAGAAGGAGCGTTTCATGCAGGGGGAAAAGGTGAGCTGGGCTCGAGCTCCAAAAACCTGCACGGGACTGAGTGTGCTGAGAGGGGGAGGGCAGGGAGGGTGTCTGTGCCTCCGTGTGCCCTGCCAGCCTCAGGCCAACAGCTCTCTGTGGGTTTCTCCTGCTGGAAGGTGACAAAGCCTCCCAGTTCTCCTCGTGGGCTGGTGTTGCCCTGACTTTTTCTTGCTTTTCACTGTTTGCAGTGTTGTAGTGGAGATTCTCACGCAGCTTCATGTAAACTATGTATATATTTAGAATTTATCTATTTTGTTTACATATTTCACCTCTGAGAGGACAAGTATGATTGATGGTGATGTTCACCAACGAAGCCAAAAAGGCGGCAGCCTTTCTAGCCAATCTTTTGCCTCCTGATCAAAATGTATATAAGATGGAGTCAGAAAATTAAAATAGGAGCTTTCCTGCCTGACCTTCTGCTATCTGCCTCGTCCTTTGTGTGTCCGAAAGTGCGACAGGCTGGGGCTGCTGTGATGCCTGGGGCTGTTTCTTGAAGCTGTTTAACATGTGTCCATGAACTTCACTCTGTTCTCACTCATCTCTCCTGTAGCTCGTAGCGATAATCTCGGAGGCCTCCAGCTCAGGGATCTCCCTCCAAGCAGACAGACGGGTGAAGAACCAGAAGCGCCGGGTGCACATGACCCTGGAGCTGCCCTGGAGTGCAGACCGGGCCATCCAGCAGTTTGGTGAGGGATGGGTGTCCTTGGGCACTGTCACCTCCCCTGAGTGTGGGCCAAGCTGTGGGATAGGCCCTGGGAGGGTCAGGTGTGGTGGCAACCAGGGTGCATTTAGGAGATGTCTCTGGGGGGAAAAGAATAGAGGCACATTCAGTGGTGCTGCTGAGACTTGGCAGAGCTGGGTTTACAGCCCTGAGCTCTGGGGCAGAGGATGGATTCCCCAGGGTGAGAAAGATGGGCATTATGTGGCTTTTCTGGTTACATTCCCATTCCAGACAGGAATCTCCATCCCCATCTCCTGTTCCATCCCTGTTCCCATGTCCCCATAGGCCGAACGCACCGATCCAACCAGGTCTCTGCTCCCGAGTACGTGTTCCTCATCTCAGAGCTGGCAGGGGAGAGGAGGTTTGCATCCATCGTGGCAAAACGCCTGGAGAGCCTGGTGAGTGCCCCCAGCAGACATCAGCTGTGATTTCAACACGGCTCTGACTCCCTCTGAGCAGATTCCGGGTCAGAGCTCCCACCCACGTGGCCACTGTATCTGGGGAGATTGTGTCACCCCTGGTTGAGACATTGCAGTCATGGAATGCAGAAAGCCTTTAGCATCTTGGGATTTGGAAAAGGAAGTGAGAATATGTAACCGAGATGTTGGGAGGAATTTTAGGGAAGCAGGAACCCACTTCCAGATGCTGCAATTTCCACACTATTACTGGAGCATACACACATTATTCCCAAAAAGCTGATGAAATGATTAATGGAATAATTAGTTTGCCTCTGTTTCATTTTCTTCACTTCTGATAAACCCCAAATCCTTTGGTAAAGTCTCAGTATTCCAGAGGAACACTGCCTCCCCATGGCACATTCCCGGACATGCTTTTGGCTGTCCTTCCCTGGTGTTTTGCAACAGTTCAGAGTAAGAACCTTTTGCTCCATCTGCCTTCCCAGGGTGCCTTAACTCACGGGGACCGACGGGCCACTGAGTCCCGGGACCTCAGCAAGTACAACTTCGAGAACAAGGTGACAGGGCTGGGCTGGGGCAGCGTGGCTGAGAGGGGGCTGGAGGAGCTGGGAGAGGGAGCCAGAGCCAAACCCAGGAGGATCATTGCTAGGCAGGCCCCAGCCTAGCTCCCTGCTCCTGTGAGCTCGGAGTCATGGTCATACTGAGGCCTTTGCTTCCACTGGGAGCTGGGAAGGGAACTGGGAAGGGCACCCAGTGCTCTGCCCTCAGGGAGAGGCCTGTACTCCATTCCCCTGGGGACATGGGGGACACTGACACAACTTCCCCCTTTCCTTGTCTGTGGCCTTCCTGGGGCAGTTCTCTGTGTGACACCCTCAGCAGTGTCACCTTCATCTGTGTCACCTTCAACTGTGTATGACATCCTCAGCAGTGTGTGTCCACTCAGCAGTGTCACCCTCAGCAGTGTGTGTCCCCTCAGCAGTGTCCCCTCAGAAGTGTCACTCTCAGCAGTGTGTGTCCCCTCAGCAGTGTCACCCTGAGCAGTGTGTGACACCCTCAGCCCCATCTCGGCTGCCCGTGTCCATTCCTCCCATGTGTGACTCTGGTCTCCTCCTGCAGTACGGGGCCAAAGCCTTGGACAGGGTCCTGTCCACGATCCTCAGCCACACAGAGAACAGGGTTCCTGTGCCCAGGAGCTATGGGAGAGGGGAAGACACCTTTTTCCATGGTAAGAACATGACCAGCTCCAGGGTTTCTGCTGGATGGGTTGGTCTCAGGTTTGGGATGCTGGAAGAACCGAGCAGGAGGTCAGAGGGAGAAAACAGAGAGGAAAGTGCTGCTGGCTTACAATGTCACCCTGCCAGGCATGGCAAGGGGCTGAGTTCCTGGAGGGGAAGCAGTCCTGCAGGAATGCTGATGGGAGGTTTAACCCCAAAATGCAAAAGGTATTTTCTGCCATTCCAGAAATGAAGCAAGGGCTCATCTCTGTGGGGATCTGCTGCAACCAGATGAAATATGGCACTGTCTCCGTGGAGAAGGGTAGGTGTGGAGCTGCTCCTGCCCAAGGCAGGGGGCAGATGGAAGAGATGGGGGTGTCATGGCCCACCTGACTTTGTGGGGTTTGCTAGGCACCTGGGCAGGGTGTTTGCCTTGAGGGGAAGCTCCTGTGGGAACAGCCTGTGCTGCAGATCCCATGGCCCCCCAGCTTCCCTTGGACTGGGCTGCTGTCAGAAGGGACATGGTGGGGCTGCTGGGGGTGCTCTTTGGGAGGGGTCTGGTGGGTTCCAGCTGCACCACATTCCCTGACCCACTGTGCTCTTGCAGACTGCTCCATCACCAAATTCCTGAACCGCATCCTGGGCCTGGAGGTGGACAAGCAGAACATGCTGTTCCAGTATTTTTCCGACACCTTTGACTACCTGATTGAGAAGGACAAGAAGGAGGGCAAATATGACATGGGCATCCTTGGTATGGAGAAGGAGGAGTGGCCACAGCTCTGTCTCCTGCACCCCAGTTCCTCCCAGTGCAGTGTCCCCACCCAGCACAGATCCTGAGACCCAAGGAGGTGCTTTTGGGAGGATGTTCTTTACAACAGCCTTTTCTCCTTCCACAGATTTAGCCCCAGGAGTGGATGAGATCTATGAGGAGAGCAAGGAGGTTTTCCTGACCCCAGGGCACCCGCAGGACGGGCAGGTCGTGTTCTACAAGGTGGGCCCCTGTCTCTGCCTGGTTCTAGGCTGTGCTGAGGGAAGGTTTGTGAGGCAGACACTTGTCCTGCCCCTGGGGTTACAAATCCCTCTGTGTGTCCCTGTTCAGATCAGCGTTGACAGAGGCTTAAAGTGGGAGGAAGCCTACGAGAAGTCACTCAAACTGACAGGAACCTATGATGGGTTCTACCTCTCCTACAAGGTACGTCCCTGGGCTCTGCCAGGGTGGCGTCTCAGCTCAGGGGTGATTCCAGCAGGAAATCTGCCGTGGTTGTATGATTTCACTCTTCCTGAGGGCTGGGAAATGCCTTCAAGGACCTCCATCCTGGCAGGAATGGGTTAGTTTAGAGAAATCTGGGGAGGGAGGCTGTGCCTGTGACCATCAGCTGTACCCCACAGGTGCGAGGCAGCAAATACACCTGTCTGCTGGCAGAGCAGAGCCGTGGGAAGAACTTCATCCTCTACAAGCCAAATATTGGGAAGCAAAGCCAGCCTGAGAGCCTGGACAGTCTGCAGAAGAAATACCGACGGGTAGGTGGGACCTGCAGCCTCCAGTGTGGGGGCTGGGGGAGGCTGGAAGGGCATTCATTATAACCCTGTCACAGCTCCTGATGGCTCTGTTGTGGATGGGCAGGGAGGGTGGTAGCCCTAGGTGTCCTGACTCCCAGCCCTGGATTTCACATCTCTTCATCCTGGACACTGGAAAATTCCTAATGCTGAGTGTTCTGCTGCAGGTGCTGCCCGAGGAAGCCAAGGAGCACTGGGAGAACAGCTACCACTTCTCCTTGAAGAACTGTAACCATGCCGTGTGGTAAGGCAGCTGCAGCCCCAGCCTGCCACAGAATCTCAGGATGGTTTGGGTTGGAAGGGACCTTAAATGAAGCCCATCCAGTTCCATGGCAGGGATGGGCAGGGACACCTTCCACCAGGTTGCTTCATCCAGTCTGGCCTTGAACACTACAGGAATGGGGCAGCCACACCTTCTCTGGGCAGCCTGTGCCAGGCCCTCACCCCCTTCAGAGGGAGGCATTCCTTCCCAATATCCAGTTTAAATCTCCTCACTTCTAGCTTAAAGCCATTAAGCCACATCCTCCCTCCCTAGGCAGGACTTTGCACCCTGGGGTCCCTCACTGCGGCAGTGGGGGGAGGCTGTGGGGAGGTGAATCCCACTCAGCTCCAGGAACCTGTGCTAATTGCAGTGGTTTTCTCCCATGGTCCCTGAAGGAACAAGAGCTGCAAGCTGATCCAGGAGGGGAAGGAATGCTTCCAGGGCATGCGCCTGAGGCACTATTACATGCTGTGTGGGGCCCTGCTGCGCGTGTGGAGCAGGATCGCCGGCATCATGGCAGACATCACCAGCAGCAGCTACCTGCAGATCGTGCGCCTCAAGACCAAGGAGAAGAAGAAACAAGTCGGTGGGTGAAGTGCTGGGAAGGGGAGCAGAGCAGGGGGAAGGGGTACAGCTGCCCAGCACCAAGATTCCTTTCCTAAAAGGGGCATGTTCCAGCACGAGGGGTGGAAGCAGCCACTGCTGAGGTGACCCTGTGGGAAGGAGGGGGTGAGCCAGGTCCGTCATCCTCCTGAACACCCTCAGTGCCCTTTCCCTCTGTCCCCACAGTGCTCCATCCCTTCCCAGAGTGCTGAGGGCATGTTATGAATGGAGAGGGGAGAGCTTAGACAATTCCTGAAATCTTTGACAGCACCCCCAAACCCACTCTCACTTGCAAGTTCTTAATAAAGACCAATCAGGCCACGAATTATTTATTTGAATAGGCCAAGGAAAACAGACATGAACAGATTTACTTACTACACAGGATGAACAAAAGAAACACTACTAGTAGGTAAAGGTACCTATGTTATGGCTGGCAAAGAAATAGTATAAATCAAGAGTTAATGTTGCTTACCAAATGATAGTGGTGTGCAGAGAATGTCCTTAATTTCTCTCAATCCCCAGGGGAAGTAACTTGATTCCCATGTCTTGGTCGTCGAGGAGAACTCCCCACACACTCAGAGAGTGTATAAGAGATTTCTGATTTCATGAAAATCATAGGGGTCTTTTATAGTTGTAAAAATGGTTGTGTTCAGCAGTCACTAATTTTCCTTTCTCACACCAAGACAGAATGCTTATTGCTGGCTAAGGAGGTTTTCAGCTGAGATAATTAATCACATGAGAATTGCGGTCTGACTTAGCCACATGTGATGGGGAGATAAGGTTTTCCTGTATCAATGGGTTGAAAGGTCGTGCCTCGGGGGACTGATGTCTGTTCCTCCCCCAGGGATAAAGATTCCCGAGAACTGTGTGCACAGGGTGCGGGAGGAGCTGAAGCAGATGGACGAGGATGTGAAGCGGAAGCACAGCCGGCTGCTCCAGGCCCAGGAGCAGAGCTCACCCTTCTCCCTGCCACTGCACATCCTGCCAGGGCCTGGGCTGCCCCTGCCCTCCCTGTGCCAGGACGAGATCCTGGACTTGACCTACAGCCCTCCCAACAACAGCATTCCCGATGTGGTGTTGAACCCGGAGAGGAGAGCGCTCTGCTTCTCCTCACAGCCTGCCCTGCAGCCCCAGCAGCAGCAGCAGCACAGATTGTCCTTTGGCTTTGGCCACGCTCCTGGCCTGGAGGGCAGCGCAGCCCCCGGCCCCTCGCTGTACCAGCCCCCCGCCCTGCCACCCCCAGCCCCCCTGCAGCAGCCACAGGAGGATTTTCTCCTGCAAGATGGAAATATTAATGTCAAAGAGATCCTGCAAGACATGCTGAGGACGTTCAAGGAGGAGCCCTCCCAGGAGCGCCAGAGCGTGATCCAGTTCAGTGGGCCTTTCCCAGACTTCTGAATGCCAGCTGGGAATGCTGCTGTGGATCCGTGTCCCCTGGTGCAGAGGTGAGAGGCTGAGGAGTCCTGACTTTTCTATTGGTTTGGACTAACTCCGCTCTGGTTTTGAGGGAAGGAAAAAGCCTGGAGTTGCTTACAGCGAATTTTATTTATATATAATATTCAGTCAGGCATGTAGAGGTTTGTATGGAACGTGCCCAGGGGGAGCTGAGCGGGTCCCACTGGGCTGAGGGGCTCTGCTGGGTCGAGTCCTGCTCACAGGTCAGTGCCCAAGTGGGATTGAGGGGACAGCCCTCCTCTGCCTACCCCCTGCAGACTACTGAGTGTCCGAGCCTTCCCCAGCCCTCCAGCCCAGCAGGGCCACGGCCAGGCTCTGGAATGACCCACTGGTCATGTGCTGGTGAGTTAGAGAAGAGTGGGGGCTCAGCCCCCAGCTTGGGCTGCCCCAGCACTGCTGTGGAGCCTGAGGCTGTGCTGGCAGGCTGGGATGAAGGAGAAGAGAATGTTGTCCCAGAGGAGCTGGGAGATGCTGAGCTCAGGTGTCCTCTGGCAGGGCTGAGCAGGTGTAGTGAGAGATTGGAAACTGCCTGTGCTGCCCTTTCTGGGAAGGGACCTTGGGCTGCCTGAGCTCCGTGGGAGTGGTCAGAGCTGGCTGCACCCCCACGGTGACAGAGCTTGAGTCTGTCAGAGCTCAGCCATGCCAGGACCAGCAGGATTCCCCAGAGCAGAAGGGACACATGTCCCCTGTCCTGCACTTTAACCTCACCAGGTCGCCGTGACCAGACGTGCTTTGGCCAGTTTCCTGCTGTCACATGTTGTCCCTTCACCTGGACATCCCGCTGGTCCTGCCACTGTCCTTGGCTGGGCCAGGGACCCCCGTCCAGGGGTCTGGGTCAGGGCAGCCCAGCCGGGTCGTGCAGTGTCATTGTCATTGCCCAGGGTGTGCAGAGTCACTGTTCAGGCTGTGCAGTGTCACTGTCACCACCCAGGATTTGCAGTTTGGCTGCTCCTGCTGCAACTTCTCCTTGGATACCAAAGAACAAAGGCTTCTTTGCAAAGCCCCACTCCCTCCTGCCTCCTCCCTAGGATTGAGGGCATTGAGGTGTTTCCTAAAAGTGGGACCAGGATGATTTCAGGGAAGAACCTGGGACCATCCCTGGCTGACCTGGCCCTTCCTCTGAGAGCCCCTGGGGAAGGGGTTCCTGTGTGCCCTAACAGGGCAGTCTAGAGGGGGCTGGAGCTTCACAGTGGCTGGTGCTGTCACCTCCTCTGCGCAGTGTCACCCCCATGTCACCCCAGGGCTCAGGGACTGGCCCAGTGCCCTGTGCAGTATTGGGAATTGCTCTGGGTCCATGTTCAGTGTTGTGCTCTGGCTGTGGCAGGAGCTGACCCCCAACACCCCGAGGTCACAGACCTGCCCTGGTGCCACACAAGTGGGCTCACTGTGATGCTACTGTGGTCCCTGAATTTCGCTTTTGGGGGCCTGTCCTTACCCCCCTCCCCAGCTGGCACCTGCCCCTCAGCACCAGGCCAGGCTCAATCCCTGTGGCTGGGGGCACATTTCACCTCCTTACCTCAAAGTGATCACCAAAGATGGGGGAGCCCTCTGTGTTCCCCCCAAAGCCCTGCTGCTGCCCCCGGGGCTCCTGTTCTCCCCCAGCTGTGCTCCTCTCAACCCCAGCAGCCTCCCCCGGGCTCAGGCAGAGCCAGGCTCCCTCTCTCCACACCCTCCCCTATTTAAAGCACTGCTCGCTTGGGGCTGAATTCTCAGCAATGAGGGAAAAGGACGCCGGGAAAACCCAGCTCAAAGAGGTTTAAACTCAGGAATAGCAAGGGGGAATTCCCTGCTGGGCACCCTCTGCTGTCACCGGAGCCTTACCTGGTGGCTTTGACCTTAACTTTAAAATATATGCAATCCTCCCTCCTTGGTCTCTGAAGACAGAGCACCTTCAAGGAATCCCTTCCCTGCCTCGATCCCATGTTTTGTCAGGGTTAATAATATGTAATGTTATCTTTTAACTAAATTATTCTGCAGTTGTCCTACTGATTGTATTTTTAATGAGTCCCTGTTCTCTTCCCTGACATCTTTGTGTTGGCACTTTTTAATCTGCTTGTCGTTTGCCTTTTGTTTCTATGTATATTTATAATTAAGTTGTATATATGTAAAGAGATTTTTTTAGAATATGTGCCTTGGACTAATAATTCCTGAATTTTCTACTTGCCTCAGAAGGATAATTTTTCATTCTGCTCAGTAAAAATGGAACAGAAGCCACACGTGAGATTTCTGTAACTCCCAGCTCTGTCTCTGTCTGTCAGTCTGTCCAGCCTGCTCCAGCAGCCCAGCTTGGACTTGGATCAGGAATCCGTGGGCCAGCATCCTGCTGGCACCTGGACTTTGTATCTCTTGAGTCACCAATTTGGTGGCACTGAGGGCTGTCCCAAGCCTCCCCCTCTTCCTGGTAGAAGCCACTGCTCGTGCAGAGGAGGATCTTGCTTAGATCCAGCCTGGGCACTGGCCTTGGATGACGCAGCTCCCTCCTGGCTTGGCTGGAAAAACACAGATAAAGGAACCTCTGTTCCAGTGAGTTCCCCCAGCAGGAGCTGCCACAGCTCTGGGACATCTCATCCAGGCACTGCTGGCCCTGTTATCCTTTGGGAGGAGGGATGGGGTGACCTCCAGTGAGTGATCCCTAAATCTGAGCAGGATCCTCCCAGAATCCCTGATGTGCTGGGCTGGAGGCGTGTCAGACTTGGGAGACCCTGGGATTTTTCCTTGGGACAGACTCCCTGAGGGGGCTGTGGATGTGACAGGGAGACCCAGCATTTCCCAGGCCCTGGGAAGAGGTGCAGCAGCATTCCTTCATGGCAGAACCTGAGCTGTCCCTGCTCAGGATGGGACACCAGCCACCCTGGGCTTGGCTGGGCACAGCTGTGCCAGGACGCTGCCCCGAGGAGGAGGAGGATGATCCTGCTCGCTGTGGTCAGACACATCCCTGGCTGCAGGGGACATTTTGCCATGTCTCAACATGACTGAGTTCTGTTTTGCAGAAATTTCTCCTATCCAGGGCTTGCACCACTGCTGGACCCATCCCCTCTGCTGCCCTGCCCTGCCCTGCCCTGCCAGGAGGATTCCTGGAGACAGGATCGCAGAGGGGACAGGAGGGATCCCAGAGGGGACAAACCTTCCCCAGCTCTGCCTTTGCTCAGGGAGCCCCTCAGGAGCACGGATCATGCCGGATTTGCACTTCCTCCTCAGCACTGAGGATAATCCCTGCTTGGCTCAGGAGTTGCATAAGGTCTTGGCTTGCCAGCAAACTCCAGGTTCTCAGCAGGTGCAGCACAGCAGCCCCAGCCCCATCCCTGCTCCATCCCACACCCAACACAGCAGCTCATTCCTAACGCCTTTATTGCAAGGGGACTCCAGTGACTGTGAGGGGGCTCTGGCTGCTCCTGCCCGCAGCAGCCACAGCCCCTGGAGCCTCTGTCCAGCAGGTGCACGCCAAGGGTCAGGGCTGCCCCACCAAGAGCTGGGTTGGAGGCAGCCCGTCATGGGGCTGGAGGAGGCTCCATGGGCAGCGGGGTCAGGACGGGCAGGGGGACAGCAGAGCAGAGCTACAGGTAGGCAGGCAGGTCCTTCTCGATCACCTGTGGGCAAGAGGGGAACGTTGTACCCCCAGAACATCCCTGGCCTTCCCCTCCTCCTCAGCAGCAGCACTTACATAGGGATCGTCCATTGGGCTGTACCTCTTCACCACTTGACCTTCCCGGTTAATGAGGAACTGTGGGAGTGAAACAACCCCTGGTGAGCGAGTGCAGGGCTCCCAGGCAGCTGGTGGGGGTGTGGCAGCTCTAGCTTACAAAGATTCGCTCCCCCTTCAGCTGTGCTTTGGGCAGGGCAGGGGTTCCCCAGGGTCTCTAGACACAGTAACCCCTTGGGCTGCTCCTGCCCTGTAACTTGGAGTAACAGCACAGAGCAGAGCCCAGTGTGAGGCTCCCTCCTGCCTCAGGGACCTCGCCCAGCTCCCCAGAGGGAGATGCAGCCCAGAGGAGGCAACTGTGTCCTACCTTGGTGAAGTTCCATTTTATTGCGCTAGGAGAGAAAAAAGAGGAGTGAGTTTCGAGCAGAAAAGCCCTTCCTCACCCCCAGCCAAGCCCTGAGCCAAGCCCTCCCTGCTGGCTGCAGGGCTGGGGGTCCCCAGGGCTCCCACACTCACTTGCCCAGGGTGCCTCTCCCTTTGGGCTGATCCTTCAACCACTTCCAGAGGGGGTGAGCATCATCCCCGTTGACGTCGATCTTGCTGTACATGTCGAACTTCACCCCGTAGTTCTCAGCAAATGCCTTGATCTGAGCGTTGTCCCCGGGCTCCTGAGGGGCCACACCGGGACCGTGAGGGTCCCTGCACCATCCTGACACTCCCGGAGAACCCGAGCCCCACCCCACGTACCTGCTTCCCAAACTGGTTGCAGGGAAAGCCCAGGATGCGTAAACCCCTCTCAGCGTATCGGGCGTGCAAATCGACAAGCTGAGTGTAGTTTACCGCGGTTTTCCCTCATTTGGAGGCCACGTTGGTGATGATACAGACGTAGCCCCTACGGAGGGGGTGGATGAGTTGCCCTTCCCCGCAGGGCGCGGGCAGAGTCCCCTCACCCGCCTGGGCGAGGCGTGAGGGGTTACGCAAGAGCCGTTGTGGCTCAACCGCCCGGCGCCGCATTCCGCCACCCCGCGCCCCCGGGCCCTCCGTCCTACCGGTACTTCTCTAGGGACACGTCGTTGCCATCGATGTCAAGGGCGTGAAAGTCGTAGATGGCCTTGGCCGAGCGCCAGTCGTCCGCCTGGGCACACTGCGGGTCGGGTGTGTCACTGGGGAGCCCCGCGTAGGCCCCGCCACCTCCGCTCCCCTTCCCACAGGGGAGCCTCTCCGCGCCCCGGCCAGGCCAGGCCCGGTTTCATTGGTTTCCC
>JANPWX010000232.1:98405-115776 GCA_024734555.1 Trochalopteron elliotii
GCCGCGGCTGAGGCCCCCCGTGTGCGCTGCGGCGCCGCCTGTGTGCGCGCGCGGGGCAGGCGGCAGTGCGGGCAGCGCGCGGGGGCCTCAGCGGGAAAGATGGACGACGAGGAGGAGACGTACCGGCTGTGGAAGATCCGCAAGACCATCATGCAGGTCCGGGGGAACGGAGGGACCGGGAGGGCCGAGCCTGGTGTGCGGGGGGTTTCCGGAGGCGCTGCGGGGCCGCAGGGTGGAGGTGGGGGATGTAGAGGCCGGTCCGCCCGTTCCTGGTGCGGATGCGCTCCTGAGCCCGGTGCTGTTCCCGCAGCTCTGCCACGACCGCGGGTACCTGGTGACCCAGGACGAGCTGGACCAGACCCTGGAGGAGTTCAAGGCGCAGTTCGGGGACAAGCCCAGCGAGGGCCGCCCCCGTCGCACCGACCTGACCGTGCTGGTGGCTCACAACGATGATCCCACCGACCAGATGTTCGTGTTCTTCCCCGGTGAGCAGCGCCGGCCCGGGCCGGGTTCACAGCGTGGGGAGGCTCTCGGTGATCCCGGGTCCGCCTGTGCCCTCAGGGGGGATTCGGAGCACAGAGGGCTTTCAGTTGCTCGGGTCTGGTTGAGCCCTCGGAGAGGAGGGTTCAGAGCGTGGAGTGACCCCGGGTCTGGCTCTTTTCTCAGAGGAGCCCAAGGTGGGGATCAAGACGATCAAGATGTACTGCCAGCGCATGCAGGAGGAGAACATCACCCGGGCACTGATCGTGGTGCAGCAGGGAATGACCCCCTCGGCCAAGCAGGTCTGTGGGGACAGGGCCGTGTCCCACACCGGGGCTCCTGGGTGGGGGCACGAAGGTTTTCCCAGTCTGTCTCTTAGCCTTGCTGTGGGTAAATAAAAGCCCGGAATTCCCCTCCAGATAAAAGCTTTTGCTGGAGCCTGTTGTACCTTAGCACAGGCTCTTTTTTAGCACCCAAATGATACAGTTTAACATGTGGCCAGAGTGTTATGAACCATGTGTAAATGTATCAATCTCTGAGGGTCCAGCCCTTGTAGATTGGCTTTGAATAATTTTAGTGACATTGCTTTTCAGAGGTGTTTTGTAAAGTAAAAGGTTTAATAAGTGAAAAATAACAAAATAACAAACGTTACAGCCCTGCACAGGTGTCTGAGAAAACCTCTGACACCCTGCTAGAAACACTCCAGAAAGCCTCCTAATTCTTTTGTGCTCCTTCCTAAATACTTAATGTTTTAGGGGGGACAATTTAGCTTGCTGCCAATAGGGAGAAGTACAGGATTTGAAGAACACCAAAAAGGTTCAACAGGTGTTTATCTCTTGAGCCAGTTACTGTCAGAACAGCAAAGAAGTTTCTGGGTTCTTTACCTTATAAGAAATGCAAGGGGTGAGTCTTAAACTCTTCTCTCTATGGAAAACATTTGCTGGGTGTGGGAAATGCATTCCTACACCCAAATGTGTTTATCCAGAGCAGCTGGTCCTGGTGGCAGTGGCACAGCTGAGAGCCCGCAAGCAGTCAGGAGGTGGGGAAGGGAAAAAGAGATGTTTCCCTGTTCCAGGAGTTCCATGTGCTTGTTCCCAGCCTTCCTGTGTCTGTGTGAGCCCAGGAGCAGCTCTGAGCACTGCCAGGGCTGCCCCAGCCACCTCTGATGAGCCTTTTCCTTCCAGTCCCTGGTTGACATGGCTCCCAAATACATCCTGGAGCAGTTCCTGCAGCAGGAGCTTCTCATCAACATCACTGAGCATGAGGTGAGCAGGGGCAGGGTGGTCCTTCCCTTGTGCTGGCTGCATTCCTGCTGCTCCCAGAGTCCTTCTCCTGGCCTCTGGCTGGGCTGAGGGACACAGTT
Source organism: Trochalopteron elliotii (assembly GCA_024734555.1). NCBI lineage: Eukaryota > Metazoa > Chordata > Aves > Passeriformes > Leiothrichidae > Trochalopteron > Trochalopteron elliotii. The sequence continues at coordinate 100,249 of JANPWX010000232.1, forward strand.
TTTCCTTTTCCCCTCCCAAAAACGTTGTCTCCAGTTGTTGCCTCATCTCTTGTGTTGCCTCTCTTGTGTTTGCAGCTGGTGCCAGAGCACGTGGTCATGACAAAGGAGGAAGTAACGGAGCTGCTGGCCCGATAGTATCCTTTGGGTGTCCCTTTGGGTGTCCTTTTGATTGTCCCTTTCAGTGTCCCTTTGAGTCCCTTTGTGTGTCCCTCCCTCCTGCTCAGGTGCGATGAAATTTGGGCTGAAAACCCTTCCTGGTTCATTTCTCTGTTTCACGAGCTGCCAACAGCCCATGGGGTGTCCAGAGCTTCTCCTTGACTCCCAGCACAGCAAACTGAGGGAGAACCAGCTCCCCAGGATCCAGGCTGGGGACCCTGTGGCCAGGTACTTCGGGATCAAGCGTGGCCAGGTGAGAGCAGCAGGCTGAGGCAGCAGCTCCCTGTGGCAGGGCAGGGAGGGGATGATCCTTGAGGGCATTTTGGAGCTATTGGAGCAGGAAAAGTGTCTCCTCCTCCTCCTCCTCCTCCTGAGCTCTGTGTCTGCCTTGCAGGTAGTGAAGATCATCAGGCCCAGCGAGACAGCAGGCAGGTACATCACCTACAGACTGGTGCAGTGACACAGTGGGTAAGGATGAGGGGACCCCTTGCTTGGGGTGGGGGCTCTGGGCAGTGCCAGGGGCTGTTCCAAGGTCAGTGTGAAGCAGCTGCTTCCAGGGAAATGTCTCAGAGTTTTAAATGGCTCATAGAGGGAGCTGTTTGGGAGAGCAGGGTGAGGCTCCTCTGTGCCTCTGCTTAGGCTGTGCCTGTTGGGATTTGGGGTGTTCAGAGGGACCTGGAGCAGGATCAGGTCAGGGGCAGAAGGTGATTCTCATTCCTCCTTCTCTTCCAGGTGTGAGAAGTTGGGTGGCTTCCACCAGCAGTTCACAGGCACTCAGAGATTCCTGCACTTCAAGGATGGCCAAGGAAATTCTCTTCCCATGTTGCCTTCTCTGCAGCCCCAGCACTGGGCTTCATTCCCTGTCTTCCAGCTTGGACTTTGTGGTGACCCCTCAGTTCCATCCAGGACTCAGCCATGGAGACCTGAAGCGATGGGAGGAAAGGAGTGGGAAAGGCTTTTGCTTCCCTGTTTTATGGGCTCTTGTTTGAAATAAAAGTTTGTACCCTCAGTGCTGTGGTGCTGCTCAGCCTCTCCCTGTGGCAAAGCCTCGATACTCAGCAAGTTCCTCTACTTTTCATTACGTTTGGAATCTCTTCCTGCTGGGACTCTGCATTGTGGCTGAGCCCTGCAGAGCCTTTACCAGCTGCCCTGGGCAGTTTGGAAGCTGCAGTTCAGATTTACCTCAGTCCTTCCCTGAGATCCTGCCCTGTCCCCTTGGTGTGGGACTCTGGTGTTTGGACACTGAGATGGAGAGTTGCTCATCACCCCCAGTTTCACTCATTTGAATCCATCCCAGGACACAGAGGGGCTTTAAACTTCACGTTTTGTGTCAGAAACACTTGGATTTGGCCTCCTGCTGCTGGGGGAGCCTGGAAGACCCTGATCCCCAGGACAAACACAGGTCAGAATCAGAACACACGGGTTTTATTGGTTTTTTGGAAAGCTTATCAATGTGTGAACAGAGCAACGCAGTATCGTCCAGCAGCACAGGCTGTCTACAAACAGGAATCAACACAACCAGGAGGGAGCTGGCACCATGGGAAGCTTTAAGTGCAGCTTTAGCCCCTTCTCTCACACTCACCCTCATCATCCTCACCCACCCTCACACGCACGCGGTACCGCCGTGGCAGCAGCATTCCCACATCCTCCTGCTGCCCTGGAAAAATCCAACTATCCTGTGGAAGAGCTGGAGGGCACAACAAATCCTCAGTGTCTCCAGCTCTTCCCTGGCTCAGTTCCAAACCTGTGAGTTAACCTGGGTTTATGTACCTTTGCTGAGATGGGTTCTCCATCGACTTCAGAGGGCTCAAACCTCCCGGCCATTGCTCGGTTCTGCAGTACCAAGGTGTCTGAGACACCCCCAACACCACCTGGTTGGTCTGTCTCCCACAAGCAGGAGAACAAAAAGAAAGGCTCTCAGCTCGTTCCAAGCTAAAACTCTACTTGTTTCTCTGTGCTTCAGTGCAGAAAGTCTCATAGCTTTAAAAAATACTAAAACCACTGGGCCCTTTGCCAGCAGAGGTAGTACAGCTATGTTGAAGGGTTGGTTTATGTTTGACAGAAAAGGAAGCCCAAGATTATAAGGGCTGCGGCTGGATCCAGGCCATGGTGGCCTGGAGAAGGAGACTTCCCCATGGGGACCTGCCCCTTACCCAGTTCCAAGAGCAGAGGGAGTTAGTCCTGGACTTGGGAGCATGGGTTTTTGGAGATGAAATGACTGTACAACCAAACTTTGAGGGCTCAGGACCCTGCAGCCAGGCAAACCTGCCCTGAGGCTGTCCACATCCTGTGCCTGCTCCTGGCATGGCTTCTGCCAAGGAGGGAAATGCCAATCCAAATACCTGTCAATCCAAGCAGCAATGCAGATGCCATCAGCTGGGCCAGGACCACACAGTGCTGAGGTTTTGAGACAGGAAATCCATCCTGAACTCTAGTTCAGTCATGTGTTAGTGAGGGACAACCCCTGAGATCCTGGCAGATGGCACAGCCCCAAAGCCAAGCCTGGCTTGGGGTGAGACGGTGCAGGGGCTTCACCCCAAGCCCAGTGCTGCTCTGGTTGTGTCCCTGTCCCAGTGAACTGCCTCCAGTTCCGTCTGTCCCTGTGGTGCCATTCTCCTGCCCCTCTGGAGTGATCATTGTCCTCATGTCACCCCTGGCAGCCTTGGCTCCCTTCCTGCCTCAGCCATCAGGGATGACCAGGTCCTTTGACTCATCCAACCTCAATCTCATAGCACAGGTGTGGGATTCAGGAGCACAGCGAAAATTACACACCTGGCACAGGCACAGACCCTGGCCCTGGGTTCCTTCCCAATCCTGAACAAGTGGAGGGTCTGCCCAGACTCAGTTCCCAGGCAAGGTCCTTCGTGGTCCTGGCTCAGCCAGGGGTCCCAGCAGGCTGTGACCCCGTTCCCTGGCGGGGCACTGAGGGGCTCAGGGGTTTTGTGTGAAAGCTCCAGCCAGGAATCAGGCAGGACTTGCCTGCAGCTGACACACCAAACCCTCCCCGAGCTGCCACGTGTCCCTTCCACCCCTCCACATTCCAGTTTCCAGCATCTGGGCAGCCTCTGGGATTTGCCCCTTTGTCCATCCCAGTGTCTATAGTGGCTTAGATGAGCCGGGGCTGCAGCTCATGGCCCCGAGGGCTGCCAGGCTGGTTTGTGGCTGGGCTGCGGCTCTCAGGTTGATCCTCCCCGTCACTTTGCTCATCCCCAGGGCTGGAGCAGCGGGGAGCAGAGCCCTCTGCATCTGACTGGCCCACGCTGCAGCTCCGGCTCCGCAGCCCCTCGCTCCCCTCGTCGTAGAAAGGAACCTCCTCCGTGCTGGTCTCACTGCCCTGCTTGGCCAGGTGTGCCCGTGGCTCCCCGCCGTCCTCCAGCTCCGAGTCGGAGTCCACAGAGCGGTCACCGGACTCTGTGGGACAGAGGAGTTCTGTGCCACCCTCCAGCCCAGCACTGTGGCATCAGCTGGAGCTTCAGGCAGCAAGCCTGAGGTCCCTCGGGGAGGGGATGGGTCTGTGTGCCCTCTGTGCTTCTCAAGGGACCTGTGCCCACGGGGAACCCCCAGAGCCTCTCACTGACCTGCGAGTGAGTCAGCGCTGAAAGCCAAATTCCCCTTCTCCGAAGGCAGCTCCAGGTAGGGGCTGGTGCCAAGAGGAGCCACAGGCTGGGAGCCTGCGTGGGCCTGGGGGGGAACAGGAATGGTGGTGAGGGCACAGAGGAAAGTTCTCACTCCCTGGGAGTTGACTCTAGGGAAGGTTCATGGAACATTCCCTGAGGGTCCCCCCTCCCTGGATTCCTACCCGCTCAGCACCACTGGCTTCCTCTTCTGTGGTGCCTGAGCCATGTCTGCTGGGCTCAGCCAGTGCCAGGTCCTTGTGCTCAAAGATGGTGGGGTAGAAGATGATGAGTGCCTCAATGATCCGAGCTTGGTGGGGGTAATCCACCAGTGAGGACAGGGAAATTGTGGCATCCGTGGGCCTGGGACGCATCAGTGTTGGCCCAAAGACGATGCCCAGGTTGCCTGAGGTCATCTTATTATCCTGTTCCACTTCCATGATCCTGGGTGGGAGGGGGAAGAACAGCTTGTGAGAACAAGGAGGGAGAGGGGTGGATGGGCAGGGCTGGGGAGATGCTGGGCTGGAGCACTTGAGTCTTAGGATGGGGAGAGAAGCAGCTGCAACCATGGACCTTCCTCCTGACTCCAGTGAGGAGGCTGCACTCACCTCCCCACCCCAGGGGAGAAAGGGAAGGTGTCCAGCAGCCACACAGGCTCTGGCCATGCCCCTCTCACCTCCTCAGGTGCTGCAGGAGGTACTGGAGCGTGGCCATGTTCTCAGAGGGGAGCTCCTTCAGCAGCTCCCTCAGCTTCAGCACCAGGCTCAGCACCACCTGGTCGGTGTCAGCTCCTCTGTCCACCAGCTCGGGGCCGCCCTTCCCGCTGCGGCCCTTGGCCTCTCCACCCTGCAGGCTCTCTTTGGCCAGCCCCATCAGATCGTTGTACAGCCTGAAGGGCATGAGGGGCTCTGGCAGCTGCAGGGAGAAGAGAAGAGAAGAGATGATCCTGGTCCTGGGAGAAGCTCCCACCTCCATCAGACCTGGACCTGTGCCAAGCTGCTGAGCTGGCGATGCCTGGGGCATTTCTACAGTGAGGAAACATCCCTGGGAAATGCTCAAGGCCAGTTGGAGAGGGCTTGGAGCACTTTTAACATCCATTTCAGAATTCCATCCATTCCAGGTCCAGAGTCTGAGACCTGCAGTGCCTCAAACCTCTCCCTGGAGGGGATGTTTATTTATCCATCTCCTGGAGTGTGTCAATCCAGCCTCATTAGCCCTGGCCAAGGAGCACTTGTGAAGTTCAAGCCAAAAGCAGTGTTTGATCCTCCTGTGGGTGCTCCCTGCTGGGTTGAGGTGTAGGGATTCCCTTTTTTTCCTGGAAAATCCCTGGCTGGGGTGGGCCCAGCTGGAGGTTCCCCAGAGGACATGGGGTGGCTGGGAAGACAACAGGGATGAATTGTTCTGGGTGGAGGAGGCAGGGTGTGAAGGGCACAGGATGTGCAGGGCACATCCTCACCTCAGCCTGCAGCAGAGGTGGGGCTGCAGGGGGGAAAGCTCTGCTTTGAAGTTTGTGTGAAGCAGACAGAGCTGGTGTTGACTGCTGAATGTTCCACATGGCTGGAGATGTTTTCAGAGCGGCCTCACCGGATGTTTTGGGGGCAGGCTGCCTCACAGCAGAGCAGGTTCCCTCCGTCCACCCCTTTATAGAAAAAGTTTAACCCTTTTCTCTGCAGCAAGGTGTCAGGCTGGGGCTCAGCACTGATTCCCCCCTCTCTTTCCACTCCGCTTCTCTTTGGAGAAACCATGGAGGCCACTCAGAATCCTTGACTCCTGCTGTGCAAGAGCCCAAGGACATGGCTTTCCCTGTGAGGTAACACAGAGCTGCTCTTCCGGGGCGGGTTACAGAAAAAAGCAGCACAAAGAGTTAACCCACGGGTGCCTGTGAAGCAGAAGCAGCTTCTGCTTCACTCCTGTCTTCCGGTGGTGGCTGTGGGAGGATGTGGGTGACAATGTTTGCAACGGCAGTTTGAGTACTGGGTGAGGAGTGCTAGGGCTGAGCACACCCTGAGGTGGCCCAAGAGGCAGAGACCCCACTGAGCCTACCCCAGGGTGATCCCAGGGGCAGAGACCCCGCTAAACCCACCCCAGGGTGACCCAAGGGGCAGAAACCCCACTGAGTCCACCCTGGGGCAACCCCAGGGGCAGGAACCCTACTGAGCCCACCTCAAGGTGACCTCAGGGGCAGAGACCCCACTAAACCCACCCCAGGATGACTCCAGGGGTAGAGCCCACCCCATGGGGATGTGACTCATCCCCTGCAGGGTGACCTTTGCTGGCCCATTCCCTTTTTGAGTAGCCAGTTCCCTAATTGGAAGGGGTGGAGCACCTTGTATGGTGCTTGGTTCCGTAGCTGTCCTGTGGCTGTGACCGCAGTGACGCTGTGTGGGATGAGCTGGGGGGATGGTCACTGTGGCCCATCTTCAAGCCAACCCATCCCCCACCACCCCGTCACTGAGCCCAATTTGTGCAAATTCCTCCTGCCAGGCTGGTTCCTCTGCCCAACTCTGTAGACTCGATATTTTCTGAGCTTGAGAAGAGCTCTTCTCAAGCTCAGAAAATATCAAGTCCATACAACTCCTCTCATGAGGCACCACCAGCATCTCACCTGTCTCAGGTAGAGCTTCAGGACATTGCTGATGTCATGGGGGGAGGCCTGGGACAGCTCCACCAGCTCCTTCCCATTCTCAAAGGCCTGGCAAAGCTTCTCCACGCGGGTCTTGACACCGTTAACTCGGTAGATGCCCTGTGAAAGAGAGAAAAGTGGAGCTGAAGTGAGGGGAGAGGTTCCTCTTCGTATGTGCATGGGATGATGAGCTGTGTGCTCCCACCCTCTCCTTTTGGAGTGGGAAATCCCTCTGGGAAGTCATTTTGGGATATCTCCTTCCAGCTCAGTCATTCCTGCTTCATAGGAAAGCAGGAGGCAGGAGAGGTGATTTTCCAAAGACAAAATTTGGGGTATCTGGGCCAAGCTCATCCCTGGCTCCCTGCCCTGTGGAAATCTGAAGTTGAGCCTGTTGGTTTTCCAGAGGATCCTTCCAAGGGCCTGCAGCTCAGCTAGCTGAGGAGGAGGAGGAGACGGGAGTGTCACTCACCTTTGTTTTCAGGGCCCGCTTCTCGATCTCTGAAATGCATTTCTTGATGATGAAAGGGATCCCATCCGGGCTGCCCCGAGACGCCTTCATGAAGTCCTGCCCGAAGAGCTGCAGTTTCCCTTGGAGCTTCTTGTGCCCACACTGGATGGCCAAGGTCTCCAGGCACTTCTTGTGGCAGGCCAGGTAGCACTGGAAGAGAAGAGGGGAACACGTGGAGGTGAGGGGCAGCCATAGAGACAATCAGGCACTCAGAGCATGGTAGGAGACAAGAAAAATGCCTTGGAGAAGCTGCAGCACTAAAGGAAAGCACCATTTTCCACCTGGAACCCTCCCCACAGGAGAAATGTCCTCCTGACCATGGTCAGAGCTGGGTTCCACCCCCAGTTCTCCCAGCTCACCTCCTCACACTCAGCTCCCTGGAAGTACACGTAGCTGTTGCACTCCCGACATTTGGAAGGGGCACGGAGCTTCCTCAGCCGGTGGGTCTGGGCAGCCTTGGACAAGCCAACATTCCGGAAGGGCCCTGTGGGAGCTGCCATCTCTGGGTTGATCCCATTGATGCCTATGGAAAAGGATATGTGAGATCAGGCATGGCTTCAGCAGGACTGTCACTGTCACCAAGGGCGCATGCCTCAGGGAAGGCGGGGCTGCTGGGGACACTCAGAAACCTCCAGCAATTGCTGGGTTTGCCTGCAGAGCTGCTGAATTTGGGAAAAGCAGCCTGCAGGGAGCTCTGCCGTGGTGGGGGTTGTGGCAGCAGCACTGTCCCCTCCCACCCTGTCACCTACTCTGCTCAAAGGGCGTGGTGGTCCCGTCCTTCTCCTCCAGCTCCTCACTGGAGGACGCGGTGCCGTTGGATGACAGCCGCTGGAGCTTGAATTCACCTGTCCAAGGAAAATCCACAGAGCAGTGAATCACCTGCAAAGCTGCTTCTCTTCTGAGAGTTCACCCCATCCCATCAAATCCCACCCTATCCCACTGGAGACTGGGCTCAGCACAGTCATTTTCAACAGTGTTCTCACAAGGCAGATGCAACAGGGGATGGTCCTGCCTAACTGGGAAGCTCTGGGTTTAGATTAGCTGTGCTGGGAAGGGCTCCTGGGCTGCTCCTGTATCTACCTGCATTGGAATCCAGGCTGCTGTCAGCATCAGCGACAGAGGATGGCCAGGATTTATGGACCTGGTGTCCCCTCCCACCTGCAGAGAGAACACACAGTCCGTTGGGATTGCTGTCTGTGTTCAGGAGGGAATGGCTGGAGAACAGCCTGGATGCCAGGAGAAACTGGGATGACTTTGGGGAGCTACTGGTGGGGTTTGGTGCCTCCAGTGACACCCAGCAAGGAAAGGGGAGATGGGAAGATGGGCAATGGTTTGTTAGGGAGCAAAATGCCACAGATCTGATTTAGTGTCCTTCAGGAAATCCAGTTTGGGAGGCTCCCAGCCTGTCCTGCTGCTGCCAGCAAAGCCCCTCATACCCTGGGGGTCCCACTCTGCTCCTGCTTGGGGGTACATGGGGCAGATGATGCAGAACTCTGGCACTCCACTCACCTCTTCTCTCAGCCCCTCCAGCCCCACTTGGCAACTCCTTGGCTCCTGCTGCTCCCTCTGAGCCAGCCCCAGCCCCCTCTGCACTCGAGAACTCGCTGGCATTGAAGCTGCCCTTCCGTGCCCGAGTAAAGGGAGACCTGGAGAGAAAAAGGGAATGTGGAGGGGGAGGAAAGACACTTGGAAACTTTATCTATGGCTGCCATCCACCAGTTTTGGGAATCACAATTTCTTAAATACTCAACAGCCTGTCTCATCCATTGAAGGATAAGAGAGCAATTCCCAGCTGGTCCAGCACCAGCGTTCCCAGCAGGACCCACCTTCAGGAATGCTGAAAGCATCCTGGCTCCTGCAGGAGAGCGTGGGTGGCAGGAGATAATGAAGGGAACACGGCTGAACTGGAGCATTACCCAGGAGTGAACCCTCTCCTCCCTTACCAGGCGTTCTGGGACACGTAGGGCTCAAAGTCGTACTGGACGTCGGGCTCGTCGCCGCGCTGCAGCTGCCGGACGTGGGACGCGTACTGCTGGCCCGGGTCGTACAGCTTGCTGCTCTCACACAGAGTCTGGTAGTTCACAGGCAGCGGTGCTGTCTGCATGTGCATGAGCTGGTAGAAGGAGATGGTGGCCTAAAAGTGACATGGAGAGGGACAAACGTGAGCTTGGTGGGCTGGCACGTGAGGAGTGTCAGGTTAGGTGGGAAATCAGGAGCACAAAGCGGTGCTTTTCTGAGCATGAGAGAGAGGGGATCTCTGCATCCACCCAAACGCCCTCTGGAATAGGGGCAGCTCTGCTGGAAGGCAGCTCTGAGCTCTCCAGAGCAGGCCACAGCCACCTCCTGCCCTGGGGACACACCAGCCCAGCCCTAACTCACCGACTTGATGACCTGGTCGGTCTGTTTGATCACTTCATGGATCTGCCGCAGCGCATTCACCTTGGTGTCCTCCAGCTCCTGCTTCTGTGTGTTTGCATCAGCCACACAGGTGCGATACGTGGCCATGGCTTCTTCTGCCTGAGAGTTGGGAGAACAAGGGATGGCAACAGCTCAGAGGTGAAGAGAATAAGAACAGCCCCTTAAACCCTGTTTGTCCAGGCATTCCTGAGGATCACTTCACCCCATGTGGCTCAGGGGACAGCAGGAGTGAGGAGGCCCCTCCAGAGCTGTCACCCTCTTACCTTGTTCTTGGCTTCCTCCTCCAGCCGCCTCTTCTTTTCCAGGGTTTTGGTGGTGATGCTGCTGGTTGTGTTTTGCTGCTCCTCCTCTGCTTTCGCTGCCACGTACTTGGCCTTGTCGTGCTCCTCGCTGCGCTGCATGTACGTCTGCTTGGCCTTGCGCAGGTTTGCCTCTGCCTCTTGCTGCCAGAGGGAGAGCCAGAGTGAGGATGGAGCCCAGCAAGGGGGTCACCAGCTTCTGCCAGGGTCCCCCAGCACAGCAGAGACACCCAACACAGCTGCTGGAGAAGGGTGCCCAGTGCCCTCAGAGGAGCTGTCACAAATTGCTCCAAGCTGTGGTTGGAAACACAAACCCAGTAACTCACCAGTTTCCTCTGTGCCCGGTGCCACTGCTCCTTGATTTCCTTCCTGCGTTTCTCATGTTCCAGGCGTCTCACCATCAGTGGCTGTATGGGGAGGAACAGCCCCACAATGAGCTGAGCACTGCTGCTCTGCCCTCGCCAAGACTTTGCATGTAGAAGTGCCCTATGGTGGTCACTATCACTCCCAGGACAGGTCACAGGCACTGGTTTGTGCCAGGGATGAAAATCCACAGCCTGGATTTTCAGTTTCTGGCATGGATGCAGTTTCACTCTGGACTGAGCTAAAGAAGAGCCACCTCTGCAACACCAGGACCTCCAGCCCCAGGAAGGACCTTCTGTCCCCTTACCTGGAGGAAGGTTTGTTGCTGCAGGGTGATGGCTGCCTGCACTGCTGAGGTCCCATACTCCATGTCCTGCTCCAGGGCCAGCAGATAGATGGACAGGAAAGGCATGTTGGTCTGGGGAGAGGGAAAACACATTTGAGCCCCAGCACACAGCGTGAGCCCAAGGAGATGCATCCTTCAGGGAGGAAGAGCCAGAGACAAGGTAAGGCTGGTGACTGCTGGTAAAAGCCCTATCCTGAATTTTGCCAGGTAGAGCTCTGGAGAGGTGCCCCCATGTCCTCTCAAGCTGGGGCACATGGAATGGACTCTCCAGGGCTGGTGGCTCCCAATCCAGCCTGGCACTGGGGGCTTCAGGTACTTGGGGACTTACCTCCTGACTGATGATTTGCTTGCAGTTGCTTGCCATCTTCTGGAGTGTTTTGGCAGACTCCATCTCTGGAAGGAAAAGGTTGAAAGTGAAAAGACACACGAGACACCGGGATTTCCCTGGTGGAACCCAATCTCCTTTTGAAAAATTAATCAGGAACTTGAGGAGTGAGGTTCCCACTGCCCTGGCAGCATCAGCCTCCTCCAGGAGGGACCTCAACCTATCCTGTAGCTCAGCCCTGCTCCAGAAGGGACCCACCTGCTGTCCTCCCACTCACCCAGGACGGTCCTTTTCTCCAGGTATCCGATCAGGTCCTTCATGTACTTGGAGATGGTTTTGGCGTACTGGAGAGCAGCATCCACGCCCCCCTCACAGCGCTGCAGCATCACATCCACTTCCTCAGCTGGAGGACGGGCTGTGGAGGGATGGACACCCCGTGAGCTTCCAGTGCAAACCCCCCCAGCTCTGTGCCAGCCCCAGTGCCACCAGCTCTGCTGCCTTTCCCCAGCTGAGAAGTCAGGTGTGGCTCAGGACGGCAGCAATGATGGGGAAGGTGCCGGTTCCTGCACAGACCCCAAACCCTGCATCCAGACTCATCCTGCCTACCTGTGTCATAGCTGTCTGTGCCTGAGGGCACTCCATCTCCTCCAGGCCCAGGAGTCCCCCCGTAGAGGCTCTCCATAGTCTTTGGGAATTGGGAAAGAAGAGGAATTGGTCAGCCAAGAGGATGGGGAGCAGCTGGAAGGGCTGGCAGATGGATGGAAGCTGGAGCTGCTGAAGCCTTTTGGCCACTGCTGGAAGTCAGCTGTGCCCAGGCTGTGCCCAGGAGCTAATGGAACTGTCACCGGAGCAACATCCTGCTCTGGGCTCACACCAGAGCTGAGGGGAGCAGCCAGAGCCCTGTGTGATCCTGAGCCCCACGTGGTGGGAGCACCCAGCTATCCGGGCATCGCTCACCTGGTTCTGGTCGCTGGGTGGGATAGAGAGGATGGTGCTGCTGTCCACCTCCCCCATGAGGAACTCGGACACCCTGTGGGGAGAACCCATGGCTGGGTTCAGCACAGGGACAGTGACACGGGCTGTCCCCAGGGGATGGCTGCCCAAACTCCCTTACGTGCTGCTGAAGGACACGGCGATGGTCTCCACGGCCTTCTCGAACTCCCGCCTGTCTGCCTCATTGTTGGATTCATAGTGGAAACCTGGAGGTGAGGAAATGTGGGAGTTCTGTTGCCACAAGCAGCTGTCGCTGTCTCAGCAGAAAAACTGCCAGTTCACGCTGGCACAAGGTGGGGCTTTAGGGCTGGGGAAGGGGCTGGGGTGAATCAAGGGATTAGCAGGAAGGATCATCCCTATGGATGACGGATTTTTCCAGCACAGTAGTTTCCCCCTCCTTCTTCCCAGGACTGATGTTTCTGACAGCATCCCTTGGCTCGTGTTTCTGTTTATTCCCGTTACTCAGGGCTGCTGGAAAAGTGCTGCTGGACCTGTTCCACTGCCTGCCCTGCCTCATAGCTCCTCCAGACCCCTCTCCAAACAGGATGAACTCCTCCAGGAGGGCTCTTACCCGCAGTCAAACGAGAAACCACCACCACCAGCAGGAACTGCGGCCGACAGCACTTGGCAGGCCCCCACACCATGGGACACCAGTGGCCAGGGCTCCTGGGCAGACTCTGGGTCAGCTCTTTGGGGTGGGGAAGGGTCTGCTCCAAGCCCACTCCCTCCCATCCCTGTGTGGGACCACATCACGGCAGCCCTCCTGCCATCCTGTTCCCTGTGGTTGCTGTTGGGTGTCCAGGGTGACTCAGAAGGTTATGCTGTGCCTGTGGAAGGTGCAGCCACCTCCTCCCCATGGGTGACAGTGGTGGGAGGTGGTGCCCAGCTGGGATCTGACCTCCCAGACCCCACTCCATAAACATGAGAGGCTGCCAGGAGCAGAATCTGATTATTTCAGTGTTTTTCCTGTGGCTGTGCCTGGAAACCCCCAGGCAGGATTTGTCATTTCTGAACACTACATCATCCTTAAAGCTAAACCACACCAAGAGGCAGACGATCCTTTCACCCTCTCCACCAGTCCATGGGGCAGCTCCACTCCTGGCAGCCCCTCCATGGGCTCCCCAATTCCCCCCCATCTCACTGTGGGGCAGGAGGGGAGCAGGACAGAGCTCCCAGCCCCACTTCTCTCACCCTTGACTTTGGAGATGAGGGTCCCAGCAGCTGTCAGGGTCTCCAGGGTGTTGAGCAGTGGGTACTTGTTGATTACCAGGCGCAGGATGCGCAGGGTTTCACCCAGCCACTCGTGGGCCAGCAGCCGCTGCTGGGGCTCCTTGGGGTCTGCAAGAGAGGGGGGCTGAGATGCTGCATCTTTGTCCCACATCCCTGCCCTGTGTCCCTCCACTGTCTACCTCCCAGCCACCCTCTGCCAGCCACGTCCCAGGCAGGGACCTGCCATCTCCCAGACCACGCAGCAAACCCCCCTGGCTTGGGGGCTTTCCCAGGACTGGCATGGCCACATCCTGCTTGTCCATCACCTCCCCACAGCCATGGTGCCTCCTGCCCAGCCTGGTGTTGGCCAGGGGCAGTCTGACCTTTGAGGCACTTTTTCCTCCGTAGTAACTTTTTCCCTTGAAAGCAGTTTGGGAATTTCCTCCATTTCCTTCCCTCCCTCCTGCCGGATGGACGCTCCCAGCTGGGAGGGATGGGCCTGGTCCAGCCACCCTTGCTGCATCCCACAGGTTTCCCTCACAGAACCCTCCCTTCTGTGGGCTCCAGTTGCCAGCCCAGGGGTCTGGCTAAGACCCCACAGTGCAGGGCTAAGGTTGGAGATTGACAGCCTGGTTAGGAAGTGAGGAACCACCCCCAGGAAAGCATTGGGATAGAGGATCAACGCCCACTGCCTGGCCAGGCAAAGCCCTCTCCCCATCCCAGCCCCCAGCTCGGGGTTGGGAAGAGGTTTCTGCAAAACCAGGACTGACAACGTGATGTCATATGCCCCTAGACCACAGGATCGATGCATTCCCTGTGTCCTCTCGGGCAAGGAGAGCTGCCCGTGAGCCTGCAGACCACCCAGCCCCTCCTGCTGGCCACCCTGGTGGGCTATGCCCGGCACCCCGCGGGGATCGGGGGGCCCTGGTAGGCGGCTGGCACCGTCGAGCCGTAAACAGGAAAACGGGCGGATGAAAATAGCTCGCGGCAGGAAGCCGCGTTATCCTGGCTCCGAGCTCCACTCACCCACCACTCACCCACCACCTCTGACTGCGGCTGCACGGTCCCCTGGGGTTCATCCCGGTGCCCTCTGGCGCAGGCAGAGACCCCCACCCACGGGTGGGTCTGTCCCAGGGTGCTGCGATGTTTGGATGGGGTGGGTACTCACCGTCACGCAGCACCATATCCCGCAGCTTCTCCAGGGCATCGGCGAAGTGGGCGACATGTGCCAGCAGCTGGGAGATGTCCTCGGGGTCGATGAAGGGACTGTCCCCGCCCTCCATGGGGCTGTAGGACATGGGGGTCTTGTGGCCCTTGGGCCCGGCGCGGGGGGCGGCGGGCAGGGAGAAGCCGGCGGCACTGGCATGGCGGCTCAGGCTGGTGGGGCGCTTCAGGGTGCCCACGGCACTGGGGCTGCTGCTGAGCTTGGCACCGGCTGCGGGCAGCTCCCCCACGCTGGAGCCCGGGGCCTCCAGGCAATCCTTGCGGGAGAGGTCCTGGGGAGGAAGGGTGAGTCTGAGGGCACAGCCAGCATGGAAGGGAGAGAACCCCAGGACCCCCCATGCCACCATCCCGGGGAACAAGCTGTTGGCTCGGGGGGCTGGTGCCAGACTCTGCATCTGTGTCGTGCCTCAGTTTACCCAGGTAGGGATCCCCTTCGGGGACCATCTTGGGAGAGTGGGCAGGGTCTGGGCACTCGCCTGGCTGCCCCCACCAGTCCCTGCCAGCCTCTCTGGATCCATGTTTGTCATGAGGGGCACACAGTGATGGTGTGGGTGACACTGCTTGTCCACCCCAGCACCCACCGTGATGGGGCTGCCCATCCCAGGGGGCTGGGGACCCCCACACTGCAAAATGGTAGCAGGATCCGGCCCGCATATCTCTTCCTCTTTTTCAGCTGCTCCCATGCTGGGGGAGGAGGCAGAGACAGGGACACCTCCCAGACTGTTTTTGGGGGCTTTGCAGGTATTCTACAGATGGAGGAAGCCCCAAATTTCTAGAGCTAAAATTGCACTGAGGGAGGGGCTGGTACCGGCACTGCTCAGAGCTGTGCCTGATTTGAGAGTCACACACCCAGCGAGAGTCCTTGGGCTGGGGAGGGGACCCTGCAGCCCCTCAGCTCCCCCAGCAGCTCCCACCAGTGACCCCCGGCACCCGCTGTGACACGAACGCGCGGAGTCTGAGCATCCGTGGCCGGGCGCGGCCGGAAGTGTTTTTGGCAGCAGCGGCGCAGACACGGAGCGCTGAGAGCACGAGGCTTCCGCGGGCGAGGGCGAACGGGGGTGCCCGTCCCCACGGGGAGCCAGACCACCACGGGGCTGCAATGAGGCAGAACGATCTCCACCCCAAAACGCCTGGAGCCACACCAGCCCTGTCTCGGTCCTCCCGGGTTGCAGCGGCCCCGGCGCCCCCCCGCCCCTCCCTCCGGGTGCCCCCCCGGGGGCCCCCCCGGCCGTCCCGTCAGCCCCACGGCGGGCGTGCGGGGCAGCGAGTCCAGGGAGCGCTGGGGCGGGTGGGCTCTGCCCGCCGCCGCCAAGGGGCTGTAGCTTTTCTTGCCCCCAGCGCGGCCAAGCATCCCGCTGGCCGCCACCCATAGGCCCCTCTCCCGGGGAGTCGGGACGGGGATGGGGACGGGTGTCCCCTGCTAAGGAGCCTCGGGTGGGCTCCGGGTCGC
>JANPWX010000232.1:116055-138555 GCA_024734555.1 Trochalopteron elliotii
TGCCCATTCTTGCACCACCTCCCCTCCGGCAACGGGCGGGAGCGGGGGGGGGGGGTCCACACGTCAATAAATAAATAACCGGCAGAGCTGAGGCAGCGCGGCTGGCCGAGCCTGCGGTCGCCCCGCTCCCATCCCGGTCCCCAGGGATGTTAGTGAGTCTCTCTGTCCTTCCCAAATCCTCGGCCAGAGCCCCCCCATTTCCTCTCTTTTCCTTCCTGCCCTCTCGCCACCCTCGGCGGCTGCTCCGTCCCCTTCATCTGAACAAAATTTCCCCTCCCGCGCCCCAGCCCCGTGAGTAGGGTTCTTTCTCGTTTCTTTCCTCTTCACAGACCTCCTGGACGCATCCAGGCCCCCATTGCCACCCTGTGGCTCTACCCAGCAGTTCCGTGGGTGCTGTTGCCCCTATAACCCCCATCGTACCAGGGGTACGGGGGGGGACACACTCACCGGCAGGGTCTGCGGGACGGGGCTTCCCGCCCGGCTCTTCTTGGAGATGGAGGGGGTTTTTATCAGCTCCCGCTTCTTCCGGGAGAACATTGTTCCCGGGGGGCCGAGCCGCTGCCCTCAGCCCCTCGCTCGGCTCGGCCGCCGTGCCGGTTCCTCACGGCGCCGGTCACATTCGCGGGGCGCAGTGTCAGAAGGGCGCGTGTGACGCCACTCGTTTCCTCAATCGACTTCTTAGCCCGACCTGAAACAGGAAAAGCCGAACGCGCACCCAGGCGCGAGGCCGGGGCCAGGGGCACCCTGGCTGCCCTGCGGGGTCACAGGGGGCAGCGGGACCCCGGCAGTTGTGGGGATGTTTGAGAGGGTGTCAGTGCTGCAGCCCAGGGCTTACAGAGGGGTGGGGGGCTGAGCCCCACTCTGTGGGAGCGATGCTGTCCCCCGTGGGACTTCCACCCTCGGGAGTTCACCTTGTTTGGGGGTGTCCATCCTTTCAGGAAGGACAAGCTCCATCCCTCTGGAGGCCCCAGGTGTGGAGGTGAATGGGAAGGGGGGCTCTGGGCTCCCACTCGTGGGATGCTCCTGCCTGTGCCCTTCTGTGGGCTCAGTGCTGGTGCAGGGACCGGCCCTCTGGGGTCACAGCCCTAACCCTGATCCTGTCCCCCACCCCTCCCCACAGTCCCACCCGTGACTCTCCCACCCACGGGGCATCACAACCTCACAACGGGATTATCTGGGGGACGTTGGATAAACCCCTGGTGAGGGCCGGGCTGGGCTGGGCCAGGTGCTGCGTGGGGGACCCCCGGCCGCTGCCCACGGGCTGCTCGGGCCGGCTGCCAGCACCACGCGATGTCGGGGGCTGATGGTGTCCCCCCCTGCTTCATCCTGGGACCTCCCCGCGGGGCCGGGACGGGCCGGGCTGTCACGCGTGGAACTTAGCCGGCCCCTTGGGGACACGGGCACGGCGGAGGGCGGGGGAAGGGGAGCGGGACGGGGTCGGAGGTGGGTGGAAGTCTGAGGTGCGGGGGAGAGGGAAGGCGTACGCGTGCCCTGCGTGTGTGCATGACCGTGGGTGTGCGCAGGCAGGTGCGTGTGAATGTGTGAGTGCGTGAGTGAATGTGTGAGTGCGTGGGCGCGTGCAGGGTAGCGCCCGTGGGTCGGGGAGTGCGTGTGTGTGTGTGTGTGTTTGTGTGTGTGTGTGTGTGCACAAGGCATGCCCCTGAGCCGGGGTGCCCACACCCGTGTACAGGGATGCACACGCGTGTGCCCGTCTGTCTGTATGTGCCCTATGCCCGTGTGCCCGGGACGGCTCCAGTCCCACCCCGGGCTGCCCCGACTCCCGGCACTTCTCGGTGCTTCCCGGGTCCCAATGTCGGGGTTCGGGACCCTCCCCTCGATCCGGCCGCTCCTGCCCTTATTTGGACATTTTGCCCCATCCAATCAAAGCGAGGGGGCCGGGCCCGAGCCCGCCCCCGCCCCGCCCGAGCCCGCTCCGGTACCGGCCCCGTTGCCCGCTCCCCGCTCCGGTACCGGCTCTGTTCCCCGCCATGAGCAGCTGCCAGTTCAACAAGGGCCCGTCTTACGGCCTCTCCGCCGAAGTCAAGAACCGGGTGAGCCGCGGCGGGGGCCGGGTGATACCGGGACCACCGGACGGGAGTGTAGAGGGGGCTGGGGGATACCGGGGCCACCGGGCGCTGTGGCTGCCGGTGCTCCTGGAGGCTCGGGAGAGGCGAACATCCCGGTGCTGCTGGGGTATCCCGGTTGCATCCCGGGTTCTGGAGAGGCGGGTTTTTTTCCGGTATGCCCCAGGAATGCAGAGCCGGCCAAGAGGGGAGAAGTTGTGGGATTCCGGGAAGATCGAAATTCGGGGCTTCCCGGGAGGATGCGGAACTGAAGCACCCGGTGTACCGAGGGCTGGGGATACCGAAGCTGGGCTCCCACTCTCGGAGTGCCCTGAGCCTGCCTAGAGGGTCCCAGGGAGGTGTCTTGGGGGAGCGAGACTGGGTGTCTCCCGTGCGGTGGCCGCTGCGGCTCCTGCTGCCCCTGGCAAACCGCGGGGCAGCCTTCCCGTCACACCCGGGGCTGGGGGAGATCGCCTCGGTCCTCCGCGGCTCTGGACCAACTCCACGAAGCTTCTGCACTTTCTGCTTCCCCGCAGCTCCACATCGCTCTGCGGGATGCTCAGACCTGGCAGCGTCCCCGCGGCCGTCTCTGGGGATGCGGCTTTTGGTCCCGGTGACTCTCCCGCCGAAACGCCGCGGGGCCGGAAGGGGAAAGAGGGAGAGGAGCCTCCGGCTGAGCTGTTTGCACCCCTAGGAGGGATCCGGGTGCCGCGGGGTGCAGGCAGCTGCCGGCATCCTCCTGTCCCCTGGACAGCACACGGGAGTCCTGCCGGGTCGGGGGGAGTGCAGGGGACATAGCAGCTCCGGGTGGTCGGTGACTGTGCCCGGCCCCAGGCGACCAGAGATTGAGCCGTGGTCACCCCGCGGCAGGAGCCCGGTGGTTTGAGTGTCCGGGGACACCTGGATGAGGCCAGGGCAAGCAGGAGAAGGGACAAGTGGTGACAGGCATGTGGTTGCCATGGCATGATGGTATGATGTGGTGGCCGTGGCTGGGTGCTCCTTACCTGGCCTCGCAGGGGATTTGCATTTCGTAACGGGGAACGGGACGGGCCCTGGCCTGCCTGGGGCTGGGCTGCCCCAGTTGAGAGGGTGACACGAGCCAGGGCCTCACCGCCGCGTGCTCTTGGTGCCTCATGTTGATTCAGCAAGACATGAGCCAGTCTGACTACCCTGTCTGATGGAGGTGGTGTGTCTGATGAAGGTGATGTGTCTGATGGAGGTGACATCACCTACTGGGAACTAGTTAAACCAGTGACATGCTTCCAGTCTGTGCAAGCCCTTGCAGACTGGGCTGTGGTGGGATCTGTCTGGGGATGCTGCACTGTGCATCCCCCATGGTCTGGGAAATCCTCAAGCTGGCCATGGAAAGGGAAGAGGAACTTGTTCAGCTGCTCACGTTCTAGAAAATCAGCTGGTGGGACTGTAGAGTCCCACAGCCAAGACACACATGGTGTCATGAGGGTGATCTGTGTCCTGCGTTGGTTGAGCTTCCGTTTGGGACTGGAATGTCTCCCTGCCACAAAGCAGGGCTGGACTGTGCCCATCCCAGTGTCTCCCTGTGTCCAGGATCCCTAGGGACTCATGGCCTCAGCACATAACGGGACCAGAAAGGGACAGGATGGGCCAGAGGTTGGTGACTACCCTGGGGCCACCCCCAGGTGCCAGCTGAGCATCAGAGGTGCTGAGCTGGGGCAGGACAGCACTCGGGGTTTCCAGCCCTTCCCTTCCCAGGCCAGGAGAACTTTCCCTTCCCTTGCGGGCTGGGGCCGAGACGACGCTGCCGGAGATGCTGCCGGCCCTGGCAGCTGGTCTCCATTTGGGAGGAGGCGTCCACATTCCTGGCATAGCCGCGGTGACCGAGGAATCTGTGGCGGAGGTTGGGCCTCGCTGGAAGGGAAAGGGAGAGCATCGTGTGGCCAGGACCCCTGGGGCTCAGAGCTGAGCTCCCACGGGCTCCAGGGGACAGAGAGAGACAGATCCGGGGGGGGCACTTCCCCCTAACCCCATGGGCAGTTCCTTCTCATACTTTTGGGATGGTTCAGAAGCTGCTGCATCTGCTGGCAGCATCAACCTCGTGCTCCTGTCCCCGTTCCCATCTCAGGGAGGGGGGAACTGTCCCCATGAGGGGTTTGGGGTGCACAGTGGGGCCCTGCCTGAACTGTCCCCCCACTGGTCCCCCAGCTCGCCCAGAAATATGACCCACAGAAGGAGGCTGAGCTGCGGACGTGGATTGAGAGCGTCACAGGAAAACAGATCGGACCCGACTTCCAGAAGGGCCTGAAGGATGGGGTGATCCTCTGCGAGTGAGTCCCAGGGTGGTGCTGAACATGGCCCCCGGCCCCTGTTCCAGCTGGGTAGAGATGGGGGACACCAAACATCCAGAGGACCCTCACCAGCCCTTGTGGTGGGAAGGGTGGGCTGGATCCTTGCCAGTGGGACCTGCCAGAGTCACCCACAGGGACCTGGGGGGGGAAATTTGCCTCATATGGGGGAGGCCTGGGCTGCAACTTCCTGAAAGGAACCTATGCCCTACAGCCCCTTGAGGTTTCTTCCTGCCACAGCCTCATGTCCCCCTGCCTTCCTCCAGGCTCATGAACAAGCTGCAGCCCAACTCGGTGAGGAAGATCAACCGCTCGGCTCAGAACTGGCACCAGGTAGATGCAGCTCTGCTGCCACCCACCTGCTGTTCCTCTGCTGTCACCCACCAGGGCTCACCTCTCTACTTCTCCACAGCTTGAGAACCTCTCCAACTTCATCAAGGCCATGGCCAGCTATGGCATGAACCCCGTGGACCTCTTTGAAGCCAATGACCTTTTTGAGAGCGGGAACCTGACGCAGGTGCAGGTGTCACTGCTGGCACTGGCAGGAATGGTGAGCACAGGGGGAAGAGCAGCTTTGGAGGGGCTGCAGCCCTATGGGGGACCCCCAGTTTGGGGTGGTGCCTGTGGGACCCCACAGCTTCTCCTGTGCAGGGTTGTGGGAGTGGGTGGGGGGTTTGGGACCCCTGTCCTTCCTCACAGCCTCTCCTGGCAGGCCAAGACGAAGGGGCTGCAGAGCGGGGTGGACATCGGCGTGAAGTACTCGGAGAAGCAGCAGAGGAATTTTGACGAGGCCAAGATGAAGGCTGGGCAGTGTGTGATCGGGCTGCAGGTGGGCTGCCCCACAGGGTCCCATGGGTAGGGGGGCTGGGCAAAGGGTGCTCAGTTCTATCAAATTCTCACCACTGTCACAGCTCCAAGTGTTGCTGGAGGGACCTGAGGCATGAGGTGCCTCAAGTGTCCTTGGGATCTGGGACCATCTTGGCTCTGTGTCCAGCACTCAGTGGCTGGGAGCCTGAGATGGGTAAGGGAGGACAGGAGGGCTGTGCCCCCCAGGCTGGGGGGGACAGGGACAGGGGGAAAAGGGACACATGTGGGGCAGCACACCTTCCTCACCACACTCCTTTGTCAGATGGGCACAAACAAGTGTGCCAGCCAGTCTGGCATGACGGCCTATGGCACCCGGAGGCACCTCTATGACCCCAAAAATCAGATCCTGCCACCCATGGACCACTCCACCATCAGCCTCCAGATGGGCACCAACAAGTGTGCCAGTCAGGTGAGCCCCCACGCCGGGCTGGGGAGGGATGGGGGGACCACAGCTGAACCCTGCTCCATCCTGTACTTCCTTCCAGGTGGGCATGACGGCTCCTGGCACCAGGAGGCACATCTATGATGCCAAGATGGGGACAGAGAAGTGTGACAACTCCTCCATGTCGCTGCAGATGGGCTCCAACCAGGGCGCCAACCAGAGTGGGCAGGTCTTTGGCCTTGGCCGCCAGATCTACGACCCCAAGTACTGCCCACAGGGCAACCAGGGTGACGTGGCCAATGCTGCTGGTGACCAGAGCGGGGACCCCCCCGGGTACCACTACTACCGTGAGGAGGAGGAGAGCTACTGAGCGGGATGGCTCAGCCCCACCCGCACCATCTCATGTACAGCCCCACTGCCAGCTACATTCCAGCCTCCACTTCCATCATTCCCTCTTTTAAAACTCTTTTTTTAACTTTGGAAATGAATCTATTTTTCTGAGCGAGGAAATAAAGACCCCGTTTCTAGAGAGGAGCCCAGATGGTTCCCCCAGGAGCCCCAAGACCCGGGGCAGCAGGAAGGTGGCAGATGTTCCAGCACCTGGGAGTGGACAGTGTCACCTCTAATGCACTCAGTGCCCACCACACACCCCTGTGATGCCCCTGGATCCCTCAGCAAGGAGCGGGAGTGGCTGCCCATGCTTCCCCTGGTGCTGCTGCTCGTCCCTGTGCTGGCAGGACCCTCCTCAGCCCTGTGAAGGAGAGGGACTGGGGTCATCGGGACATGGGGGAAGCACCTCTGGGAGACACTGGGTGGCGTTTGAGATTGTGAGTGTGCGTTTGAGAGTGAATGTGGGTGTGTTCACAGGCTTACACTCTGGTGTGATCTCTAAATGCTGGAAATGCCCTTTTAGCAGTACTTGTAGGGACCAAGTTTTCAAGGCCATGGTGATGGCTGCAGGGCTGGGCCGGGAGCTGGCACACCTGGCACAGCCGGAACACCTGGCACACCCAGCACTGCAGCAACCTGATCACTGGGGCTGGAGCCAAGGCTGACTCCAACAGCCGCATCCTGCACCGGGGCGGTGTCCGAGTGCAGCCGGTGCCCATCGACATCTCCCCTCCCGTGCGGTTTTTAATGCAGATGCTCTCAGACTGAAACCTTTTATTAAAAAAACCAACAACCCTTTCTACATAAACAGGAGCTGTTCTCTGCAGGAGCCTTGTCAGGGCTCAGGCGGGTCTCTCTGTGCCTGGGGGGCTGCGAGCTGCTACAGACCTGGGTGAGACCCCCGAGGTGCCAGAGTGGTGGGGTGGAATGCTGCGCGTCCCAGGGGGAGGAGCGGGAGCCGGGAGCGGGCTGCGGGGTTAATAGATATGCCGTTGATAGATGAGTAATTAACAGTGCCAACGAGACAGGACGGGACGTGCCTGTCCGGGAAGGGATCCACCTTTTTGGGCGAAATTCTGCGTTTCGAAGGGCCGTGGAGATCCCAAGGGTGGAGTGGGGGAGGCGGGGTCTCCCAAGGGTGGAATGGGGTGGGGTGGGATGGGGCGGGGCGAGGGCGGAACTCCTTGGGCTCTCCCCAGCACCTGCCCCTTTAAGAGCCGGTTCCCATGACGTCACACCCACGGCTACTTTGTAGCGCGGGGAGGGGGCGGGGCCTGCACGCGCCCGGCGGAGCCGCGGGGTCTCTTAAAGAGGCCGCGCAGCCGCATCAGGTAACGGGGGTCCCGGGCCGGGGGCTGCGAGGGGGGAGAGGGGAGGCTGTATCCCGGCTGCTGGTCTTGGCAGGATGTGGCCGCTCAGCGTCCCCCCGAGGCTCTTAGTGCCTCCTCGCCTCCCCGGGGACATCCCCGTGTCCCCATGTCCCCTCTGGACTGTCCTCATCGTGCCTTCGAGCTGTCCCCTTAGTCCCCTTGGGTTGTCTGTGTCTCTCCCGGGCTGTTCCCCCGTCTTCCCTGCCCGTCCGTCTGCCGGTGACTCCGCACCCCACTCAGAGAGGGGCTCCGGCGGCCGAACCGGGTTGGGGGACGTGGAATTGGAGGGCGCCGGGGCCGGGAGCTGCAGTTGGCCCGGCGGTTGCCGAGGTCGCAGGGTCCACCGAGCTCCCGGTTGCAGTGATGCGGCGTGTTTGTCCACGTGCGATGAGTGAGCAGATTCCCACGCGAGTCCCCCGGGAGGATCCAGGGATTCTGTGGTTGTTTTGTCCCGAAAGGAGCCGCCGCCCCCGCGGGGCTGGGGCTCCCCGCGACCGGCAGTTCAGCAGCATCCTCCGGTTCCAGCAGATGGGGACACTCAGACACCTCTGTCACCCCCACCCCGGCAGCTGCTTCTTCCTCTTCGTGTTACCCCATCTGACCCCGGTGCATCCCCGGAGGAATCCTGCCCCCGGACCCACTCGTGTCCGGCCCTGCAGGCCGATTAGGCGGATTTCCTAATCCCGCTGCCCCGTACCAGCTTATCCCGGCTGCGCCCGGGACCCGGCTTAGCCCCGGGCGCGGGCGGGTGGCGGCGAGCGTGAGGCGGCGGGTGAGTGCGCGGCTTCCCCGGCCCCGGGGAAAAACGGGGGCCAAGTCTGGGATGGTGGTGTCCCAGGCTCGCGGTGACCGGGGAGCCGTCCCGGAGCTCGGTTCTCCCAGGGCGCGGGCGGGTGCGCCGGGTGGAACGCTGCGGGTTGGGTCGTGCCGCTGGGCTTGTCACTGAGCCGGCCTTGGCAGAGCTTTGCTGCCGGGCCCCGCAGCTGCTGGCCCCGCTCCACGGGTGGGTGAATTCCCAGGAATTGGCAGAGACGCCGCTGCTACCCGTGGGATCGGGGTGTCGGAGCTCGCGCCTCGAGCCCATTGCACCGGAGCAATTCCGCCTTTGGGCTCACGAGAACCGCACCCACATCCTTCTCTGAGGGAAACTGAGGCACGGACAGGTCTCAGCCTCCCCCGGGCTGCCCAGCTCGCCCGGAGCTACTCTTGGGGTGCCAGTCTGCTCCCTGTGCCCGGGCTGGGCTTGAATCGTGCTCCTGGCTCCTGGACAGAGCTCATGCCCAATTCTGGTGCTTTCGGTTTAGGAAGGAATGTGATTTGAGCCTTTAGCTCCGGAAAGGAGCTTTGCTGGAGGAATGCCGTCCGGCTCCTGCCGGCCCCGGAGCTCAGCCCTGTGCCCGGCACTGTGCCCAGGGTGTGATAAACCCCGAAGCAGAAGGAAGTGAGAGCCCAGCCATCGCCCTCAGCTTGGGGCTGCACCCCCTGCTCTCACCCGCAGCCGGAGCCGAGGGGGGCCCGCGATGGCCGTGGGCACCCAGCTGGGGCTGCTGCTCTGGAAGAACTTCACCTACCGCCGGCGGCAGCGGGTAAGTGGGTGATTGGGATGGGGCTACACAGAGCCGCTGGTTCCTGGCAAAGGGACAGGCAGAGCCCTGGACATGGGTGGGGACCGGGACCACCACCAACCTTGCATCTCCCCCAGATCCAGCTGGCTATCGAGATCCTGTGGCCCCTCTTCCTCTTCCTTATCTTGATCTCAGTGCGGCGATCCCACCCGCCCTTCAAGCAGCATGAGTGTGAGTGTCCCCTGCAGGACCCCCTGAGCCAGCCTCCCTCTGTGTGCCCCTGTATGGGAGCCCTTTGGGGTGACACCAGGGGGACAAACACGGGAGGTGGTCACAGGGTGGGGGCTCGCTGGCATCTCCCTGCTCGGGTGTGTGTGTGGGGTCCCGGGGGTCCTACGCTGTCCTCCCTGAACCTGCCTCCCTCTCCTTCAGGCCACTTTCCCAACAAGGCGCTGCCCTCGGCGGGGACCCTGCCCTGGCTGCAGGGCATCATCTGCAACCTGAACAACCCCTGCTTCCGGCACCCCACGGCGGGAGAGGCCCCTGGCGTGGTGGGCAACTTCGATGGCTCCATGTGAGCGGCGGGGCTGGGGAGTTGCGGGGCAGAGCGGGGCTGCCCCGGGGGTCTCATTGCCCACCCCATGTCCCATGTCGCAGCCTCTCCCGCCTGCTGAGCGAAGCCCGGCAGGTCCTGCTCCGCGGCCACGGACAGCGGCTCCTGCACAGCCTCGGCCGGCTCCTGCCCGCCCTGCGCCGGCTCCGGGACAGTGGGAATCAGCGGAGAGGTGAGCACCGGGGCCGGGGAGTGCCGGGGGACCGAGACCCCTTGTCTGACCCCTGCTTCCCCAGCTCTGCCGGTGAGGGAATACTTGAGAGAGGACGAGACCTTCTCCCGGTTCCTGCGGACCAACACATCTCTGCCCCCGGCGCTGGTGGATGAGTTGATGGGGGCTCGGCTCAGCCCCCGCATCGTGAGTGTCGGAGCCGTGCCCACTCCCGGTGCCCACTCCCGGTGGCCGCATCACGACTGTCCTCTCCTTGCAGTTCTCCCTGGCGAGCATTCGCCTCCCGCTAAAGGTCCTGGTCTGCAACGCCTCGGCCCTGGGGGGCTTCCTGGTAGGCGGTGACGCCGACTCCACCCAGAGCCTGCAGCAAGAACTCTGTGCACTGCCCAGCTCCCAGCTCCGTGCCATGGAGGGCTCCTTCCTCTCCCAGATGGACTTTCCACGGCTCCTGATGGTGAGCCCCCAGCATGGTCGGGTGCTGGGAGGCACGGAGGCAGACACCCCTGGCCTGCCCAGAAGGGCTGTAACCCCCTTCTCATGCCCCCTTGTAGGAACAGCTGAGCTCAGAGTTGGGCGGGATCACTGGCACAGTGGAAGCTTTGGGCAGCTTCCTGCGTGATGCAGCATCCCTGATGGAGGAGGTACACCCCTCACTCCCCTGCCCCCTACCCACCTCTGCAGTGTCCCTGGGTGCCCCTGTCCCCCACTGCCCCTCTCCACTCTCACCCCACTCTCCCCAGGTCTCCTCCATGACCAGCCTGGCCGAGCTACGTCAGGAGATTGTGGGGCTGAGGGCCCCCAACACCAGCACGGGTGCCTTCACAGCCCTGTCACGCATCGCCTGTGGCCACCCTGAGGGTGGGGGGCTCAGGATCCCCTCCCTCAACTGGTATGAGGACAATGATGTCAAAGCTTTCCTGGACCGGAACAGCTCTGAGCAGAGACCCGTGGCCTCAGGCAGCACCAGTGAGTGGAGGGTTGTGGGAGGCTCAGCCTGGGGCTGTGAGGGGCAGTGGGGGCTGGTGGTGTGGGGGCTGGTGGTGTGGGGCTGGTGATGAGGGGCTGGTGGTGAGGGCTCAGCTCTGCACCCCCAGGTCCCTTCTGCCGGGAGCTGCTCCACAGCCTGGAGTCCAGCCCCCTCTCACAGATCTTCTGGCGGGGGATCAAGCCCCTCTTTGTGGGGAAGATCCTGTACACACCACCCGGGCCTGGCCCTGACAGTGTGATGGCTGAGGTGAGTGGGGGCTGTGGGGGCCCTGGAGGGGTTTGGGGGTTCCCATCCTGGACCTGCCTCACCTCCCTCACACAGGTGAATCGAACCTTCCGGGAGCTGGCGGTGCTGGGGGAATTGGGGGGTGCCTGGCAGGAGCTGGGACCCCGAATCTACACCCTCTTCAACAGCAGCCTGGAGATGCAGGTGCTCCAGGTGTGTGACCCCAGACTCCTCCTATTGAGAACAGGGTTGCTGTGGGGTGCAAGATGGGGTGTAGCTGGGGTGCTGCTGGGGTGCAGCTGGCCAGGAGCAGGGTGGGATACAGCTGGGGCAGGGTGGGCTGCATGGTCCCCCATATCCTGGTGCTGTGCAGGACCTGCTGCTGGCCCCGAGCACAGCCCAGCTTCTGGATGGGTTCCTCAATGGCACTTCCTGGAAGCTGCCAGAGCTGGCCACATTCCTGGTAGGACCAGCGGAGGGGCCAGGCCTCACCTGGCACCAGGTGTATGCTGATGTGGATGCAGTCCTGAGGACACTATCACAGTTCATGGAGGTATGTGTCACGCCACTGTGGGCAGGCTGGCCCCTTGCACCACCCGTGCCCGCTGAGCCCTACCTGCCCTCCCACAGTGTGTCTGCCTGGACAAGATCGAGGCAGTGGCCACTGAGGAGCAGCTGGTAGGCCGGGCCCTGGAGCTGCTGGAGGAGCAGCAGTTTTGGGCAGCAGTGGTCTTCCAGCCCCCCATCAATGCCACAGCCCCCGGACTGCCACCCCATGTCCGCTACAAGATCCGCATGGACATTGATGATGTCACGAGGACCAACAAGATCAAGGACAGGTTGGGGGTTGCCCACCCTGTCTGTCTCCATGGCCAGCCAAGCAGCCTGTGCTTGTTCCCAGGGGATCCCTGGTGCCAGTACCATGCTCTTCCCCCAGGTTTTGGGACCCAGGCCCTGCAGCTGACCCCTTCAGTGACTTGCGCTACGTCTGGGGGGGCTTCGTCTACATTCAGGACCTGGTGGAGCAGGCGGTGGTGCGGGTGCAGACTGGAGCTGCCCCACGGACTGGGGTCTACCTCCAGCAGATGCCCTACCCCTGCTATGTGGATGATGTGTAAGTGGCCAGGGGTAGCCCCAGACTGTGGGACTGTTGAATGATCCCCTGCTGCCTTGGGGGACACATCCAGGCATCCTGCAGCTTTGCTGCACCGGGGAGGTGGCACAGGGCTGGTCGTGCCCTGGTGTCCCTGGCCCAGCAGTGGCCCAAGAGTGTTGAGCTAAGGGTGGAATGTCTGGTGATATCTCCCCAGGTTCTTGAGGGTCCTGAACCGCTCGCTGCCTCTCTTCATGACACTGGCCTGGATCTACTCAGTGGCCATGATCATCAAGGGGGTGGTGCACGAGAAGGAGACGCGTCTCAAGGAGACCATGAAGACCATGGGGCTGAGCAGTGGGATCCTGTGGCTCAGCTGGTTCCTCAGCAGCTTCATCCCCTTCCTCCTCAGCTCTGCCCTCCTTGTCCTCATCCTGAAGGCAGGTTGCAGGGGACAGGGTGGGTGACAAAGGGCTGGGAGCCAGCATGGGGGGCTCCACAGGCTCCAACCTGCCTCCATCCGCAGCTGGGAAACATCCTGCCCTACAGTGACCCAGGAGTCATCTTCCTCTTCCTCGGCACCTTCTCGGTGGCCACCATCAGCCAGTGCTTCCTCATCAGCACCTTCTTCCCCCGTGCCAACCTGGCCTCGGCATGCGGTGGCATCATTTACTTCTCGCTGTACCTGCCCTATGTGCTGTGTGTTGCCTGGCGTGACTACATCACCTTCCCAATCCGTGTCCTTGTGGTGAGCACCCGCAGCTGCCCCTCTGCAATGCCCCTGGTGCTCTGGGGCAGGGGGCTTTGGGCTGCAGCCCCCAGGCCAATCTTTGCCCACACTGCCATTTTTGCTGTCCTCAGAGCCTGCTATCCCCCGTGGCCTTTGGCTTCGGCTGCGATTACTTCTCCCTCTATGAGGAGCAGGGGGTGGGCATCCAGTGGCACAACCTGGCTGCCAGCCCCGTGCCAGGAGACCCGTACAGCTTTGCTGCAGCCATGGGGCTACTGCTGCTGGATGCTGTTCTCTACGGCCTGGCCACCTGGTACATCGAGGGTGTCTTCCCAGGTGAGTGCAGCTCCCCTGACCCCCAGCTGCCACTCAGCCCCAGCCCCACTCTGCCCCTTCTACTGCAGGTCAGTACGGGATCCCCAAGCCCTGGAATTTCCCCTTCCTGAAGAGCTACTGGTTTGGAGAGTCATCTTCATCTGGGCACTCCCTGTACCATGCTGCACCCCACACTGCACCCCAAGGTGAGTCCCTGCCCACCCTGGAGCTGTGTCACTGGGCCCTCCAGCCCAGGCCTTGCTCCCCAGTGGAGGGCCCTGCACCCCATGTTGAGGGGTTCTGCCCCCAGCAAGGGGTCCTGGCTGGGGATGTGACCCCTTGGTGGCTTCCAGTGCTGGTGGAGGAGCCGCCTGCCGAACTCCAGCCTGGCGTCTCCATCTGCAACCTGGTGAAGGTTTATGGCAGCAGTGGCCGTGCGGCCGTCAACGGGCTGAGCCTGGACTTCTACGAGGGGCAGATCACCTCCTTCCTGGGCCACAACGGTGCTGGGAAGACCACCACCATGTGAGCCCCAGAGGGGCTGCATGGCCATGGCTGCGGACAGGAGCTGAGCCTGACCCTGTCCCCACCTGGTCCCCACATAGGACAGGGTACCCTAGCCCCAAGCCCACATGCTCCTGTGCTCCATAACCCATTTTGCTCACCATTTCCAGGTCCATCCTGACTGGCCTCCTGCCCCCCACCTCGGGCACTGCCTATATCCTGGGCTGGGACATCCGCTCCGATATTGACAGCATCCGCAAATCCATGGGGATGTGTCCCCAGCACAACGTGCTCTTTGACATGTAGGCAGGGGTGGGGAGATGTGGGGAGTGATACAAGCCTGTCCCCCTCAATCCCTGTGCCCCTCACCCTGCCTTTCCCCCTGTCCCCACAGCCTGACGGTGGAGGAGCACATCTGGTTCTACGGGCGGCTGAAGGGGCTCTCGGAGCAGCAGGTGCAGGAGGAGATGGAGCAGCTGCTCCAGGACACGGGGCTGCCGCACAAGCGCCGGGAGCAGACCAGGAACCTCTCGGGTGCGTGCGGGGGTCAGGCTGGGTGCCCGAGCGGGGGTAGGTGGCTCCGAGCCTCCCCGACGCTGTCCCTCTGCAGGCGGGATGCAGCGGAAGCTCTCGGTGGCCATCGCCTTTGTGGGCGGCTCCCGGGTTGTCATCCTGGACGAGCCCACGGCCGGCGTCGATCCCTTCTCCCGCCGCAGCATCTGGGAGCTGCTGCTCAAATACCGCAAAGGTCAGGGCTTGGGGCCCCCACTTCACCCTCTGAGCCCCCCAGCCTGGGGCGAGCAGGGGGTTGTGCTGGTGGGGAGAACCTCCAATGAGGGGGGTCTGGGGTCAAGCCCGTTCCTGGTCCCCAGGCCGCACCATCATCCTCTCCACTCACTACATGGACGAGGCGGAGCTGCTGGGGGACCGCACCGCCATCATCTCACAGGGCCGGCTCTGCTGCTGCGGGTCCCCCCTCTTCCTCAAGGCCAGGCTTGGCACCGGCTACCACCTCACCCTGGTGAAGCGGGAGAGGGGCGGGACAGCCAGCAACACTGGCACTGTCGCCGGTGTCACCAAAAAGGTGGGTCCCTCAGCCCTGATGATCATCCCCCAAAGGGCAGCCAGTGTCTCCATCCCGGGTATTGGGGGGCACTGGGGGCCCTGTCCTTCTGTGGGGTGCCAGGCTCCAGCCACCCTTTCCTGCAGGACAGCAGTGACTCAGAGCACAGCAGTGACACGGGCCTGGGCAGTGAGCGGGGCAGTGATGCCAGCACCGTGGGTGAGCGTTTTGTCCCCTCTCAGTGTCACCCCCAGGTGTTCCCCACACATCCCCCCTCAGTCAGGGAGGCTGGGCGTGCACAGCCCTACATCTGGCCCCTCTCCTGCTTTCACTGGAGGTGCAGAAGGGGATCTCCATCCCCTCCATCTCCCCTGGGGACCTCAGGCTGGGGTGCTGAGCACACGGAGCTGTGGCCAGCTGTGCCAGCCAGTGGCTCCTGCCTCGGGTTTCCAGCCCTCCCCATCCCTCCAGATGTGGCCCAGCTGTCGGCGCTGATCCAGAAGCTGGTCCCTGGCTCCCGGCTGGTGGAGGACATTGGGCACGAGGTGCTCTTTGTCCTGCCCTACAGCGGGGCCAGGGATGGGGCCTTCGGGGAGCTGTTCCGTGAGCTGGATGCACACCTGGGGGAACTGGGGGTCTCCAGCTATGGCATCTCTGACACCACGCTGGAAGAGGTACCCAGGGGGGCTGTGGTCAAGGGGCTCCCAGGGTGCCCATAACCAGGGGGTTTCCCTCACTGGGCTGTGGGTGCTGGTGTGTGTTTAACACCAGCCCTCCCACACCCCCAGATCTTCCTGAAGGTGGCCAAGGAAACAGCACTGGACACTGACACCACAGGTAAAACCCCTCAGTCCTGGCTGGAGCTGAGCTCTGGGGTACAGGGGGGGCTGAGGAGGTGCTTAGCAGTCTAGAGCAGAGGAGTGGGGTGTCCCCAGCATCCTCAGTGTCCCTGCCAGGGCTGGGGTCCCCGCTGGGAGCACCTGTGGGTGCAGAGAGGTGTCACAGCCTGTGGCCTTGGTCCTGCCCTGGCATCTTGTCCTCATTTTGTCAGGCACCATGAAAGGAGCAGTCCCTGGCGAGACGGGGGATGGGGATGTGGCTGATGGAGAGATGGGTAAGGATGGGGGAGGTGGAACCCCTGAGCTGCAGCTGAGTGCTCTCCCCCTCCAGCCCCTGGGCTGTTCATCTGGGCAGCTGTCCATCCAAGCAGGCATCCCTTCAGGCATGTGTCCCTTCAAGCAGGGGGACGCTCAGGGACCCTTATGCAGTGTAGCTACCTCCCATTTTGGGGCGTCCCCAGAGCAAAGATCTGGGATGAGGATGGATTTGGGGGAGCCCAGCTCTGTGCAGGATGGGATATGAAATCCCAGGGGGCATATCCAGTATATCCTGGAGGGAGAACTGGTGGGGGGACAGCCCCGGGGGGCGGGGGGGGGGGGGGGGCTGTGATGGTTTGGGGCACCAGCTCTGCCCTGGGTGGGTGCTGATCCCCGTGTGACTGTAACCCCTCTCTCCTCTCCTTTACATTGAGCCAAAGGAGCCCGGCGAGGTAGGAGCTGGGGGCTGTTGGGGGAGGCTGGGGGCTCCTGCATGCAGCATCCCATCCTCGCTGGGGTGGGGGGATGCCCCTGCCAGCACCCTGTCCCCCTGTGCCCCGCCTGCCACGAGTCATTTGCCAGACCCCTCTCTGCTCGGCAGCGGAGGAGCCCCGGGAGACGGACCTGCTGCGGGGGGCAGCGGGGCAGGCCTGCGGCAGGGTGAGGGGCTGGGCGCTCACCTGCCGCCAGCTCCGTGCTCTCTTCACCAAGAGGATGCTCCACGCTCGGCGCAGCACCCGCGGATTCTTCGCTCAGGTGGGGCCGCCGGGAGGGGATGGGGCAGGGCAGGGGGCAGGGTGGGTCAGAGCCAACCCTGATCTCCCCTCGCCCTCCTCAGATCGTCCTTCCCGCCGTCTTCGTCTGCATCGCGCTGCTCTTCAGCCTCATCGTGCCGCCCTTCGGGAAGTACCCGCCGCTGCAGCTCCAGCCCTGGATGTACGGGCAGCAGTTCACCTTTTTCAGGTGTGTCCCCAGCCCTCTGCCCGGCGTGTCCCTCGTCCCCCCGTGCCACCAGCTCACTCCTGTGTCTCCCGGCAGCAACGACGCCCCGGGAGACCCAGACACAGCCCGGCTGCTGGAGGCGCTCCTGGCTGAGCCCGGCTTCGGCACCAAGTGCATGAAGGAAGAGGGGAAGGCGTGAGTGTCCGCGGGGCGGGGGCTGGAGGAGGCAGCCGGGCCTTGGCCCCCACCTCACTGCCCACATGCCCACGGAGCAGCTCTGCCACCTGGTGTGATGCTGTGGGACCCCCAACATCCCCATGGTGGGTCCCGGTGCCCCTGGCTCACACCAGGCTGGTGATGGAAGTCTCTCTCTCTCGCCCCGGGTGTCCAGGACAGGGCTGTGCCCACCAGCTTCCCATCCCGATGGCTTCTCGGCCCCCTCAGCCCCCCCATCCCTGCTGGAAGTGCTGCAGCGTGGGAACTGGACACAGGCCAAGCCATCCCCCCCGTGTCAGTGCAGTGGGCCGGGGGCCCACAGGATGCTGCCTGAGTGTCCTGAGGGGGCCGGGGGGCTCCCACCACCCCAGGTAACCTTCAGCCTAGCAGGGGCAGCCCCAGGGCTCTGTCACTGCTGGCTGTGGGGGCAGGTACTCCAGGAATGCCACAGGACTGAGTGTCCATCCAGCCCTCTGTTCATCCCACAGGTGCAGAGGGGCACAGGGGACATCCTTCAGAACCTGACAGGCAGGAACATCTCTGACTATCTGGTGAAGACCTATCCCCAGATCATCCGTCAGGAGTGAGTGCTGGGGGACACTGCAGGGGCACAGTGGGGACACCAAGGGAACACCCCACAAACACCTGGGGGAAGGGGACACTGCTGGGGACAAGTGGCTGGGTGGTCAGGTGCTGCCCTAATGTCCCCTTGGGGGGTTTGTCTCTCCTTTGTCTCCCCCCACCTCATTTCTTTCAGGCTGAGAAACAAGAAGTGGGTGAATGAGCAGAGGTGAGCTGGCAGGGGCTGGGGCCTGGTACAGCCAGGAATGGAGGGAGACAGGAGATCCCTAATGGGTTTGGGGAGAGCCTGAGTGGTCCCTGGGCAGAGCCATCACCCAGGTGCCTTCAGCCCTCTGCTGTGTGTCCCTTACTCTGTCTGGCATGTGGGCGAGTGGAGGGTTGAGTTTGCACAAGGGTGGAAATGGGGAATGGTTGGCTGGTTTTACAGAATTGTGGAATTGTAGAATCTCCTGGGGTGGAAGGGACCCCTGTGAATCCTCAAGCCCAGTTCCTGCCAGGCTGGCAGTGGGAGTCTCTCTGACAAGTTTGGGAGCCCTGTTTCTCCTGCAGGTACGGCGGCTTCTCCCTGGGTGCCGGCAGCTCCCAGGCCCTGCCGTCGGCAGCAGAGGTGGATCAGGCAGTGCTGGAGCTCCGGGTGCTGCTCAACATCACCCCGGTACAGCTGGACTCAACCCCTGGCTCAGCTCTGGTGTCCCAGTGCTGGGAGACCCCTCCTCACCCTGTGTTCCTGCACCCAGGGCAGCCCCTCGGATCGGCTCCTGGCCAACCTCAGCCGCTTCATCGAGGGTTTGGATGCCCGCAGGAATATCAAGGTGTGCCCAGGGCTGGGGGTCCCTCAGGGGTGAGAGTTGGGGGCCAGCAGGGATGTGACAATGGTGTCCCCTCAAGGGGTGGAGCAGCCCAAGAAGGACTGAGAGTTAGCTGGAGCTGGAGGGGAGCAGGAGCCCAGTGGGAGTGGGGGATGCTCCTGGTGGGACTGGGTGCTGCAGGCACAGCCAGGGGCAGAGCCAGGTTGGGTGGGGGGCTCTGAGCTGCCCGGCCCTCCCCATGCTGCAGGTCTGGTTCAACAACAAGGGCTGGCACGCCATGGTCTCCTTCCTCAACGTGGCCAGCAATGGGCTGCTGCGGGCCCGGCTGCCCCCTGGCACTGACCCCACACGCTTCGGCATCACGGCCACCAACCACCCCCTCAACCTCACCAAGGAGCAGCTCTCCGAGGCCGCCCTGTGAGTGCTGGGGATTGGGGTCCCACAGCCCCCTCTGGCCCTTGCTGAGCTCTCCCCTCCTCGGCAGGATGGCCACCTCTGTGGATGTGCTGGTCTCCATCTGCGTGATCTTCGCCATGTCCTTCATCCCGGCCAGCTTCGTTGTCTTCCTCATTGAGGAGAGGGTCAGCAAGGCCAAGCACCTTCAGTTTGTCAGTGGGATGAAGCCCATCACCTACTGGCTGGGCAACTTCGCCTGGGACATGGTGAGGATGGGGATGGGGACAAGGACCAGTTCCAAGGGGTCTGGTCCCATCCCTGACCCCTTTCCTGGCTTTTCTGTCCCCGCAGTGCAACTACCTGGTCCCCGCGCTGCTGGTCATCCTCATCTTCCTCTGCTTCCAGCAGGAATCCTACGTGTCCTCGGCCAACCTGCCCTCCCTGGTGCTGCTGCTGCTGCTCTACGGGTGACGGGGCAGCAGAGCACAGCAGGGGCGAGGGGGTTGTGGGGCTGGGGGCAGCTGGGGTGAGGGGATTGTGGTGTTTGGGAGGGTGGGTGCTGTCTCAAGCCCTCCACATGGGGAGGTACACCTCAGCCAGCCCCTGCCTCTCCCTCCTGCAGATGGTCCATCACCCCCCTGATGTATCCAGCCTCCTTCCTCTTCAGCATCCCCAGCACTGCCTATGTGGCCCTGACCTGCATCAACCTCTTCATTGGCATCAATGGCAGTGTGGCCACCTTTGTGCTGGAGCTGTTTGTGGACAAGGTGAGCCTTGGGATGGCCCTGGAACCCACATCCCTTCCCTGCAGGGCCAATGCCAGCTCCCCCACCCATCTCCTTGCTGCCCCCTCAGAACCTCAATGACATCAACCGTGTCCTGAAGAAGGTTTTCCTCATCTTCCCCCACTTCTGCTTGGGCCGAGGCCTCATTGACATGGTGAAGAACCAGGCAATGGCTGATGCCTTTGAGAGGTTTGGTGAGTCTGGGGGTATCAGGGCTGCTCACTCTCCCCAAAGCTCAGCAGAGGGGTCCCCTACTCCTACAGCCCCTCTCGCTGCTTGCAGGGGACAAGCGCTTTGTGTCCCCCCTCTCCTGGGACCTGGCGGGGAAGAACATGTTTGCCATGGCCATCGAGGGCATCGTCTTCTTCCTCTTCACCCTCCTGCTGCAGTACCACCGCTTCTTCCTGCGCCTGGGGTGAGCACTGGCCGGGGGTACAAAATCATAGAATCACTAGGTTGGAAGAGACCTTTAAGGTCATCGAGTCCAACCCATGCCCTAACACCACCTCAGCTAAACCATGGCCACATTCAGTCTTTTTAAAAACACATTCAGGGATGGTTACTCCACAACCTCCCCAGGCAGATGATTCCAGTACTTTATCATCCTTTCAATAAAAAACTTTTCCCTAATATCCAACCTAAATTTCCCTTGGCACAGTTTAAAACTGTGTCCTCTCATTCTGTTAGTTGTTGCCTGGAGAAAGAGACCAAGACCTACCTGACTACAACCACCTTTTAGTGAGTTGTAGAGAGTGATAAGGTCACCTCTGAATCTCCTTTTCTCCAGACTAAACAACCCCAGCTCCTCCAGTTGTTCCTCGCAGGGTTTGTGTTCCAAGCCCCTCACCAGCCTCGTTGCCCTCCTCTGGATGTGTTCAAGTGTCTCAACAACCTTCCTAAACTGAGGGGCCCAGAGCTGGACACAGTACCCTGGGGGTGCTCAAGGAGGTGAACAGCCCTGGATGTGCCCTTGCCACTGTTTCCACAGGCCACGTGCTCTGGAGCTGCCCTCACTGGGGGATGAGGACCGGGACGTGGCCAGGGAACGGGTGAGGGTGAGCAGCATCTCCCCACATGGCTATCTCCTGCTGCTGAAGAACCTGACCAAGGTGGGTGTGTGGGGCTGGACTCTGCTGTGAGCTCCAGCCCACCTAGAGCCCCTGGCCCCTCTGGCAGTGACAGGAGGGAGTACCCAGTGCCACCTCTCCTCCATGCAGGTGTACCGGCGCAGGAAAGCTCCGGCCGTGGACCGGCTCTGCGTGGCCATCCCCCCCGGGGAGGTGAGGGGCAGATGGACAAACAGACAGCTCTGTGGGCAGAGCCAAGGCTGCCAGTGACCCTGTTCTGCCTTCACAGTGCTTTGGCCTCCTGGGGGTGAATGGTGCTGGGAAAACATCCACCTTCAAGATGCTGACGGGGGACACAGAGGTGACGCTGGGAGAGGCCTGGCTGAAGGGGCACAGGTGGGTGAATGCAGGGATTCCATGTCTTGGATCCCTCTCCATGCCCCCACAGCACCTATGCCATCATCTCTGTCCCCACCCTGTGCTCTCCCTGGCCCTTTCCCCTGCAGCCTGCTTCATCCTCATCCCTGCAGCTGCTTGTCCGTATTCCCACAGTATCCCTGGCACATGTCCCCATCCTGCAGCATGCTCACCTCTCCCTGTCCCACGCTCACCTGTCCCCATCCTGTGCTCACCTGTCCCCATTTTGCAGTGTGCTCACCGACCTCCAGTCTGTCCACCAGCACATGGGTTACTGTCCCCAGTTTGATGCCATCACAGACCTGCTGACAGGCCGGGAGCACCTGGAGTTCTACAGCCGCCTGCGTGGGGTCCCAGAGGAGGAGACCCCCAGGGTAGGGCCTGTACCCTGTCCTCCCCAGCCCATGGGGAGCCCTCACCCTCACCCCCTCTGTCTCTCACAGGTGGCTCAGTGGGGTATCACTGCTCTGGGGCTGGGCCCTCACGCAGACAGGCCAGCAGGCAAATACAGCGGGGGCAACAAGCGCAAGCTCTCTACGGCCATTGCCCTCCTTGGCTGCCCCCCTGTCGTCTTCCTGGTGAGGGGGAGGGCATTGGGAGGCCCCACAGCAGCACCAGGGTCCTGCCCAGGCTGATCCTGGGCTGGGATCATTGCAGGACGAGCCCACAACGGGGATGGATCCACAAGCCCG
Organism: Trochalopteron elliotii; assembly: GCA_024734555.1. NCBI lineage: Eukaryota > Metazoa > Chordata > Aves > Passeriformes > Leiothrichidae > Trochalopteron > Trochalopteron elliotii. The sequence continues at coordinate 137,720 of JANPWX010000232.1, forward strand.
GAGGTTCCTGTGGGAGCGCATCCTTGGTGTTATCCGGGACGGCCGGTCCGTGGTGCTCACGTCCCACAGGTGAGTCCCCACCCCGGGCCTGCAGCCCCCTCAAAGGGGAGCACCTCTGGAACCCCCGGACAGGAGTGCCCCTCTGTCCTGGGGGCACTCACATGTGCCCCCCCAGCATGGAGGAGTGCGAGGCGCTCTGCACCAGGATGGCCATCATGGTCAACGGCCGGTTCCGCTGCCTGGGCAGCGTTCAGCACCTCAAGAACAGGTACCAGGTTGGGGCCTGAGGGGGCCTCCTGTGGGTGGTGGCCATGGCCAGTCCTCACAGCAGTGTCTCCTCTCCCCACAGGTTTGGGGACGGGTACACAGTGGTGGTGCGGGCAGGGGGCCCTGGCCCAGCAGCAGTGCAGACCCTGTTGCAGCAGCACTTCCCTGGCATTGTGCTGCGGGAGCAGCACGGGGGGCTGCTGCAGTACCACCTGCCTGCCCGTGTCACCTCCCTGGCCACCGTCTTCAGCCTTCTGGCTGCCAACCGTGGCCCCTGCCACATCGAGGACTACTCCGTGTCTCAGACCACACTGGATCAGGTGACAGGGGAGGCAGGTGTGAGGACATGGTGGCCCTGTCACATGGTGCTGTCTCTCATCATGCCATTCCTGCAGGTCTTTGTGCACTTTGCGCAGGAGCAGAGTGATGGGGATGTCGGGGAGGTCACAGCTCCAGGAGAGGATGCGGCCCCCAGCCCCGGGAGGAGGCTGAGCACGTTCCTGGAGGACAACAGCTACCAGGAGAGCGCTGTCTGAGTGGGCCATGGTGTCCCATGGACCTCCACAGAT
>JANPWX010000232.1:140031-157983 GCA_024734555.1 Trochalopteron elliotii
GAGGTTGGGGGTGCGGACACCCGGGTTGTTGCCGCAGGCGGGCGGCTCCTCCGCAGCGCCCGCCCGGCCCCAGCCCGGCCCGCGGAGGAGCAGCAGCCTTTTCGGGCCCAGCCCTCACCAGCCCCGCCGTCAGGATGTCCGAGAACCAGCCGAACGCCAACAACCACCACCCGGCCAACAACGCCGGGGCCGCCGGCGGCAACAACCGGGGTGTCCGCAACCCCAACCTCAACCAGAACCCCCTGATCAACGTGCGGGACCGCCTCTTCCACGCGCTGTTCTTCAAGATGGCAGTGACCTACGCGCGCCTCTTCCCTCCCTCTTTCCGCCGTGTCTTCGAGTTCTTCGTTCTTCTCAAGGTGAGGGGCCGGGCTGAGGGCAGGAATTTCATTAGGAGCACAAACAGTCGTGCCTCCGCCGGAGGCAGCAGGCTGTGTTTGGACCACGCACACCGAGCTGTCCCCGGAGCTCCCGTGGGCCCCTCGTGTGAGGGAGACATCAGTCTCCATGGTGGTCCCGGTGTTCCCTGCACTCGGGAGCTTTTCCAGATCTGTAAATCAAAAATAAATTGCTGAGCCAGCTTGCTGGGCAGCCAGGCTGGCACTAGGCAGGAGAAGTTTCAGTTTCTGTTCCCTAGCAATCTCACTTTTTGGATATATTTCCTACATGATCTACTGGAGTTTTGCTGGAGTCTTGTCTTTCCTGGAAGCAGTTAAGGCACAGCCCTGTTCTAACCCCGTTTCTTTCAGCAATGCCAGGAAAGTGTCACTGTGCTCTGGGGTGAGCCCACCTGCCTGCTGGGTGATGGGGGCCCTCCCAGAGGGGCCTGTCAGTGTCCAGGGGTGACAACCCTTAGGTAAAATCCTGCTCCACGACTTCCAGGGTGGGAAATTAGAGAAAGGAGAAGAAGGGGAGAGCAGCTTGCCAGGCAACAGTAGCACACTCCTCTAGGTTTCTACAATTCAGCAAGAAAACATTCAGCACAGCTTGTCTCATGCTGCACAGATGTGTTTTCTACCCTCTCAGGAGACGTTTGGGCATTTCACATCCCTGTTCCCTCTCCCATTTGTACATCTACATCCTACCAAACTGGCTGGAACAGGGACAGTGCTAACAGTGCAGTGGTCAGCCAGACTGGCTGGGAGCAGTTTGTGTTGCTTCTGCCTCTGATCACAGCTCCTCCCAGAGAAGTAAAAACTTCCTCAGGGCTCTGTGGAGAGCAGCCTGCAGGGTCAGGGGTCAGCAGCCTGCTCCCAGCTCTCCTCCAGCTGCTGGCAGGAGGGAAGTGAGACCCCACGTTTCCATCCCGAGCCCTGGAATTGCCCCTGGCTCTTCTGTGACTCCTGCAACCAGGGAGGTGGCTCTGCTTTATCTTTCCTCACATCTCTGTGTGCAGCTCCTCTGCAGAGTGCTGTTTACCAGGCTGTTTGTTCATCACAAATAGGTCAGGACGGCAGGGCTGCTGAGGACAGAGCAGCGCAGGGTGGCTGGCAAGGGAGCTCTGAGCTCAGCAGTGCCAGCTGTGCTCAGAGCTCTGAACTTTGGACATCTCTCTTCACTCCAGGGAACAAGTTCTTTCAGTCCACCCAGCTTTGCTGTGGTTTATGGCTGTTCCTGAGATGGAGGCAGGGCGGGGAGCTGTGGTGTTTTGTGCACTTGGCCTCGGGGACAAGCTTAATCTCCCTAAGGCAGGACAACGGATCTGATGTGGGTTTGGGTCATCCTGCCCAGGGGTGGGTTGGCTTTGCTTAGAGATTGCTTTGTTCTGCCTTTACAAAGCTGGGCAGGCTTCTCTGGGTTTCAGCAGGAAACGCTTTGTGCTGAGGAGGGAAGGGTTGGAAGGCACAGATGTGTTTCCATTTCCTTCAGTGTGCCTGAAGGACACTCATCCCACACTGGTGCTCTGTGTGGTCAGTTTTGGGGACGCTGTTGGATGCAGGACTTGTGCTTTCAGAAAGCTGTCACTGTCACCTCTCATGAGCAGGAGCAGCTGGTTCCTGATGCCTTTGGTGTGTTCCCTGCTGGAACTGCCAAGGTCTTGCTGCTGCGTTGTCAATGCCGAGAAGCACCAAAACTCTTGTCCACTTGCCAGTCCACTCACCCAAATTATTCTGGTGTTTCACGGGCAGAGAAGAGCTGGTGATAACTAGGGGGTCTGACAGTCTGTGCCTTGTCTCCTGCCCTTTAGGCTCTCTTTGTGCTCTTCATCCTGGCCTACATCCACATCGCCTTCTCACGCTCTCCCATCAACTGCCTGGAGCACGTGCGGGATAAGTGGCCCCGCGATGGAATCCTGAGGGTGGAAATCCAGCGCAACTCCAGCAGGGCTCCCATCTTCCTGCAGTTCTGCGGGGTGGAGAAGTTCCCAGGAATGGTGGTTGAGTCCACAGCTGAGGAAGAGGAGGAGGAAGAGGAAGAAATGACTGTGGATATGTTTGAAAACAGCTCCATCAAGGTAAGGACGCGCTTCCTGTGTACGCTGGGGAGAAGTCTTGGTTGGAAGTGAAGTCCCTGTGTGATCCCTTGGTCTCCTGGAAACAAAGCCTGTTCCTTGGCTGCTCCTGAGTGCCCACATTGGCCTCTGATGGTTTAACACAGAAAGAAAAGCCAGAGAAAATGTCCTTTTTGGGGGCGGGAGGCCTTTGTGTGGTTAGAGAGAGCGTGGCAGGTGAGAGGTGAAGAGGCTGCTGATGTGGCTTTCCCTACTCTGGTTTTTCCAACAGTTTGAGCTGGACATCGAGCCCAAGGTGTTCCTCAAGCCATCCCGGGTGAGCAGCACTGAGCTGCCCCACAACGACAGCCAGGAGTTCTCGTTTAGTGACGCAGCCACTAAAGGTATGCAGCCTCTGCGGGAGACTGTGTCCGAGTTTGAGATGCTAGCCCGAGCAGGTAATCACACCTTCACTGCTACCTGTGCTCCTCCTTCCTCCCGTCATCATCCTCCCCACACATCCTGTCCTGGCTCCTTGGGGCACCTGCACAGTGACCTGAAATGTCTTCCCAGTGTGTTTACCTGGGGATAGTCCTGTCAGTACTAACAGCAGACCCACAGCAAGCTCTGCTCTAAGGCTGGGGGGAGGCTGGGTTAGAAGCTTTGCCAGGCCAAGAGGCTTCAGATCAACCACAGGTGAATGAAGGCTCTTGGCCTGGCAGGTTGCTGTGGTGATCAGTGTCAGGTATCTCAGATGAGCCTGAACCCCCTGTTCTGGTCCATTCACTGTCCCCTGCAATCCACAAGGATCTCCTGACAGCAGCATTCCTTCTAGCATGAACAAGATTTGGGCTATGTCCTGGGTGCTGAGCCAACACCAGCCCTTGGAGCAGCCAATTTGCTACAATTAATTAATCCTGAAAGCCACCCAGCGGGTTTTGGTGGATTGCAATACAGCACTGCTGTTCCACTCAGATGTTCCCTGGCCTTATCCCACCCTTTTCCTGCCTGACCTAAGCTGCTCAGGCCTTGTAAACTCCAGAGGGAGATTTAGTAGCTTTGTATTATTTAAAATGGAATTCCAGTGTGGAAAATTTTCTGTTTCTAGTGGTTAAGGTAAGAAATCTATTAAGGAATATTTATCTTAAAACAGAGATGCGGACTTGGATTCTTTGGTTTTTTTCCACAAAATTTGCAAGAAGCTGGCCTCTTTCACCACACTGTTGTCCCTGTGAAGGCTGGAATTCTTTGCTCTGCAGACACACTGGGGTTGTGGCTGTGGAGGAGGATGAGACTGGACACTGTCCTATTCCTTGGTCTTGCAGTGGATTTGATTGATGCTCATCCAGAGCTCATTAGTCCTGAATTAAAGGTCATTACAACCAGAGAGCAGTAAATGTTTTTGGTGCAGGACCTTTATTGCTGGTGCCCTGGTTCTGAGAAGAGTCACGTTGTACTGGGCTGGGGTACTGGTGGGAAGTCCCTTGTGTTGCTGAATGCCTGGTTGGAAACAATCCAGAAAAGGAGAGGGAGAGAACAGGCTGTTTCCCAGATTACTTACAAAATTCACATCTTTAACTCAGTCCCAAATACCTGATTTCATTGTTTTTTCCAGGTTTTCTATCTTCTCAGTGCACCAGATTTTGCGTTTAGTCAGAATATTTTACCATGAAAAAAAAATTTTATTATACAAAGGAAGTAATTGTTGATATTTAAACCCTTGATTTCCTTTTGAGCTTAAAACTGTTTATAATGGAAACAAAAGATAAATGCAACAGTCCAGCCTGTGTTTGCTGCCCAGTAAGGGGATCAGGGGATCTCTGTCAGTGCTGGGTCAGGTGTGTCTCTGTTCAGTTCTTGTGTCCCTTTAACTGTCACTGTGGTGCTGAGAGCTGCCTGACAGCTGCCTCCCCCCTCCTGGAGAGACACCCTGGCAGTCTGAAAGAGCAGGGATTAAATTGCTTGGCTCTGGCTTAGCGGGAGGTTTTGTCCTTTCCGTGATGATGTAGCAAAAAAGCATCTCTTCAGAACCTTTCTTGGGAAAAAGGAAAAAACAAACCAGGGAAACTTCAGGCACCACCAGTTTTTGGGAAAGCTGTAATTGCTGCTGCCTTCAGTTCTGACATGTAATTGCAGCAGTGACCTCAGTCCCCTGGGAAGTGCATGGCTCTTGCCTCTGGAGCGTTTACTTGGTGTTCAGCAGGTGTAAAGTGGATTTTCCTGCTGGTTCCCAAACAACATGGGAAGCAGAAATTGAACAGAGCAAGAACAAGTGGCTCTGGGCTTGCCAGGCAAAGATGTGGGCAGGTTCTGTGCAGAGCTTGGAACTGCTGCCCTGAAGCTTTCCCAGAAGTCCCGCATTAAGGACTAATGTCAAGGGAATGGGCTGTAATTCCAAAGAGTTTGTATTGATTTATGTTTAATTAGCTGAGGGAAGCCTGGAGCCATGTTTGCAACCGGTTCCCTTTTCAAGAACATGATGGGAGGGAGGGAACCCAGAGGGGCTGTTTCTTGGTGCTGGCAGTTTGCAGATGTGGGTGTTGAGTGTCCCTGTGTCTCTCTCCCAGTGTGGCCACAGGAGGAATACATTGTGGAATACTCTCTGGAATACGGCTTCCTGCGCCTGTCCCAGAGCACACGGCAGCGCCTCAGCATCCCCGTCATGGTGGTGACCCTGGGTGAGTGAGGGGCAGCCCAGGCAGGGCAAGGGGGCTCAGGGATGGGTACCTGTGCTGCAGAGACCTCCACATCATCTCTGGGAACTCTTCCTAAAGCTCGTTGTGCTTGCTTCCCACGCAGAAGAGCTGCTGTGTGCAGCCTGTCTGCCTTTAGTAGGTCACAGCTTTTCAGGAGGAGCTTTCTGAAATGGTGGAGCCTGGTTCAGTGAGACCTGATGTTGTGCCCAGCACAGTTTTCCCACATGGAGCAGAGAGGAGCTCTCTCCCTGACTGAAACTCTGGGCTCAGTGTACAGTAAGCAGGGTTAGAGCCTAGTGGCCAGAGCTACCATGCAGATGCTGCTCACAGATCTGTCACACTGTGTGTGCTGCTGTGCCCCCGTGAACACCAGCAGGTCATTTCCCTGAACAGTGTTCTCTTCTCCTGGTATTTGCTCTCTTAAAACCTCTCCATGTCAGGAACACAGCCTCAAACCTTCTCATGCTTGTGAACCTCTGTATCTGTTAGTGCAGCAATCAGAGGAGCTTGTCACTTTGTCCTACTCAAGCTGAAGCAGAGCTGGATGGGGGTTAAACAGCTTTACTGTGCTGGGCACAGTAATGGGCAGTCACAGTGAGCTCTGGAGACAGGCCAAGCATAGAGGGCAAATTCCCTTTGTGTCTGTCAGCACAGAGTGACATCCCTGAGAATCCTTAAGGCCAGACTCCCATTTGTACTTTAGTGTGGCTGGATCTATCAGGGGGTGAGATTTTCCCTCCCAGTTCTCCCAAGTTTGGTTTCACTGCCCCAGGTCCACATGCAGATGCAACTCTGCTGGCACAAGTATCCCTCACCTTGTGCCTTTGTGGCTGTGTGAAACAGTGTGAAAGGGTTTTTGTGTTCTCTCTAGATCCTACCAGGGATCAGTGCTTTGGGGACAGGTTCAGCCGCCTGCTGCTGGACGAGTTCCTGGGCTACGATGACATCCTGATGTCGAGTGTCAAAGCTTTAGCTGAAAACGAGGAGAACAAAGGTAAGGCCTGGAGGAGTCTCAGCAGCAGCTGCTTGGAGCAGTGGGTGTTTGTTCTGTGCATGCCTGACTATCATCTTCTGACTATTGATTAATCTGTAATGCAGGGAGCAGCTCCCTGTGTTACAGTCAAGGACAAAATGAGAGAGGCAGGAGGGGAGAGGTGTCTGGAAACGTGATTTCCTTCCGCCTCACTGCCCTGCATAACAATGAATGCTGCCCTGAGGATTTGCTCCAAATCCTGTTTCTTTAGCAAGCACTGGAGCTTGGTTCTTAGTCTGTGGCTTAATCACACTGAGCTTGTGTTTGTGGTTTTTCTCCAGGTTTCCTTCGCAACGTGGTGTCTGGGGAGCATTATCGCTTTGTCAGCATGTGGATGGCCAGGACGTCCTACCTGGCAGCCTTTGTCATCATGGTCATCTTCGTAAGTCACTGTGAGCTGGGCAGCGCCTGGACTCAGCCTGGTGCTGGGCAGGGAGTGGTTGGTGTTACAGCAGAGCTCTCATCTGCTTTTAAAGTGTAGTTAGTGGAGGATGGGGCATGTTTTTGTTTGTTTGGGTTTTTTCAAGTTCCTGAAGTCCACCAGTGAAATGAACCTGAGCTAACCTAAAATTCAGTGTTGTTTTTGTTGTCAAAAGGAAGCTGCTGTTAATTTCTAAGCGTCCTTAAAACACCCCAGGTGTCAGTACAGGATGCAGACATTTGTCCTCTGAGACTTTTAAGAACAGCCCAGACTGATTTGCCAGGAGTGATCAAGATAAACCAAGTGCTGATATGTGAGACAAGGTGTTCTCAGATAGACATCAGACAAGATCCCAAGCCGTAACTACCCCGTGTTTATTGTCTTGGGTGGATGTGGGTGTCTGTCTCTTTGTGTGTGACTGTCCCACCCATGGGGCAGGTCTGTGCACAGTCACACTGTGGGCACTGAGGCAGAACTGAGTGCAGGGATGTGCTGGGAGCTGCAGGAGGAGTGAGGTGGAGGACAGGAGAATCCCTGCTCCCAGCTCTGTGGGTTGGTGTGGCCTCAGCGCAAACATTCAGGATTGGTCCCTTTACAAACAAATCCCTTACTGTCTGTTCCCCCGCAGCAGCACAGAGATTAATTGCTGTTTTTGAAGCTCTAATTACTCTTTGGGAAATGGCTCTGCACAGTTCCTGCTAATGAATGTGGGATGTGCAAGCCCAGGCTCGCCCGGGCCTCTGCCGCACTGCGATTCCAAGCGACTCCCTGCACCCGTGGGGCTCTAATCTGCCTCCCCTTCTCTCTCCTGTTCCAGACTCTCTCTGTCTCGATGCTGCTGCGCTACTCACACCATCAGATCTTTGTCTTCATTGGTAAGGACTGGCTGAGGGGTTTGGGTTGTGCTGGGCACTGTGTGTCCACCAGCACAGGGTGTTGTAGAGTCACAGCAGGTTTGGGTTGGAGGGACCTTGAGGATTATTAGTTTCAATTTAGAAGGATCCTACCTGTGGCTGCACAGAGAATACATCCTCCTGCTCCCAGTCATTGCCCTTGCCAGAGCTTTTCTCTGTCCTGAGAAATATTGGCTGGAGACAGAGGATGTGGCTGCACTGAGCAGGCAGAACTGTGGGGTGCAGGGTTCTGTGGCCCTCCATCGTCTAGGTGCCTCAGTGTGTTTTCCCTCTTGCAGTTGACCTATTACAGATGCTGGAGATGAACATGACCATTGCGTTCCCCGCTGCTCCACTCCTCACTGTCATCCTGGCTCTGGTCGGTAAGGACTTGCCTCACTGCTTGTGTCTGCAGTACGTCCCTCTGGGATCTGTGGGAAGTCTAATTCCCTGTTCCAAGCTGGCCACGGCAGGTGGTTACTGTGGCTGCTCGTCACAAGGCAGAAGGCTCTGGAATTTGATGGCACAGTGAGCTCCATTGTCCTTCTGGGTCCCCTAGAAAAGCAGCAGTTTGTTGGGAAATCCCAGAATCCAAAGCTTTATCTGTCCCTGGAGCTCATTGCAGACTGGCACTCTGTGGCAAGGCTACATTTGTATAATTTTAATTTAAAAACCAGCAAAACTTCCCGAAGTCTGTGCTGCAGAATGCAGATGATCCATGGGACGTGCCAGGCAGAACATTCTTGGACATAGCTGCTGCCAGAAGCAGAGCCCAGTTGCCTGCTCTGGACAGGTGCAGTCACAGCCCTGCTCTGAGGTGACAGAGGACCCCCTCCTATGCCCTGCCACGTTCTGATGTCCCCTCTGTCCCCAGGTATGGAGGCCATAATGTCTGAATTCTTCAATGACACCACAACTGCATTCTATATCATCCTCATCGTGTGGCTGGCGGACCAGTACGACGCAATCTGCTGTCACACCAACACCAGCAAGAGGCACTGGCTCAGGTAAGGGCTGGCTGTGGCCACATTCCCTCTGCCTGTCCTCCCCCAGCTGCTCTGAGTCCTTCCCAGCACCCCCAGACACAACAGCCTCCATTCTTAAGGGTATTATGTGGCTACTTGGGAGCTGCCCCACATGTCACAGGGTCCTAGGTGCAATTTCTCCGCTTTGGGTTTGGGCCTGGATCTGGGAATCACCCTGACTTCCCCAGCTTCTTGTTTTGTCCTGTTCTTAGACAGGCAACTCATAATTATCTGTTAGTGAGTCTGTGTCACCCCATGTGAAATGCCCCAGCTCAGGCTGGAGTTGGGAGGAGAAGGGAGCTCACATTTGTCCTGATTTTTCTTGCCTTCTTGTCCAGATTCTTCTACTTGTACCACTTTGCCTTCTACGCCTACCACTACCGCTTCAACGGGCAGTACAGCAGCCTGGCACTTGTCACCTCCTGGCTCTTCATCCAGGTGAGTCCCTGCAGGGCTGCTGCACCTTGGGGGACTTTGTCAAACCTCCTCTCAAGCTGGGTTGGAGGAGGGATCCTTGTTTCTGTAAGAGGTGGAATTAAGCCTGGTTTGGAAATGGAGCAGCAGAATGAGGTTGTGGAAGAGGTGATGTTTGGATTGCTGCCTCCAGTCCAGCCACAGGACTGACAATAACCTGATGCCACATGGTTGTTGGGAAGGATTTCTGTCCTGTCCTTCTGGAATAAATCCTGGGAAGAGTCTGCCTTGCAGAGGAGCTGTTCAGATGTGTGCAGTGAGGATGCTGGCAGGACCAGCTCCATGCTGTTGTCTGATATCCTGGATCAGGCATACCTGTTGGGTGTCTTTGGTTCTTGACCTGCTGCAGGCTGGGTTCAGGCAACAGAGGATGGGCCAGAGGAATGCTGTCATCCTTCTTTTCCCAGTCTTTGAAAGTGAAGAAGGGCTGTACTCTGTTGCCTGTCTTCAGAGAGAAGCTATAAAGCAACTTGCAGTAGTCATAGTGGAAGGAATAAACCTTTCTAAACTTGCTGCTGACCTTCTGGGTGTCAGAGCAGCTGGATTCTTCAGAAGTTTGGTTTTCTTGGAATGTGGTGGCCTGTAACCCAGGCCCGGGGTGACACCTCTCCCTTTCCTCCACCAGCACTCGATGATTTACTTCTTCCACCACTACGAGCTGCCAGCCATCCTGCAGCAGATCCGGATCCAGGAGATGCTGCTGCAGAACCAGCAGGTCGGGCAGGGCACCCAGACCACGCTGCAGGACAACCTCAACAACAACACCACGGCTGCCCCAGTGGAGGCTGGGGCCCGCCGAGCCCCGCTGGCCCCTGGGCCCCCCGGGGAGGGCGGCGCTCCGGCCGCCCTGAGCCCCGGCGAGGCCTCCAGCGTCATCGCCGCCGCCGCCTCCGTGGGCAGCGACCTCAACTGGGTGGCCGAGACTGCTGCCATCGTGACAGAGGCCTCCTTCCTGTCTGACCTGAGCACCACCCTCCTGGAGCCCGCTGTGGTGCACGAAGCCATGGCCAACGGGACCTCTCAGGAGGCGGCCGCCGCCTCGGGGTTGGTGGCCCGCATCAGGGTCAGCAGCGACCACCCGGAGACGGCCGTGGGCTCCATCACCATCGAGGTCACCTCAACGTCCGTGGTGGCCACAGTGGATGCTCCTCCCGCTGCTGGGGCTGCACCCCTTGCCCCTCTGCAGGATGGGGCAGTCCCCAGCCCCACGCTTCCCAAGCAGACTGAGGCTCTCGAGGGCTCAGACAGCCGAGCAAAACCCAGTGGCAAAAACTGCACGGGCAGCAGCAGCAGCATGGCAGAGCCCCTGCCAGCCTCGGGAGGGGACAGTGACCAGGACAGAGGTTTGGAGGACCGGGGGGAGAGCAGCCCCTGTCCAGCACCAGCAGAGAGAACACCCAGCTCAGAGCCAAGCTCCAGAAACCTGTCTTGAGCCCCGTTGCTGTCACTCTGGACTGCTGGGAAGGCATTTGGATTTTGTTTGTTACTATTTCTCACTTCACCATCATCCTTAACCCATGGATCCCTTGGAGCAGAGCTGGAGCAGCTGGGACAGAGCAGGGCTGCGATGACTTCCCTCCCCTAGGAAAGGCACAGGGGGCTGTGGGAAGGATGGTGGGGTTTGGTCCCCTGGCCCACATGGCTCCAGGACTTCTCTGAGGCCACAGGTGAGCCAGCCACCTGTTCCCACCCTGCCCCACTCCTTCCCTGCCTTGTCCCCCAGTCCCCAGCTTTGCCCCTGCAGCTGTGTTTGCAGTCCAGGTGCTGATCCCAGGTGGGAGCTGACCTGGGACGGGCCACAGGCATGGCAGCTTTGTGGTTAGAGTAGGAGCAGATAGAACAGGCAGAGAGTGTCCAGCCTGTGTTGGAGAGCCACAGAGGCAAATCCTGGTCACCTTTCCTGCTCCTTTGGGGAGGAGGAGCTTTTACCTTCCCCAGGCACAAAGTCTGCCCAGGCCAGGGCACAACCAAAGCAGAAAGCTGCAGTTTAGCCCCCTTTTTTCTGTCCTTAAACTTCCCTTGGTGGATGGGTTGGGAGGTGGAAGGTTCTGTGTCCAGGTGGGAGCTGCCATCCTAGGAGCCAAGAGTGATGCTTGCAGTGCTGCAGTGGGTGTCTGGAGAGGTGTGGGGCAGGGGCAGCAGCTCTGTCCTGCACAGCTCTGCTCTGGGTGAGGCAGCTGCTTTCCAGTGCCTTGTCCCTCCCATGGGACACGTCTGTGTTTAGGATCAGCCCCATCCCAGAGGAGAGAGTGGCTCCTCATGCCTGGACTGTTGCATGAGCTGGTTTAGCATAAAACCAAAATACTAAAGCCAAGACATTTCAGCTGGTTTTCCCATGTTTTCCTGGCAGTGGAGGTTGGCAGAGCCTGGCCCCTCTACCAAGAGACTGAGCTGGGGGGCTGCCTGTGGACCCCTGCAGAGGGGCCAGATCCTTGGCAGGATGTGCTGGAAGGAGGGTTTGTGCAGGGAGATGGAGCAGAGTGAGGTGGGATGAAGCTCTGGGAGAACCATGTGGGACCGGGCAGGGACATGTGGGCACCCATCTCTTGGGGACAGCTGGGTCCCTGCACAGATGTCCCCGAGTTCAGTGTTGTCCCCCTATGGCTGAGCAGTGTCTGGAGTCCCTCCCTCTCGGAGGGCTCCGTGTGTTTCAGTGTTACCTTGTCAACACGGGGGGGCTCAGAGCCCCCTCTTCACCCCTCTGCCTTTCCCACCTGGCTGCCCCCTTCTTGTTTTTCCTTTTTACCTGGAGCAGCCGTGGTGCTGCTCCAGGGCAGGGGGGACCCTGCTGTGACCAGCAGGTCAAATCTTGCTGCTGCCAGCACTCCTTGAGAAGGGGCCTTGTGGCCAACTGGCTCCCAGCCTCTGGAGTGCCAGGAATGACCTGTAGGCTTTTCAGAGGAGTGGGTGGGAGGGGAAGGGGGGGGACACCAAACCAAATGATTTGATGAATGAAGAGTAGAGTTCATTCTATTTAATTAATGTACAAAATGTGTTTGTATATAATAATAAATATTATCTCTTAACAGCTCCTGCAGCGCTGCCCCATGCCCTGCCCACGGCTGTGCTGGGCTGACGTGTGGGAGTCCTGGGGGCAGGGGGTGCAGCGAGGTGAATGCTCAGTCCTGGGGGTGTCTCCTCCTGCCATCCTGGGGTGTCACTATCTGTCCCCTTGCGTTGTGCAGGGGCGGTGGCAGGGCAGAGGGCCGAGCACCAACCCTGTCCCTGCTGTGCTCGGTGGTGCTGGGCAGCCTCCGTGCCAGGGGAGGGGCTGCAGGGCTCCGGCTCCTTCCACAGCCGCCTGTAGTGGGATGGGGAGCTCTTCCTTATCCTCAGGGGCGGGCAGAGCCCTGAGCCGCAGCCTGTCCCGCTCCCCGAGCAGCGTCTCCATCCCTCACCCTCCGCCCGAGGAAGGCTCCGGTTCTGTTTTGCGGTGGCTCTGGGATCAGCCCGGGTTTGCCGCCCTGGGTTTCCCGTCTCCAGAGGGAGGTTCCGGTCTCGGCCTGTCCTGCCGCATCCATGCGGGAGCTTCCTCTGCCTCCTCCTAATCACTGCCGCCCTGCGGTGGGGCAGAGCTGGGCCTGCGGAGGAAGGAGGGGAAGGGGAAGGGTTACTCTCAGCCTGCCCTGACTGCATTTGGGGAAGAGGAAAAGCAGACTTCGTCCTCTTTGTCATCTTTATTTATGTGATGTAAAAACAGAGCAGGGGCGTGGGACTGAGCTTTGTCCAGGCACTGCGGGGACCTCTCACCCCAAGAAGAACCTCCCACCCCTTCAAACCCCCACTGCCAGCAGAAGGAACGGGGGGAGAGAAGAGACAAAGGCCCCCGAGGTGGGGCAGCCCCGGGACATCCCCCCTACCTTTTTTCCTTCCTCTCCCTCTCTGAGTCGGAGGAGTGGGTGCCCCGCCCTGCCCTGCCCCGCTCCTCCAAGAGCAGCCTGTCCTGGGATGTTTTGGGGGGTCCCTGCCCCCCACCTCACCTCTCCTCCCGGTCTTCCTCGGTGGCCAGCGGGGCGGGCAGTGCCCGGCTGCCTTTGGTGGTGCCCAGCACAGACACCAGCTCGCTCTTCCTCAACAGCGCCGCGCGCAGCTGGTCCCGCATCTCCTGGATCTTCTCCTCCAGCTCTCGGAGCTCGTTCTCACCGGCCGCTCTGTCCAGGGGCTGCGGTGGCCGCCCGTTCCCGGGGTGCCGCGGGGACCCCTCAGCCTCGGGCCGGGCTTTGTCCAGCTGGAAGCGCACCCGCCGCGCCTCCTTCCGCAGGGCGCTCCAGGGCTGTGCTGCCGCCGGAGCCGACCTCGGCTGGGGCTCGCACCTGTGTGGGGAGGGCTGAATTGGGATCTGCCTGCTGTGGGGTCCCCCTGCAGCCCCCCCAGAACTCTGGCTGTCCACAGGGAGGAGGAGGAGGGTGGGGCAGGATCCTAGTCTCGGCTGTACCTCTGCTCCAACTTCAGCTGCTGGCTCTTCCGCTCCTCCGTGCCCATATTCAGAGCCCGATGGATTTTCTGTGGGGAACATGGCAAGAGTGAGTTGGGGGGTGATGGTCTGGAGGTTAACAGCCCCGGGATTAATTGGAGGGTGATGGTCTGGAGGTGATGGTTCAGGGGTTAAACGGGGTTGGTGATTGGTGGGGCTGGAGAAGGGCTGAGATGGTGCAGTTTAAGAGGGAACAACGACATGGGGTTAGGGGTCTTTGGGGCACTGTGTGAACCCCTTCTCCTGGCCCCACCTGGCTCGTGTGCAGCCAGTAGTTGAATTTCTTCTTGCGCCGGATGCGGGGCAGGACGAGGCGGTAGAAGACGTGCTCGCCCAGCGAGGTGAGGAGGGAGCCGCTCAGCCCGATGCACAGCAGCACGAACAGCCCCGAGAAGTGGTAGATGCCCATCTGCAGGGTCTGCGGGCAGCAGGGGGTGTGAGCTGGGCTGTGGGGGGTGTCAGACCCCAGAGCCCCCCCGAGCCAAGGGGGCCCGCCCCACCTCATTGACGGCGAAGACGCGTTTGCCGCAGGGCACCATCTTGTACCACTTGTCGTGCAGGAGATCGATGAACCCCGAGGACTTGTAGCGGCTGATGAACTCGGAAACGTTGGAGGTCAGTGGTGAGTTCTGAGGGAGGCCGATGCCATAGCCTGGCCCCCGTGAGGGGTGGAGAGAGAGGCAGTGCTGGGATGGGAGGTACAGCCCCCAGTGCCCACCACGTGGAGGGGGCACCTCCCCATCCTCCGTGGTTGTGGCAGAGCCCAGCCCCAGCCTGATCACACACACACACACAGGAACCCCCTTCCCACCACAGCCCCTCAAACCTTCGATGGCAAAGGGTTTGCCCACAGTGAGCAGTTTGCAGTCAGAGTCGATGGAGACCTCGTAATCCAGCAGTGACTTGTCCATGATGAAGGCGTTGAGCTTGGCAGGCTCTGTCCTGTACCAGCATGGGGGGATGCTCAGGTAGGGGCTGCTCCCCCCTTGCCTAGCATCTCCCCAGCCTGACACCCCTCGCAGAGGTGGGGGGCTCCTGTGTGTGCAGTGGGGGGTGCACAGGCTCCAGGGCTGGGGCAAAAGATGCCCTGGGAGAGGTAAAAGGTGGGAGGGACCCCCTCATACTCTCCCTGTCCCTCACTTGAGCATGGTGACACCGTCGGGGGTGGTGGGGACGTTGTAACGCCGCATGTACTCGTGCATCTCGGGGAAGCTCTTCTTGATGTACTCCTCAGCACTGCTCTCCCACACTGTGCCGAAGCGGAAGCCCTGTGAGGGGTGATGGAGCTGGAAGGAGGCACCAGAACATCAGCACCCCTGGCCCCAGGAATGTGTCCCCACTCCCTCGGGATGTGTCCCCAGCCCTGAGTCCCAGGCAGGGTGTCTGGGCAGCCCCAGAGGTGCAGCAGCTCTTGGGGGTGTCTGGGAAAGAGCTTCACCAAGAGCAGCCTCAGTGCAAACTCAGCCCACTTCCCCCTGCCCTGGAGCTGGGGCTGGGATTAAACACCAGTGGGATACACACAAAAAGCTTTCTGTGGGTCTCAAAGATCTGCACTCTTAGGAGGGGCCAAGATGCAGGACTGGGGCTGGAGAGAAGGAGGAAGGTGCAGAAGGAAAGACAGGCCCTCCCTCAGCCCCCTCCCTGGCCTTCAATCCTCTCCCAGCCCATCTGAAACAGCTGGACACTCGCCCACCTTTGGGTCATGGATGCCTGAGAGCTCCTCGAAGGTCTTGTCCCCCACCATGACAGCTGCCAGGTTGGCCGTGTAGCTGGAGAGCACCAGGAGGCAGAAGATGGCCCAGAGGTTCATGAGGAAGCGGCCGGTGCAGCATTTGGGCGTCTTGCTGGAGACGGTGCGCCCAAAGAGGATGGCGTAGCAGAGGTTGAGGGCTGAGGAGTAGGAGAAGATCTTCATGCGGTTGCGGCCATGGGGGGTCATTCCATAGGGGCTCTTCCACTCGTAGAGGGTGAGGAAGAGTGCGGTCATGTGCAGCGCCACGAAGATGCCCACCCACATGGTCCAGTGCAGGGGCCACATGAAAGCCCCAATGGGCGACGCCGTGTCCTTGGTCCTCACCAGGATGCCCAGGCTGGTGGAGAAGAAGGGGCTGGTGAAGTCGATGACTTTGCTCCGCACCGAGTTGATGCTGAAGGAGGTGACGGCCATGTGGGCCGTGCCACTGAGCAGGTCCCCCACCAGTCCCGTCCAGCGCCCATTCTTCCAGGCCCCATATTTCCCATCACCCACAATGTAGAGCTCGAAATCAAAAGCCATGTCCTCGGCCAGCTTCTCCAGCAGGTCAATGCAGTACCCATAGCAGCATTTCTTGTACGCCCGTGGCACTGAGCCGTTGCCATTGCCAATCTTCTCAAAGAGGGCATCCAGCACGGCCGAGTCGTTTGTGCCGGGGTCCAGGCAGAGCTGCCCGGCCGGGCAGTTCCCTTCCTCATCCACATCCCTGGTGAAGACAAAGGGGTGCTCCACCAACGTCACCACCCGCAGCCGTGTGCGGGCCCCCTCGGCCGCCTCGCTGGGGCTCTTGCGCTGCCGCTGGCTCTGCCACACGCCTTCTTCCAGCTCCAGCTTGCCGTGGCTCCAGGTGCCCACTGTCATCCAGGTGGGGACTCCCTGCAAGTCTCTACGCAGACTCCAGACACGGAACTGCTGCTCTGGCCTCACCAATGCCGTGTTCTCCACACGCACCAGCCCCGTCTGGCCGTGGAAGGACGTGTTGGCCAGGAACCTGCCAAGGAAAGGGTTTCACTGTTTCAGTGTTTTGGCTTAGCTGGGACCAAGGGATGAGACTGGGAGCTGGGAGTGGGATGTGCCTGACCCAGGCAGGGACAAGGTCAAGGAGGAGCAGCAGGATCCGGCCCCGCTGCAGTGCCCCGCAGCTCGCTGTGCTGCTAGGGCCAAGTGCTATTAATATTTATATAGTGACCACGCTCAGGCAGTGTTAAGGAGATCTGAAGTGACATGTCCCCCTTTGTACAGGGCTAGCTGTGTCCTGGGGGGCTGAGCCCCATGGTGGTGACTGCACACACTGGGGACAGCACTGCACTGAGCCCAGGGGTCCCCTGGCTCTGCCCTTACCCCATCCTGGGTCTGGGGCAGAACCCTCCCATGCACCCCAATACTACAGAGCCAGGATGGGGGAAAAGAGGAGCCCCCAACATCCCCTTACCGGGCAAGGAGGAGCCCTGGGGAGTTGCTGCCTGCCCGGTGCCTCTCCTTGCAGTTGCCTGTGGTCTGCAGCTCTGTGGGGTCGGGGCGGCCGTGGGCAGCGTGGGCAATGGCCTGGGATACCAGTCCCACCATGTCTTGCACAAAGAGCTCCAGCGGTGGCCGGCTGACCTCCCCAAAGGCCAGCAGCCCTGGGGGCAGGCCCTCAGTCTGCAGCTCACTGGCGCTGAGTGGGAAGCCCAGCATCCAGTGGAATTCCTGCGGTGGCAGCCCCAACTCCTCAGCTGCCTGGAAGACGAGTCGAGCACGGTGCAGGTCACAGCCCAGCATCAGCACTGGGCTGGAGAGGGTCCTGACACGGTCCCCGTGCTGCCGCAGGTAGTGGGTGGCCCTGGCCTCATCCAGGTAGCCCAGGTCTAGGACAGTGCGGAGGAAGAGCTGGGAACGTTGGGCCCAGAGGTCGAGGAAGCTGTCAATGTCCCAGGGGTGGCAGAGCACCAGGCTGGTCTCCTGCCAGTCGTTGGCCTGCAGGACGCTCACCAACACATCCACCAGCATCTCTGGTGAGCTCTGCCGGTCCATGTGGAAGTGGAAGGGGCTCTGCCAACACACAAGAGTCGTGGCTGTGCCCCCGCCCACGAGAACAGCCCAGAGGCAGCGCCAGACATGGGCCCACCTGCCCTGAGGTCATCTCTCACTCCCTGCCCAGTTCCTGTCTGGGATCTGTTGCAAGGACACATCCCAGAGCACTTCTGGAGACAGAATGGAGTGGGGACTGGGGCTGAGGGATGCAGAGCTTCCAGAGGAACCAGGGAACTTGCCTTGGACTGAAAGCTGGAACTGGGTTTAGGATAGAGCTGGGCAAGGGGCCAGAGAGAGCTGAGATGGGAGCTGGGATAGAGCCAAGATAGGGCTAGAATGAGGGCCAGGAGGGGGCTGGAATAGAGCTGTGATGGGAGACAGAGCCAGGATGGGGCACAGGACGAGGCTGGGGTAGAGGCAGGATGGAAGTGGGAATGAGGATGGGATGGGGCCAGGGTGGGAGATGAAGGAAGAACAGAGCCGGGATGGAGCCCGGAGGTAGTCGGGATGCAGTAAGGATGAGTGGTTGGAATTCCGAATTGGAGCTGGCATCGGAGCTGGGATTGGGATCGGGATCGGAGGCAAGTCAGAGCCGGGAGAAGGACCCGCGGAATAGAACCGGTACGGAGTCGAGACGGGGATCGGGATAGAGCTGGTATGGATCCGGGACGGAGATCAGGACAGGAGCACGGACAGAGCCGGGACGGGAGCAAGGACGGAGCCGGCGAGCGGGGACGGG
>JANPWX010000232.1:172513-189552 GCA_024734555.1 Trochalopteron elliotii
TGGATACCCCACAACCCTCTAGACCCGCCACAGCCCTACAGGGACCCTGTGGACATCCCAGAATTTCGTATGGACACGCAGAGCTTCGTGGGAACCCCATGAGCACCCCACAAACCTAAGGGTGCTTCTGGATACCTCCAAATCCTATGGACACCCCACAGCCTTGTGGGCAGCCTGTGGACACCCCATAACCCTATAGGTCCCCACAGACCCATAGGGATCCCATGGACACCCCACAATCCTATAGGCAACCTACGGCTTCGTAAGAACCCCACGAGCACTCCACAAAACTAAGGGTGCCCTGGATACTTCCCAATCCTATGGATGTCTCACAGCCCCATAGGGACCCCATTGACACTCCACAATCCTACAGGCACCCCATTACTTCGTGGGAAGCCCATGAGCATACCACAGCCCTGTGGGGACCCCATGCACACCCCATAATCCTGTCATCACCCCATAAGTCCATTGACACCCCGCAGTCTCACAGGGATACCCCAAATCCATAAGGAAATCCTATGGAGACCCCAAAGCCCTGTGGATACCCCTGGGCACCCCCAAGGCCTAGAAACCCCAAACAACACAACTTTTTTTTTTTTTTTTTTTTTTTAATATTTCTTCACTTTACAGGGTTACAATTGTCTTAAATATTCTGACGTTTAAATACAATCTGTATAATAATGTTATTATAAAATGTAAACTTTCAGTGTTTTTTAAGTTTATTTTCTCCTTTTTTTTAAATTTTTTAATTTTTTTTTTTAATAATAATCAAAAAGTCTCAATACCTGAATGTTTTGCAAAACTGAAATCTTTCACCGGGGCCCTGGGTGCGCCCAAGGCCGCCGCGCTCAGAGGTAGAATGTGGTTTATTTTTTTATTCCTTTTTTTTCTTTTTTTTGTCTTTTGTGGTTTTTTTCTTTTCTCATTTTCCTTTTTTACCTGAGTTAAGATATGCAACACTGGGGGGAGGGCGGCGGCTGCAGCTGGGGCCGCTCCTTTAGTTTAATTTTCTTTCCAAAAACCCCCCAAAAAACTGATTTAGGCTCTTCTTTATTATTTTTAAATCGATATGCAAAAAAGAAAAATAAAGTGGAAAGTCACCCGCTCTCAAAAACAAAAATAAAGGGGGGCAGGGAAAGGAGGGGAGAGAAAATAATTAAAAAAAAAACCAACCCAAAACAACCCAAAATAGTGACTGTACAATGCAAAAAGTCGCTAAGAATATCTAAGCCCGCCCTGGGCATGAAAATTCCCCCTTGGAATTTCTCCTTATGGGGAGCTGGGCTGGACCCCAACAGCAGCAGGAGCTGGATGGACCCTCCCAGGCCCCCCCAAAAAGGGTCCATGAAGCCACCAAGACCCCCCCACGGAGCCACCAAGGGGATTCCAGCACGGAAAAACATACCAGTTGAAAACAACAAAAAAAAAAACAGCTGGAAAAACCCCAAATCCCCTGAGATCGCCACTTCCCCGAGTGAAATTAAAAACAAAGGTGGGGGGGAGGGAGGTCCCACCAGCCTGGACCCCCCCCGGGGCACCTGGGGAAGGGGGAAAAACCCTGTGCTCCAGGTGGGAACCTGAGAACGGAGATACCGAGGTGGGTGAGGGGGTTTCGGTATCAGGTTGGATTGTGTCTCACGCAGATGTGGGTGAATTTTTCTTTTTTTGGGGGGGGGGAATAGTAAAAAAAAAAAAAAACCAGAGACTGTGAGGCTTAAAATAAATCCTCAGGTCCTTCGGGTTCTCCGTGAGCTCTGGAGCGTCCTGCAGCTCCGAGCATCCCCATCCTCTGGATCCTGCTTGTTTTTGGAGGAAATAAGCCCAAACTGGCTTTAAACAGTAGTTTTATGCAGGGGGAGGGATAAAAAGTAGGATTTGCCGGTGGGGGAAGGAGCAGAGCTGGACCCAACCACCGATAAGTAGAGGAGAAAGGAGATTCCAACTTTTTTTCCAAGCTCCCATTTTCCCTGATGAAGAGTAATATATATCATTTGCATGTTAAAAGTTTGATTCTTTTTTTTTCTTTTTTTTAGAGAATAAAATAGAAGCTATTTACAACAAAACAATCAAAAACAACCTCTTAAAATCCTGCAGAGAGTGGAGTTCCCAAAACAAAGGAGGGAAAAGGATGGAAATGAATAAAATATCTCCCTATTTCCAATTTTTTTTCAGGATTTTTGTTTTGTTTTGTTTTTTTTTTTCCTTTAGAATTCCGGGGGGTTTCGCTAGAGCTCGCGTCAGCAGGCGTCCGTGCGTCTGTCTGGAGGTAACACGAGTTAAAAAATAATAATAATTATAATAATAATAATAATAAATGTACAGTGCAAAGTGTGATGTGAGTGAGGTAAACGGTCCCGGAGCGGCGCAGCCGGACAGCCGGCGGCTCCGGCAAAACCCCCCGGGCTAAAGCTTTTCTGCCTGGAAAAGGAAAATCCAACAACATGAGAACAAGGGCAGAGTCCATCAAGACCCTGATGGGACCCCGGAGAAACCCTGGTAAGACCTCGGGCAAGACCCTTGGTGAGACCCAGGCGAGATCTCAATGAAACCCTGGTGAGATCCCGGTGAAATCCTGTTGAGACCCCAGAGAGACCCTGGCAAGACCCCGGCAAGACCCCAGAAGACCTCGGTGACCCCTGGTGTGATCCCGTCCCCCCACGGCCGCCGGTGCCGTGAGGGGCCCGAGGCTCCGGGGCGTTAAGGCGAAGCGCTGTTGGAGGTAGAGCTGGGGGGCACGGCCAGGCCGGCCGGGGTGGGGGGCACGTTCCCACCACCACCACTGCCGCTCCCCACCCCGCTGCTGCCGCTGCTCCGGCTGCTGCTGCCGTTGCCTTTGCTGTAGGCAGAGGAGGAGGAGGAAGAGGAGGAGGAAGGGCCGGGCGTCTGGGCGAACAGCACACCTGGGGAGAGAGCAAAGCTGAGCCGTGCCACGGAACGGGGTGGAGGATGGCAGGAGTGTGGCCCAGGGCAGCCCCCACCCATGGCAGTGGGGCCTGGGGGAGTCCCCTCACCTGTGTAGACGATCCCGTTGATCTCCACGGACATGCTGATGCTGTTGGTGCCATTGCTGCTGGTGGCAGCGGCGTCCGGGCGGTTCTCTGCCGGGGAGAGCCGCGTTACGGAGCCCGCCGGGGCCGGGAGCTCGGCCGGGGCGGGCGGCCGGGGCCGGCACTGACCTGGCGAGCGGGTGCCCTGGCTGTTGATGCGGATGCTCATGGGCAGCTGGGCCGTCATGGCCAGGAGGTTCTGCTGCAGCGCCCGCTGCATCAACCGCTGCTGCTCATCCGTCACCAGAGCCAGCTTCTTCTCTGGGGGCTCCCCCGACTCCAGCTTCTCCCGCAGCTGCTCCAGCGCCGCGGCCTGGGCGGCTGCTGCCACCTGCACCGCGGCCGCCTGCGCTGCCACCACCGGGTGCCCAGCCAGTGAGACCGGGAGCCGGCTGGGCATGGAGATGGGGATGGGAGAGTCCTCCTCTGCCAGGGGAGCAGGTGTCAGGGATAGGGGCACAGGGGTAGGTGAGTGCCACCACCCCAGGGTGTCCCCGGCCCTGGCACAACAGTTTGATGCCCTGCTGTTCCTCCAAAGTTCAGAGATGGGTGATTGGAATCAGGGTCCCCGGGCTGCCCTGGAGCCCAAGGAGGGGAGAGGAGCATCACCCACCCCCTGCCTGCGCCCCCCAGCTCTCCCAGTTATTCCCGGGGCCAGGAGGGGGCTCAGCTTGCAACCAGACCCCGTGGCACCCGGACCCCGCAGCAGCCAAACCCTGGAGCAGGCAGACCCCAGAACAATCATTACCTTTCTTGATCTTCTTGCCCGGCGTGATGGCCCCGCCGTTGGTGGCAGACGCCAGCCCCAGCGCCGGCACTGGCAGCTTGGGTGAGGAGAGGAGGCCATGGGTGCCACCAGGCGAGTAGGCAAAGAGGGAGCCGCCAAAGCCCTGCCGCCGGCCCTCCCGCCGGTTGCTGTCGATGGCCGCCTGCAGCTCGTTGGGGTTGCTCAGCCCACGCTTCTCACACTCGTAGGGGTACAGGTACTTCATGTACCTGCAGCCAAACGGGACACGGGTGGGGATGGTGAGGGGGAAGCAGTGGCTGGGCACCCTTTCCCACCCCATTGCTCCCTCCCCACTGCTTCCACACAGGGTTGTGCTGAGACCCCGTCCCCTGCACAGGGCAGAGGGACCCCTAAGGACTCGCCCCTCTCCCCTCCCCTCCGAGCCCCCGCTCACTGGGTGCGCAGGGTGAAGGCCGCGCTGGTGATGGAGGTGGGCAGGCTCAGCCCCTTGGTGATCTCCCGCCACAGCTTCTTGTTGATGACCTCCACCAGACCCCCCTTCTCGGTCACCAGCGTGTACAGCATGTACAGGTCCAGCACCTGCTTGGCCATGATGGGGATCCGGTTCACGGGAGTCCCTGGGGAGCGGCCGGAGGAGAGAGCGGGTCTGGGGTGCTGCTTTCTTACCCAATGTGGGGGTGCAGCTGCCAAGACCCCTGCAGGCACAGTGAAGGGGCTGGGGGGGCTCCTGCTCTGCCCTCCCCTTACACCATCCCCTTCTTCCCCCTGGGCCCTCCCGCTGAGATCAGCCCCGAACAAAGGAAACAGAAACTCGCAGTTTCCAGCCACAGCCCCGCCGTGGCCGAGCCGGTTCCTCGGGCTGAGCCGGCAGCCGGCAACGAGAGTTATTTATAACGGGGGTGGCACAATCCTGCTGGGAGGGTCTCCTATGGGCCGGGGGGCTCACCCCTCCAGCATGAGGAGGGGGTTGGCAGCACCTGCTCCCTCATCGGGGTCCCTCCCCTCCCAGCCCTGTGGTGAGGGGGCTCTGCAGAACCCTGAAGGATGCAGGTGGGGTGACCCTAGGGGATGCAGGAGGGGAGATGACAGGGGACACAGGCAGGGAGACGGGACAAAGCCAGGGGAACCCAGGGTAACCCAGCCCCCCTGCACAGGCACACGTGCCTTCCCAGTGCTGTCTGACAAAGGGCCGGAGCCAGCCCTGTGTCAGCACTTCCAGAGCTGTTTTCCATGCAGGAACCAGACCCTCGAACAGGAGCACGCTTGGCTTTCAGCCCTTCCCACCCCTGGCCCCCCACCGTGGCCTCTCCCCAGGCAGAGAGAGGGCACAGCGAGGGGCTTTGCCCCCTGCAATAACCCAGCGCATGGGCAGAGGGGGTGCACAACCAGGGAGGGGTGTTGTGTGGGGAGGGGCTACAGGTCTGGGTGGGATGGGTGAAGGAAGGGGGGCCGGGGGGGGCCGCAGGCACTAGATCCAGCCCAGCAGGTTTGACCCCGCTGTGCTAAGGGGTTAAAGATTAACCAGCAGCTCAGCCAGAGCTGTGACCTCAGGGCACTAATGAGGGGCAAGGAAATGAGCCCCCGGCCTGGGGGGGCCAAGGTGGGTGTGGTGGAGCAGGGTGGGCACAGAGTGGGCACAGGGTGGGCGTGCAGCTGGGGACTCACCTCGCTTCTGCATGAAGCTGAAGAGGTCATCCAGGAACTCCTTCCTCCTGGGGTCACCATCCAGCTCATACAGCTGCATAAGGAGAAGAGAGAGATGCTCAGAAACCCCCTTAACCCGTGTGTCCCCCCAGCTGAGATCCCCAGCTTCCACTGCAGCAGCTGTGTGGCTTAAAAGACACCAAATGGCTCGAAGGTCCCTGCATGGGTCCAGGGGGTTCCTGCAGCTTGGGCTGACCTTTGCCTGTGCCCCACTGTGCTATCCCTGCCCACTCTGCTCAGAGCTCAGCTCGAGGATGCCAGTGCTGGGATCACAGCTGGATCCCAGCACTGAAGGATCCCAGGCTGCCAACACTGTGCTCGGCCCTGGCTCCTCCCGGGAACGCTGATCCTGGTTATTTTTAGCATCCACTGCCTGCTAAGCACAGTAACATTTCAGCATGGTCCCTCCACACTCTGGGTGCCACAGAGAGCCACAGCCAGGAGCCAGAGGTGGGAGCCAGTGCCTCATGTGGCTTGACATGAGCTTGTGTGCCATGGACCCTGCAGGGACATGTCCTGCATTGGGGAAGGCAGAGCTGGGCCAGGCCTTGACACGCTGCACCTCAATCACCAGCTCTGCTTGGGGCATCTCCAGCTGAGACCCCCCACCCCGCCAGCCCGGCACATTCCTGCCTGATTTATGGCGCAGGATCGGCCGGTTGGAGCGCCCGGCATGCTGGAGGCAACACACCACGCCACACCACACGGCCTCTCCTGAAGCCCAGCGCTGTTTCTGCCTGGAGGCTGGTGGATAATCCCCCCCCATGCCGGGAAGGCTGTTGGAGCAGAGGCTGTGGGGGCAGGCGTTGCCCAGACACACCAACAGGAGTGGCCGCCACAGCTCCGCTTTTCTCAATGACAACTTTGAACAACTGCCAGTGGGACCGGGAGGGGCCTATAAATACCCCCCCCTTAATAGGCCAGGCACGCACTGTGGAGCCACCGCTGCTGGTCACTGGGTCACCCATGCGCCCACTCCCTCCATGGCTACACCCTGTGGCACCAGGACTGTGGGCAGGTGGATGGGTGGGCATCATCCTGGCTGTAAATGAGGGGCTTGAGCCCCCTCCTCCTGCAGCCCCGCAGGGAGGATCCGGATCTCGGCAGGGCCGGACTCGCCCGCCGGCGCCGATCAAAGGGATCAATGGGGCCGCGTGATAAGCGAGGCCATAAACGCCCCCAATTCCCCTGGGAAACTCGACAGGCTCGACCAGCCCCTTGCACACCCCCAGGGCAAGGGTAGGAGCCGCCAGCAGCACCAGCAGAGACCCTCAAAGCCCCTCTCCCACCCCAGTGCCCCAGCAAGGGGTCTGGTGTGGGAGTGGGGCTGAGGGATTGAGCCATGGCACAGCAGCACCGCCGTGATTCTTGGGGCTGAGCTGCACTGGGCTACTTGTGCCAGCTGAGGGATGTTGGGTCGGCGCCAATCCAGCCTCCCCCGTTTCCTTGAGCAGCTCCGAAAGCCACACACAGAGAAAGGGCTTCCCCGGCATCCGATCCTGCGGGGTGCAGAGCCATCCTGGGGAAGTGCCAAACACGCTGGTTCATCCATTGCCAAGACCCTCGGGGTCATGATCCCCCCTGCCCCAGGCTCAGTCCCGAGGGGAATGGACGCGTTTAAGAGGATGAAAGAAAATTAACCGTCAGCTGAGGAGAGCGTGGCCGGCCAGGACAGGGGGATTAGTGGCTGCGGCGGGCGGCTGCCCCGTGTGCCGGCCTTCCACCAGCCCCGGTGGTCCCATGCCAAGCTCAGCTGCCTGCAACCACTCTCCCCCCTGCCCAACTAGGAAGAAGCCATGGGGGTCCCCAGGGATGGTGGGCAGAGGGATCCCCGTTCTTGCCTGGTGACCTCACAGCCCTGCCGGCACACCCGCCACGGCTGCCGGGCAAAGGACGTTGCACAAGCTGCTGCTGACGGTTACCGGCAAGACTTCAACAGCTTCACTGCACTTGGCAGTTGCTCACTGACCACTGCAGTGCCAAGCAGAGAAACAGGTCCCCTTGGGACCCCCCAAACCCTGGTTTAGCTCTGCCACTGCCAGCAGAACCAACTGCCACAGATGGGCACCTGCCCAAGGTGCTCATCTGGCAGCACTGTGGGGCGAGGACATGCCCAGCCACGGCCAGGACATACCTAGTGTGCATGCACTGTGGTGTGTGACAGAGTGGCATTTGCCAAGCTGCTCCTGTCCTCCCTTACCATCCCTGCTCCCCCTCACCCGCGAGCACAGGCAGGACACTGAAGGGGACAGAGGCGAGTGACTCCCAGCAGCCTCTTGCAGGATTTCCTAGCATTGACGCCATCCGCAGCCAACGGCAAAGCAGCCGGTGCCCTGTGAGCCCCAACGGCAGGGCAGGACAGCTGGGACAGTGGGGCTCAGAATGCAAATTGAGGAACAGAAACGTTCTGGTTTCAGCAGCGTGCGAAACCCAGTGCGCAGCTGAGCTTGGCACAGGCCGGCGGCTGCTGGCACTGCTGCACCGAAATCAGCAGGTGCTGAGTCTTGTGCCTGCTTGGTGCTGATCCCTGCCCCGTGCTCGTGCCCTGCCTCCTGCTCTCAACCCTGCTTTCTGCTCAGCTCAAAGCCAGTTCCTCTCAGGGACAATGCGGCGTCTTGGTGCAAAGGTAGCGGCGGGCAGGAGCCACAGGCAAGGCCGCCCTGTGCCGCTGAGTCAATACATTTATGTTTTGTAATTAGGGAAGTAGAAACGACTTAATCCATAACGCAGCTGCCCCAGGAATATCCTCTTACCATGGGGTCCCCGTGGCAGGGTGCGGTGCCAGGGGACGCTGTGGCACAGCCACCCCAGCCTGGCTGGGGGCAGCAGGAGATGTCTCCAACCTCCCTGAGAGTCCCCTGGGGTGGGGGATCTGACTCCCTGCACCCAGTGCTCCCAGTGCTGACCCACCCCAGGGTGAATGCTTGGTGCCAGTGGCAGGGCCGGCTCTGGCCACAGCATCCAGCCCACCTGGCCACAGCGCAGCCCCCTCGGCCCCAGCCCCCGGCCGGCTGAGGACACGGAGCCAGATGGCCGTTGCCAGCAGATCTATAATTAAGTGGAGGAGGAATTAGGCAGGAGGTGGGCGGGTGGCCCTGACCCCGGCCCAGCGCCCCGGCAGGATGCCGGCCCGGCGTTTGGTGTGGATGACCGGATTAATGTTTCAAACCAGATTACAGGAAAATCCCAACCCTATGGCTTTCAAAGGGCGGGCGGGAGGCGGCCCCTTGGCAATGCCAGGAATGCGGGAGAGCCCTCGGCACGGGCGCGGTGTGTGCCGGGGGTCCGACCACCCCCCCCGAGCTGGGGCAAGGGGGGAAATTACAAGCAGGAAGGGAAGCGCCATTTCACAAGGCTCCGGGAATGCCGGGGGTCGTGCTGGTGCCAGGCAAATCTCCCCTTCGGCAGGAGTCCCTTGTCCCTTGTCTCTCCCATGAGGAGGAGTCCGTGTCCCTGCATCCTGCGTCCGAGTCAAAAACACCTCCCCTTCCCCCCGCTCGGTTCCGGGTTTTCAGGCCTCGGGGATTAATTTTCAAGTTTCTTTTCCATCGCCAGGAAGTGGCAACACTCTCGGTTTTCCTCCTTCTCTCCAAAACCGGTTTGGGACGTGCTCACCGTGACGTGAGCCGGGACTGGGGACAAGACCCAAGGGCCAGTGCAGCAGGGACAGGGGCTTCTGGCAGCCTCCACCTTCCAGGGGCTAAACTCCCCCAAATTCCTGTATTTAAGGAAAAAACACAACGCAGGCAGCGGCGGGGAGATCCCACCCTGTCTCGGCAGGTAGCAGGACCCGCGGTGACACGCTGAGGGGCTACTTCTCTCCTTTTCTTTCCTTCCTTCCTCTGGCAGCCCCCGGGGATGCATCCCTTTGTCCCGCGGACAGCCGAGGGGCCACGCTGGGCTGGGGAAGAGCCCGCGCACACTAACGAGTTCTTTAACGAAGAATAAACACATTTATGGCGCGTTTCCTGTCCCACTCCCAGCCCATACACAGCCCCCGGCCTCTGGCACGCCGAGACCCGCAGTGGGGTCGGAGAGGGCACTTATTCAGAAAAAGAAAGTAATTTGTAAAAACCAGAGCCAAGGATTGGCAAGGGCCCCGGGCCGCGGCGTTTCGGAGGCGCTGGGGACGTGATTTCCAGAAAGGCGACAGCTGACTCAGGGCTGGGGGTGCCCGAGGCCGCAGCCCCTCTCCAGGCATGGCCCCCCCGGCGTGGGGTGCAGGGTTTGTTGGGGCCAAACCCTGCCGGTGAAGGGTAAAGGGAGCGTCCAGCCCCAGCCCCGGAGCAGATTCCTATGCAGATAAAGCGCTCGGCTTAGGTACAGGTCACCCCTGGCTGTCCCCATCCCTAATCCCCTGCGACCCCCCCAGGGCACAGCCCCCCGTGGGAAGGGGCTGCTGGGGGCAGGGACGTGTGTGCCCCCTCCCCGAAATCTCCCAACACCTTGCTCGTGGGGGGACGTGCTGGCGGGAGCCTCGCCCACATGGCCAGGGCCGGCGGTGACTCCACTGACCGGCCCGGCGGGATTCCTGCCGCCGGAGCATGGCTGGGCTGGGGGGCCGCTTCCGCGGGGGCAGCTGGGGAGGGGGCCCGGGAGCTTCCCGTCGGCACCATTGTTCACACCAGTTCCCAGCATTGTCCCCTCCACGGGGGACACAGCCCGACCGCAGGTGCCTCTTTGCACCACCAGTGCCTCCTCCTCGGGCCGGGGGGACCCGGTGGGTAAAGGATCCATCGGTGCTCCCGTGGCTCAGTGACAAACCCAGTCTTGATCCCCTGCCATCGGCCCGCGAGTCTGGGGGACCCTGAGACCACCCGGGCCCCCGGTGCCCACCTCCTCCCCACCCAGGCTGGGGGAAGGAGTCATGTGGGTGACCCCGGGGGTACGCGGGCAGTGTCACGGCAAGGCGGGTGTCACGGCACGGCGGGCGTCCCCGAGCGGCGGAGGGGACGCTGAATGGGCGAATTAGTCACCGTTTAACCTCCCTGACCCCCCCATTGTCCGTGCGCTGTCGGCCGCCCTCCCCACCACGGCACGGGCCGCTGTGCCCAGCCAGCCGGCAGCTCCCAGGATCCGTGTCCCTGCCGCAGGCTGGGCTGACACCGGCTCCCGGGACACCGTGGGCTTGTGCCGCTGCTGTTTTCTCCCTTCCCGCAGAGGAGGAGGAAGCGATTCCTGCTGCCGTGGCGTTTCCAATGGCAGCTCGCTGCTGGGCGGCAGCGTGCCAGGCCCTGGCTGGAATCAAAACTGGTTCCTTGTCTGAATGCAGATGTGGTGTGGCACAGGCTGGTGAGGGGTCATGGAGGGGGAACTGGGGTGCTGGGGCTGCTCCCTTGGCTGGGAGCCAGCTCGGCAGTGGCAGCTCTCCCAGCCCTTGCCGTGTGCATGCTGGTGCATGCCCTTGACACATGCTTGCTATCACACCGGACCTTGTACAAATATTAATCCAGTGGAGTCAGGCGCTGTTGAGAAAGCTCGTTCAATGAAGGACACCAGGCAGACCTAGGGAGGGCAGCTGAGAACGAGCTATGCAGCACTGAGCTGAGGAAATGTGGCCAAGAGCAGCCAACTCAAACTCTCTGGGCACCTGGTGAGCCCCCAATTTGGGCTGTCCCTGCTGTGTGACTCCCAAGCCCCCCAGGGTGAAGCCCCTAAGGGCTGGAGGGCCAAGACCCTCATTCAGGACCTGACCTGGGTGCGGTGGCAGCAGCAGCAGCAGCGAGGCCTGGAAGCCAAGACGAGGGTTTAAATTCCACCATATGTAAATGATCGTCTTAGAAGGGGATCGCGGTAAGCCCCGGCAGATGAGTCACCGGGGCTTCCACCGCCCGCTGGGATTTGGCTAATTGCAAATCTGTTCCTGAAATGCGAGGTCCTGCACCTCTGCCCTCCACCGGCACTGAGGTGGGGGTCCCAGGGGTCCGGTGGGCAGGGCCAGGGTGCACGGAACGCCTGGGAACCCCACCGCGGAGCCGCTGGAGGAGCTGGAAGGGGTCCAGCAGCCGCAGATGGGGTTGACAGGAGCCAGCTGTGGGCTGTCAGCCCCGGGAACCATCACCACTGAGCTGCCCTAGCACCGCCAAAACCTCACGGTTTCCTCGCACTGAGAGGAGGGGGTGGTGGTGGGCAGGGTGATGGCACCATAGTGACAGACCTCATCCCACTGTGGCATCTGAGGAGGTGGCAGTGTGGGACAGCATGTCCCAGGTGCTGGAATCTCCAAAATCAGGCACTGGTGCCCGAGTTGGAGGCTCCACAGTGAATGTGGGCAGATGGGGAAATGGAGGCAGGAGGTGAAGCCCTTTGCTGAAGGGGTTTAGGGTTAGTACCTGCCTGGGTGCTCCCAGTGCCACCTGCACCAGGGTGAGATCCTGAGCCAGCTGTTGTGGGGAACAGGGAAGCCCTTTCCCAAAGGACTGCTGCCACAGAAGTGACACAGCCACACCCTCCCCATGTGTGACACATGGGGAGCAGGGGACCCTCTTTGGAGGTGAGCCCTGGCCTCCAGCAGCCCCAGCACAGGGTGGATTATCCCAAGCTCCAGCCAGAGTGGGAACCCAGGCACAGGCATATTAAGTGACCGATGGGAAGGGTCAGGGAGCAGGTCAGGAGCTGGGCCAGGAGCTGCACCCTGAGCCCCCAGTCTGGCTGCTCCAGGGGCTCAGAGCAGGGGGCCCCCCGGCCCCAAACCACCCCCCGCCCTGGCCCCCGATTGCAGCATGTCCGGCTGGGCCCTGGGACCAGCTGCCATTTCTCCTGCGGTTTGGGCCAGAAATAGGGTGATGGAGCAACGCTACCCTTGCCCAATGCTGCAGTGGGGGCGGGGGGCTCTGCTGACAAAGGCCCTGCTCCCTGCACCGCTCTTTTCTTTTTTTTTTTCCCTTTTAAATAAACCCTGTTAGTTCAGCTGTGCTGAGAGGGGAGGCGGCCGCCACCTCCGCAGCCCTTGAGTCAGCCCGGGGGGCTGGGGCGTGGAGGGAACAGGGCTCTGGGGGGGCCAGGGGTGGGGGGAAATGAGGCTCTGGGGGGGGTCGAGGCATGGGGGAAATGGGACTTTGGGGAGGACACAAGCAGGTGATGCCCAGGCTGTGGGGAGCCAGCCCAGCTCCTGAGACAAGGGGTGTAGGCGGCATGGTCCAGCTGGGTGAAGGCACTGGCTGGGCACCTGGAGCAGGAAGGATATGTCCCCTGTCCCTCAGCCTCGTTAATCATCCTGGGTCTTGTTTGGAGAAATGGCTTCACGGGTGCCCAGATGCCAGCACCAGCACCTCTGAGCACCCAGGCGTCTGGCTGGGGGAGGCACTCGGCGGCTAAGCCGCTCTCGCCGAGAAGTCCCTGACCTCTGGCCAGGGATCTGGTGGGATTACAGCCCCGGGAATGCTCCCTGAGCACTATGAGCCAATTACTGTGTTGGATCCCCGGCTGGGAGCACCCCTCGGCAGGCTGGGCAGTGGTGTAGGGCGAGAGGGGTAGATGGCTGAGTTTGGGGCAAGGGGGGAGGACGCAGCCCTTTTCCCGAGAGGGGTCCACTGGTGACTCCCCCACTGCCCCCAAAGTCCTGTCCTGCTCAGGTCCCTTCTTGCCCGCGTTATCTGCTGCTGGCCTGGCCAGGCACTGCAATCACCTCCCTGACACAGCAGCGCCCAACTGGGGGCCCCAGGGCACTCCCCCTTATCTGGGAGTCAAACTGCCTCTGGGTGGGGGGCAGTGGCCCCTGGCCGTGTGATGACACTCGGGTCCCCCTTCCCAGTGCAGGGGCCCCCTCGCCCTCCCCAGGGGCGGCTCATCCGCTCGGCTGGCTAATGCAATAAAGCTCTAATCAATATTTTAAAGAAAGTAAATGGACCCTCCCGCCCTCGTTAAGAGGCCACCGGGCCCCTGCTCAGGCCCCACGCCCCCAGCTGGCTTCGGGCTTTGAAAAAGAGAATAATCCACGGGAGAAAGGGGTTCTGAGGGGATCCCCCACGCCTTAACCAGCTCCTGGGGATTCAGAGGAGGTATGGGCTCTCTGGCCCTCCAGACCCTCCTGGAAAATCCCACCTCCACCACCCATGTGCACGGGGCTGGTCTGGGCAGAGGGGGGGGTCCGGTTTCACCCACCCCCGCAGCCCTGCTGAGGTTGCCGAGTTGCTTTCGGTTTATTTTTCCCCCACCACTGCACTTTGAAACGCCGTATCTCGGGGTGCGCTGCACCGCCTGAGATAAGGGCTGAGGTTTTTGCACCCGTGTGCCACCGGCATGGCTCAGATGTCCCCAACACAAGAAACCTCTTGCCCCACTAAAACACCAGCACCCCCTGAAACCCCCCGCAGCTGCCACAGCCTCCCACTGGCACTTCTTAAATCCTTCCTGAAGCAGAAACAGGAAGGTTAAACATCAGCCACTGCAGGACACTCCAAAAGGGAGCACCCAAAATGGAGAACCCCAGAGGGAGAGTGGCGGCTGCTGCAGCCAGATGAACACAGGGAGATGGATTCCTCGAGCTCCTGTGATGTGGGATGGGGTACTGGCGTGCAGGGTGCCTGTGCCTGAGGGAACACCAGCAGCACAGGAAACTCCAAAAGTGGTAGAGGCTGGAAAACTCCAGCTCCAGGGGCTGCCACTACACCAGGGGCTGCCACTACACTAGAGGCTCCCACTCCCAGTATTAGTGGGGAGCAGCAATAGTAATAATGAAATAGAAAGATCAGAGGAGATATCTTGGGGGGGCAGCAGCAGCAGAGCCCCCACAGTGCTGGGGTACAGAACTCAGAGCAGTTCTACCCCCAGCAGCCCTTTGCTGGCAGGAGCTTGCTGGATTTTTAGCCATTTCCCATGGGGAGGCCTCTTCCCACCCAAAAAATGCCCCCTTTCCCCCCAACCTGAGGAGCCACAGTGCCCTCAGCAACTGCTGCCCCTGAGTTCCCTGTTGTGCTGGGGGCTCCTTTGTTCTGCTGCCCGCGCCGGCAGCGCCCGGGTCAGGCTGAGCTGACCTCTGCCTGTGCAGTAGCCGTCCCTGGGGACGGGGAGGTGCCACGCGCCGGCTCCCTAACCTCCCTCACCTCCATAACTCTTCCTCACGCCCTCCCCTTCCTCCTCCCTTGAACTGGGCCCCCTCCTCCTCCCTCCGGCCCCCCACGGTTCAGCCGAGCACCAGTTCACAGGAATCTGTCCCAGATGGGTCAATAAAACCTGGCAGTGGAGGATGGGGGCAGCCTCTGGCTGCCAGGGTTCGGGTGTGGAGACAGGCATGGGGGCTTGGATGGCAGCACAGCCCGGTGAGGAGACCCACAGACCAAGGGTACAGGCAGCACCAGCACAACCAGAGCTGAATCCGAACTGGATCCTAACTCCCAGCAGGGAGAGCTGGACAGCCAGGGAAGCATCAGGGCTAGTGGGAGAGCAGGGGTGCCGCTGGTGCTGAGGAGCTCCTTGGCAAAAATAAAAAGGAACCCCAAAAGAGCCCATCCCTCACAGAGCAGGCAGGCAGAACCCTGGCACAGCCATGCAAAGCACCACATCCCTGCAGGGGATGCCGTACCCCATCCCTGCTCACCTGCACAGTGACCCTGCTGTGGCCCAGCATCCCAGAGCTGCTGGGGCTCCCCCCCTAAGGCGCCTCCGCCCCAGCGAGGAGCGGGGATGGGGTACGGCATCCCCTGCCCCGTGCTGCCCTCGCTGTTTACATTCCTGCTGCTCCTTCCCAGGCCGCGCCAGCTGGGCTGGGATGGAGCCCGGCGGCACGCGCTGGAGCCCAGCCAGGAGGAGCTCCCGGCCAGCACCGGCTGCGCCAGCAACCCCCTGGCCCCGGTCCAGCGGCCGCGATCCAAGCGCGGTCGCACGGGCTGACGTGCCGGGGAAAGCCTCTCCGGGCCCAGTGAGTCGCCTCCGCTCCTCCGCCCACGGAGGCTTTTCAACCCCCTCCGGCTGCTTCCACAATTCACCGGCTGCTTCCACAATTCACCACCGAGCCGGGCTCTTCCCAGTGAGCCTGGGAAGCCACATGCAGGGAGGGGGGGTGCTCAGGGAGAGGGGGCGCAGTTTGGGGGGCAAGGGAAGCGCTGGGAATGGGGCTGGTGTTCCCAAGTGCTGTGGATGTGATAAGAGATCTGGCAGAGGCTATGGCCTGGACCACAGCACTGACACGCTGACAAACAGGAAGATCAGAGCTGCGGTATTGAAAAGCCTTTTCACAGCTACGAGTTCACGGCCCTGGCCCCTCGCTCCCCGGTGGCAGGAAGCACAAGAGAGAGAAACCACAAGAAGAGAAGGTGGCTTGGGTGCAGCGGCATGAGGGATGCACAGGGCAGGAGAATCCCTCCATCCCTACAGCTGGACAAGAGCATCCCTCCATAACCATAGCTGGGCAGCACCAGGAGGACGGCCACATTCTCCGTGCTTGCTGGTGCTCCCTCTGCCAGACCTGTTCTGAGCCTGCCCACATCCAGATGTGCTGGCAGATCCTGACGGCCCCTTCCCCCATTTCGGAAGGGATGCGACAGCTTCTTGAAGGTAAAGGGGCAGAGGTAGTCGCATCCCTCCTGAAAGGCCACCACGCCCTGGCCGCTCCATCTGGGTCCCATCTGCTGCTGCTGGTCCTGCCCCTTCCCCCAGCCCCAAACTGCACTGTATTTAAACACACATCAAAGGTGCCGGGTGGCCCCTGGGGAGCCCTGGCTGCAGCACGTTTTCTTCTATCAATGAGAGCGGACTGCAGCCATCTCTGGCGCCAGGAGAGTGGGAACATGCTGGCCTTGCTGCCTGGGGAAGGCAATGAAGGGGGCAGCCAGGTGCTTTCTCCCTACTTTCACTCTTTTATGGCATTTTGGCAGTGACAGGGGGCAGCTGTGCCCCCCACCAAGCATCCATGGGGCCAGAGTTGTCCTGCCAGGCATCACCTCGTTAGTGATGGTGATGGGAGACAGACATGTCCCCATGGAAAATGGCTTGGGGAGAGTGGAGAAGAGGAAAACCAAGAGAGCTGTCTGATTTGCCATTTTGGGGTGATTTTTTCATCATTTTCAGCAAGAATCCTCCCAGATCCCTGCAACAAATCAAATCGCACTGTCTGCCTGTGCCAGAACAACCCGGACACAGGATCCACTCAGTCACCCAACCAGGGAGGGGACGAGACTGAGCCCAGCACTAAAACCTCAGAGAAATCCCACGCATTCCTAATGACAACAGCAGCTGGATCCGAGAACACTGCTGGGGGTGGCACTGCTGGAGGCATCTCCCCCACGCTCCGAGGACACACGGGTGCGCAGGGGCGGGGAGAGGGATGGCACGGCAGGGACACACGTGTCTCAGTGGGCACATACCTGCTTGAACTGCTCCTCGTAGGTCCAGTCGCCGTGGTCAGGTGCTGGTGGTGGGGGCTGAGTGTGGCCCAGGCCGGGGGGCAACCGCTCCTGTCCCCCTGGCAGCCGTGGTGGCTCTCCCCGGTAGTGCTGGGGTGCTGGGGGCTTGCGGAGCAGCAGGGATCCTGCACCTGCCCGCACCGCCTCTGCTGAGCTGAGCCCTTCCTCTCCCATGTCTTCTTCTTCCTCGTAGTCTTC
>JANPWX010000232.1:202974-215535 GCA_024734555.1 Trochalopteron elliotii
CCTCCCCCCGGGACCGCCGGCGTCTCTCCCGGTGCTGGGCTGTCCCCACGCGTGTCCCGGGGGCTGTGCCCTCCCCATGGCCGCTGGGGCTGGGGTCCCCGCGGGCCGTGCATTCCGTTCCCGGTGTGACTGGCCTTGTGTCGCCCCCAGGCAGGACCGAGGCTGTCCCGTGTCCCGTCCGGGGCCGGGCCGGCGAGATGGACCTGGCTTACGTGTGCGAATGGGAGAAGAAACCCAAGAGCAACCACTGCCCCTCCATCCCCCTCGTGTGCGCCTGGTCCTGCCGCAACCTCATCGCCTTCACCACCGACCTCCGCAATGAGGAGGAGAAAGGTACCGCGTGCCCCTTGGGAAATCTCTCCTGGAAGCTCCCGGTGCTCTTGGGGAAAGTCCAGGATCCACTGGGCCGAAGCTCTGCCTTGCCCCTGACAGCTCCTGGCTGCTGCTCCTCCTTTTCCTTCTATCCCTCAGCCTCTGGCAGTGTTTAACACGTGTTTGTTCCCGGGGAGTGGGTTTGTTTCCCATATAACAGGACTGACTTTCCTAAACCAGGACCAGGCCAGCATCGGTGTCTGGCCCCTCACTGAGTTCCCAGCACAGTTTCTACACTACCCCAAATAATTTTATGTTTTCCCTGCATCGGCTGAGGCTTTGAGGCTCAGAAACAGTGACAAGGGACAGGGAGTCACTTCTCTGTTCATGCAGATCTCACCCACATGGTCCATATCATTGACACCGAGCACCCCTGGGATGTCTACTCTGTGAACTCGGGCCACACTGAAGTCATCACGTGTTTGGAGTGGGATCAGTCAGGTGGGTTGGGATCCCTCCTCGTTGTCACTGTGTCCCACCCCTGCTGTGCATGTCCCAAAGCAATGGGATGCAATTCCTTGTGGGGCTTTGGCTGTTCCCCCTGTCCTCATGCAGTGTCATTGTCACAGGCTCCAGGCTGCTCTCGGCAGATGCTGATGGCCACATCAAGTGCTGGAGCATGACAGATCACCTGGCCAACAGCTGGGAGAACACAGTGGGCAGCGTGGTGGAGGGGGACCCGGTGGTGGCCCTGTCCTGGCTACACAATGGTGTCAAGCTGGCACTGCACGTGGAGAAGGTTTGTCTCAGCTTTGTGAGGGACCTGGGCTGGAACTCTGGCTCAGGTCTTGGCAAAGAACTCAGGATCCTGCCTGTGTTTTGTGCTCTGGGCTCTCTTGTGGCCCTGGGGAGTTTTTCCAGTCAAAGAAAAGTCAGATTCCTGGTTTCTGCTGAATTCTGAGGGGGGTTGGAGCCTTGTTTGTCTTGGTGTTTCAAATGTGTCTCCCTTAGTCTGGTACGTCAGTTCTAGGCAGGAACATGGAGATAGAACAGTTCTTTCCTTAGCAGTGGTAATTCAGAGGAAATGCATTTGGGATGCTGAGGTTTGATCCAGGGATTTGGACACAGAGATGAGCTCCTTGTTTGGAAACGTGTGTGATTCTGCAGACTCTGAAAGCTCAAATCTGCCAAGCACAAGTTCCCTGCTTGTGTGTTTTTTATTTCCTGGGATGTCCCACATAAATCCTGCCCCTCTCCCACGAGGAGAGCTTCGCAGGCCCAAATTTTGGGATGCAAACACCTCGGTTTTGCTGACCTTTGTTACAGTCCGGAGCCTCAAACTTCGGCGAGAAGTTCTCCCGGGTGAAATTCTCTCCGTCGCTGACGCTGTTCGGTGGGAAGCCCATGGAGGGCTGGATCGCCGTGACCATCAGCGGGCTGGTCACCGTGTCCCTCCTCAAGCCCAACGGGCAGGTGCTGACGGCCACCGAGAGCCTGTGCCGCCTCCGCTGCCGCGTGGCCTTGGCCGACGTCGCCTTCACGGGCGGGGGCAACATCGTGGTGGCCACGTCCGACGGCAGCAGCGCGTCCCCCGTGCAGTTCTACAAGGTCTGTGTCAGCGTGGTGAACGAGAAGTGCAAGATCGACACCGAGATCCTGCCCTCCCTCTTCATGCGCTGCACCACCGACCCCGCGCGCAAGGACAAGTACCCGGCCATCACCCACCTGAAGTTCCTGGCTCGGGACATGTCAGAGCAGGTGGGCGGCTGCTCTTTGCTCCACCTGGGCTTCCTCAGAGGGTCTGGAGGTGTCCTCTGTTTTGTTTTGTCTGTGGCACGGTTAATTACCCAGGTTAATTACCCAGCATGTCCTCTGTCACCAGGCGGACACGAAAGAAGGACACTCACAGCATCAGGTTGTGAGACGAGAAAGAAGGAAGTTTATTTTGGGTTTGGGGGTTGAATAGGGTTTGGACTTTGACCAGCGATTGGGGGATGAGGTTGATGCTTCTCTGACCCCGCTGGTCAAACCAGAAGTCCATCAATTTGTCCTTCCCCCAGGAAGGAATGCATGATTTACAAAATATCACTTTTTGTTTATGTTACAATGCCTGAGAAAACTCCAGTACAGAGTGTAAACATCAGAAGGGTGAAAAATCAGGGCAACAGTCCTCCAATACCTTTGGTATTCCTAGTTACCCTTCTGGGAAGTGCTGCTGGTGCAGCTGGAATTAGGGACCTCACCATCACCTCCCATTGATTTGATCCTCTGCTTTTTGCTGGTGGAACATGACCTGAGTGGGAGCAGGACCCTGGAAATGGAGGGTGGGAATGACCAAGGCAGTGTCTTCTCTGTTGTGACGCTTGTGGTGGGGGGCTCTGTTCCTCAGGTGCTACTTTGTGCTTCCAACCAAAACAACAGCATTGTGGAGTGCTGGTCCCTTAGGAAGGAGGGCCTGCCTGTCAACAACATCTTCCAGCAAATCTCTCCTGTGGGTAAGTGTCTGCACTGGGGACTCTCAAGAACAGGAGCTTGGTCTGAGGGAAAAAGCAGCACAGTTTCTCACATCCATTATCCCATATATGGGATTCCAAATCTCGTGTTTATTTCCAGGTGTTCTCAATCCATCCTGAGACTGGACTGTTTGCATTATAGGCAGCAGCTTGCTGTTTCCAGGAAAGGGTTTGGTTGTTGCTTTCACTTCATGAAAGACATTTTCTGTGTTTTGCTGCACAGCCGCCCTTCCTGCCGCCAGTGGAGCAAAGGCTCCCAAAGGACCAGGATCAAGCAGCAGAGCTGGATTAATCCCCTGCTCTGGCTGCCTGGGCTCCACCTGATCTCAGATAGAACAGAATTAATCGGGGCAGTTTGTTTGGTGAAATATAAAGGATTATTGTGCATAAGGATCTTAATCACCCGCAGCAGAGCTTCCCATCTAGTGAGATTTAGCAAAACATGTTGTTTGTATAATTCAGGAAAAAAAATAGAGAAATATGAGGGAAACATACTGGAAATATATGGGAAATATACCAGTGCCTGATCTGTGATCCTGCTTGGCTGGGGAGTGTGGGCAGAAATGGGGGGTGGATTTTCTGATCTCTCTGGGACAAAATTCTCACTCGTTTGCTCTTTTTCCCAAGTGGGAGACAAGCAGCCCATGATCCTGAAGTGGCGGATCCTGTCTGCCACCAACGACCTGGACCGGGTGTCAGCTGTGGCCCTGCCAAAGCTGCCAATCTCCCTGACCAACACCGATCTGAAGGTGGCAAATGACACCAAGTTCTTCCCTGGACTGGGTAAGGAGTTCCTGTTGTGTTCATCCTAAACATGTGGCTTTTACACTTGAGCTGTAGCTGAAGTAAAGCATATAGAATGCTGAAGGAAAGCTTTCAAACAGGATGTCTTCCCAGCCATCCTGCTGTGTTTCCCGTTGTGGGAAGAGGCTGTGAAATGCTGATGGTGGGGCTGTGACCCCCCCCAGCCCTTTGGCTTCTCCATGGGCTTCAGTGGTGACCACTGCTTTGGGTGAGGGCTCTGCCGTGCTGGGAGGAGCTGCTTGCTCAGCCCTGCTTGTCTCCTGTCCCCAGGCCTGGCCTTGGCTTTCCATGATGGCAGTGTCCACATCGTGCACAGGCTGTCCCTGCAGATGATGGCCGTGTTCTACGGCTCCTCCTCGCAGCGCCCCGTGGACGAGCCGGCCCTCAAGCGCCCGCGCACCGCGGGGCCCCTGGTGCACTTCAAGGCCATGCAGCTCTCCTGGACATCACTGGCCCTGGCTGGTGTGGACAGTCATGGAAAGGTTGGTGCTCTCTTACGGTGGGGTTATGTAGTGGTTTGAAAGCAAAACGAGTGAGAGGCTCCAAGTCAGAAATACAGTTTAATAGGAAGAAGAAAAAAAAAGAATAAAATAACATAAATGCAATAATACAAAAGACCACTGACAGAGTCAGAATACAACCTGAGTGGGATGATGGAAGCAGTGATCTCGTAGAAAGGTCTGGTAGCTCTGATCCTCTGGGAATCCAGTGGGTAAGGTCCCCTGTATTGTCTCAAATCCCAGATTATATCCAGGTGAGAATGCTTGGCTCCTCCCCCTGGGCAGAGAATCTCACAATGGGACAATGAGTCATACAGGGGGTCCTTGATGGCCCATTAAAGAGAGATAACTCCCTCCTGGAGTTATCTATGAGTCATGCAGCAGGACATTAACAGAAGACCCATTAACAGAAGACCCATTAACAGAAGAGGGAGGGGGGAATCTGAAAGAACACTGCTTCAGCAATTGGTTTCAACAGTTCATGAAAATGGTGATAGAATACTTTGTGCATATCTTATACTACAACCCAGGACAGGTTATTTCTCACTCAGGCTCTCTGAGGGGTGATGGGTTGCTCAGAAAACACTGAGAATTCCAGCTGTGATGTCTGTATTGGAAAAGGATGTATCTCATCAGTGCAGAAACTCACTAGTTCAGGACTGAGCTTCATTGGGCCCTGCGTTGTGGCTTTGTGGAACAATTTCAAGCCCACTCCTGAAGC
Organism: Trochalopteron elliotii; assembly: GCA_024734555.1. Classification (NCBI taxonomy): domain Eukaryota; kingdom Metazoa; phylum Chordata; class Aves; order Passeriformes; family Leiothrichidae; genus Trochalopteron; species Trochalopteron elliotii. The sequence goes on from JANPWX010000232.1 coordinate 207,825, forward strand.
CAGTTTCCTTTTGGTTCCTCCCTTCAAGCTGAGCATGCTCCGCATCTCCCCCTCCATGGGCCACGTGCTGGACATGAACATGTCCCTGCGGCACTTGCTGTTCCTGCTGGAGTACTGCATGGTGACCGGCTACGACTGGTGGGACATCCTGCTCCACGTCCAGCCCAGCATGGTGCAGAACCTGGTGGAGAAGCTGCATGAGGAGTACATGCGTCAGAACGCAGCTCTGCAGCAGGTGGGAGCTCTGGGGTAACTCCCAGGGTGGGCATGGGGATGCTCAGGGACTTGGAGTGGGGAGCAGCCAGTGCCAGTGATCAGGACATTGGTGGCTCTGCCTGGCTGTGCTCTCTGAGTGCCTGGCTCGGGCAGTGCTTGAGCTGGGGAGAGCTTCCATGTCAACAGCATTCACTTTCACTGACATCAGCGGGGTCTTTACCTGCTGGAAACTTGGGGTGAGATGGTGAAGTCTATTTTTGGCAGCTTCTGGGAACAGCAGCACGTGCCCAGCACAGCCCTCACGTGTGCAGCATTCGCTGTTCCTGTCACTCCTGCGGCAGAAAGGGAGAGCAGAGAATAAAGCAGCAGCAGCAGCTTTAATGAGCTTATGCTAATTCCTGCCTTTCCTTGTGCCTTTTGCTGTGTTTGCCCATGGCTCAGGTGCTCTCCACACGCATTGTTGCCATGAAGGCGTCGCTGTGCAAGCTCTCCTCCAGCACCATTGCCCGTGTGTGTGACTACCATGCCAAGCTCTTCCTCATTGCCATCAGCTGCACCCTGAAGTCGCTGCTCCGTCCACACTTCCTCAACACCCCTGACAAGAGCCCTGGGGACAGGCTCACTGAGATCTGCTCCAAGATCACGGATGTAGGTACTGACTGCTCACAACATCCCAGGGTTTGGGATTGGACTGTTCCCTATGGTGTCACAGTCTCATAGTAACTCCTGGATTTGAGGGGGAGGACAAGGGTGACCTCCAGAGAGAGAGTGTGAGGTTTGGATCCATCTTCCTGAGCCAGGCAATGTCTTGCTTCTCTTCCAGACATTGACAAGGTGATGATTAACCTGAAGACGGAAGAGTTTGTCCTGGAGATGACAACACTGCAGTCCCTGCAGCAGCTCATCCAGTGGGTGGGGGATTTTGTGCTCTACCTGCTGGCCAGCCTTCCCAACCAGGTGAGACCTCAAGTGCTGGGAACATGCCAAGAAGACACAAACACCCATGGGCAGTGCTGGGGAGCTTTAGCCAGGACACACAGGGCCACATGTCCCTGTCAGCACAGGCACTGGGGAGGAGTAAGGAACAGCAAAATTAGAGAATGGCCCTTCCCATTCCCATCTGGGTCTGGTGACCAGCACAGTACCTGGGGGATTTGGGGACACTCCTCTTGCAGCTCTGCAGAGATGTCACCTTCAGTTGACCCTCCACCATCCCCAGCATCGGGTTCCATAGGGTGTGCGCTGCTGCAAGCAGGAGCTGTCTGGATGCAGTGTGGTGGCTGGGGTGGGTGTGACCCCCACCCCAGGCTGGTGTGACCACCCCCCCCAGGCTGGTGTGACCCCCACCCACACCTCTGTCTCCCCTCAGGGCTCCCCGGTGCGCCCTGGGCACAGCTTCCTGCGCGACGGCGCGTCCCTTGGCATGTTCCGGGAGCTCATGGTGGTCATCCGCATCTGGGGGCTGCTGAAGCCCAGCTGCCTCCCCGTGTACACAGCAACCTCAGACACCCAGGACAGCATGTCCCTGCTCTTCCGGCTCCTGACCAAGCTCTGGCTGTGCTGTGAGTGTGGCCGGTTCCCTGAACCGTAATTCCTGTAGCAGTGGGGTGGGACATGGCTCCGAGGGGTTCTGGCACGTTGAGAAAGGGCAAGTGCAGCTGCCAAGGTTATTGTTCTCCAGGCTGAGTTGGCAGTGGAAGAGGAGGCTGCACGCAGCTCTCCGGAGCTCTGAGGGAAAAATGTAAAGGTCACAGGGTTCTTTCCTTCGTTTCCCATGCAGGTCGTGAGGAAAATCACATCACAGAGCCCGATGATGCCCTGATCGATGAGTGCTGCCTCCTGCCCAGCCAGCTGCTCATTCCCAACATTGACTGGCTGCCCATCAATGATGGCATCATCAGCAAGCTGCAGAACAAGCAGCTGGTCCGCCTGCAGTTTGGGAAGGCTCCCGGGCTCGTTGGCCACACTGTGTCTTCCCAGTTCGATGCCTTTGTCAGGTACAAACCCCTGGAACAAATCAGTGCCATGGTGAGAAGGAGTCTTGGCAGCTCTGAGGTTTGGCTTGTGTTCTTGCTGCTGTGACCCAAGAGCAGTTTGTCCTCTCTGCTCAAATCTATTTCTCAGCTTGTGATGGGCTGGGAATTTTAAGTACTGAAAAGTGATAGCAAATGAGGGGGAAACCGCCATTGATTGATGTGATTAATTGTGTCATTGTGACAACAAATCTTGTGGCATTGAGTGGACAAGTGGGCAGAGCCTCTGCCATGTTGGCCAGTGAGATGCAGCTCCCTGTTCTGGGAGCAGCTCATGGAAAGGGAAACTCTAGGAAAGTCCTGTTCTCCTTCCCCAGGGCCCCTGGACAGCCCAAAATTGACCACCTGAGGCGGCTGCACCTGGGCGCCTACCCAACAGAGGAATGCAAGTCCTGTACCAGGTAAGTGACCCTTGCAGTGGAGCTTGGGCAGGACTTGGACTGTCCTTTGTCCTTCAGGAGCTCTCTGAGGCCCATTGGGGCTGTGCTTAAGGTGTCTCCAACCTGGAATGCCCATGTCATTGTCAGAGAGACATTGTTGCAGCCTGGCCTTTGGGTTAAAAATCAAACAGATCAGATAAAGCTCTTAAAGTAATCTGGCCTGGAGGAGACCCTGCAGCAACTCCATTATGTGATGGCCACTTCTGTGGGTCTGGTTATTAAAGCACCTGTGTGGTCATAGCAGGGCTGGAGGGAGGAATCACCCCACTGCCCCTGCTCCCATTTTGGGGTCATTTTCCACCAGGCTTGCATTTCGTGCTGTTCTACTCATCCACCCTCATGGGAGAGCCTGAATTTCAGGATAATGGCTCAGGGAACAAACATCCATCTAAGTCATGTGATTGAATTAGCTTTAATTACTGGTTTTAATAGAAAGCCTCTGTAGCAGATCATTTTTGTGAGATGACTGTCAGTTGTTTCATGTATAAACAGCAGCTGGGGCTGTTCCTTGCCAGGCTCCAGCTCCAGCAGAGCCCTCAGCGGGATTGTTGCTCGCTGGATTCAGCTGGTTTTGGTGCTCACAAGTGTCACCTGCAGATGACAGGAGCTGCTTTCCCCCATGAATACCCAGATCCCTGTGTGATCCATGCAGCACCCCAGCAGTGCTGGCCCTGCACTGCCCCCCAGGCTGGCTGCACCCTCCATGTCCCCCCAGGTGTGGCTGTGTCACCATGCTGAAGTCGCCCAACAAGGTGACAGCAGTGAAGCAGTGGGAGCAGCGCTGGATCAAGAACTGCCTGTGTGGGGGGCTGTGGAGGAAGATGCCCCTCAGCTACTCCTGAGCCCTTCCTGGGGTACAGTGGGGGCCAGGAGCTGCATGGGGCTCCCTTCACAGAGATTTTGGGACAAGGGCATGGCAGCTCCTCTCCCTCATGCTGGAAAAGCTGCTGCTGGTTGTCCTTGTTTGAGCTGTGCTAGAAAACAAAGCTCAGGGAGCTCTTTTACCAGGGAAGAGCTGGAAAGGAATGCCAGCAGTTTCCCCATAATTTGGGGCCCAGGAGAAGGGAGCTTGACTGTGTTTTGGGGCTGTGCCAGCAGAGCAGCAACATCCTGGCAGCTGCCCTGGCCTGGGCAGAGTGGTGATGAGGCAGCTGGTGAGGAACAAAGTCCCAGTTGAGGGGAGCACAGCTGGTTCCTCACATCCATCCTGTGCCTCTGGCTGCTTGGGAAGTGCCACATGGGCTGGGCAGTCTTGGTCCCTCAGCAACCTTGTCCCTGAGACAGGAGTTGGCTCCTGTGTGCCCATGTGTTGGGTGGGAGCAGGAATATGAGTGCTGCTGCCTGGAGTGAACCCTCCCTTTGCCTCTTGCCGTTGTAAATAAAAATTCTCCTAATTTTGTACAGAACCATGTGGTTTGTTTCCATGGTGTGACGTGGCCACCCAGCAGTGGAGCCACAGGAGGGCTGCCAGAGCATCTGTCAGGAAAAGAACCACCATTGTTGGAAAAGGGGGAAGGGGAAATGGATGTTTTCAAGGTTCACCTTATGGACACTCGAGAAAAAAACATCAGATCCTTGGGGTTGTGTAAGCCTCCAGCTTCAGCAAGGCTGGACGCTTTAGCGTGCCAGAGGAGGAGCAGCCAAAAATCCTTTCAGATTTTTGCCCTCCTTTGCCCTCAGCTGCTGCTGCCCCGGGCAGAAAATCACATCCCAACCTCCTGGATCCAGTGTGGCTGTGCCTGTGGAGCCCCAGCCCTTTGGGGTTGATCTGGGCCCGCTCCTCTCCCAGGAGTCCTTCAGCTCTTAGAGAGAAAAGCCTGGAGCCTTCTGCTGCTGCATCCCAGCCAGCAATTCCAGGTCCCCACAGACCGTTTAAGAGAGGGAGTGAGCCAGTCTTAGTACATTCCTTTCCCTCTGGAACCATGATTTCATTATTCTTGAAAACTGGAGCTGGTGACAGAGTTCATCCCTTGACTCCAGCGAATGTTTCGCTGTACAGAGCTGTAAGAGCTGCACAGACCTGTCCCCCTCTGCTCTGCTGGTAATTAAGCACAATCAAATGGCTAATTAGGAAACTGCACCTTATTAAGGCTCTTTTCCCCTGTAAGTAAAACTCAAACTGGGCCCTCTTGTGAGCCCCTTATAGAATAGGTTTGGGGTTATTTAATGTTTTATTGGTAAAAGGGAACAGCAGCACAGCAGGGGGATGGAGACAAGTTCATGTCCCCCTTAGCTCTCTGCTGACCACAGAGCTCCTGGGATGGGACTGGAAGGGTCTGGCAGTGCCCTGGGCCGTGCTGCTGCCCTGCTCCCATCTCTTGTGCCTTGGCCCTGCTCCCTCCAAAGACAGGGCAGTGGGAGAGCAGAGGTCTGGGGGTGACCAGGGCTGTGATGGGAAGATGTGGGCTGTGCCCTGCCCTGCCCCTCAGCTCCTGGGACAAGAGGGTTCCAGTGAGAATCCAGCTGGGTTCCAGCACAGATCCCACCATGGGAGCCAGAGCTGCTACTGCCATATCAGCAACAGGCAGATTCTGCTTTTCCAAATATTCACACAACGACCCTGCAGGAGGTGCCAGTTCTTGATCACATTCTGGCCACACTGCAAGATGTGTCCCCTGCTCCCACCTGAGGCCCCGCCATCCCCAAGGGCTCAACCTCAGCATCTCCCACCCCATGTCCAGCTCCTCCCGGGCAGGGGCTCCTTGTGCAGACCCCCCCAGCTCCCTCCTCCACCCCACTCCTCCAGCCCAACAGCTCTGCAGGAATCATCATCACTTTATTGCAGCGGTCGCAGGCAGCATTCTGGGCACCTTCAGCAAAGCCTGTTGAGGGCTGACCCCCAATTCTCCCCCACCTGGGCCCTGTGCGTTGTGAGTGGGAGGCCAGGGACCCCCTTCCTTGGCTCCTCGCCAGTCCCCTGGCCCAGCCCTCCTTCCTGGCTTGTGGGGACGCTCTGGCAGCGGGGTGGGCAGCAGTGGGAGCCCGTGGCAGGCAGTGGGGCAGCACTGTGGGTGCTCTGGCCATGCTGGCAGCAGCAAGCCATGGCATGGAGCAGGTCCCTGCAGTGCCTTCAGCGAGTGTTCCCCTCCCCATCGGCAGAGGCCATGACGCCGTCGATCCAGGCAGCGTAGGGGGCGATGCGGGTGTAGATCGCCGGCTTCTTGTAGTTGCCACAGACGCGGGAGCCGGCCGTGACCACCCCCTCGGCCACCCCGCCACAGACCAGGGGGCCACCAGAGTCTCCCTGCAGGACCAGACCTCATCAGTACGGCCAAAGGTTTGCTAGGACACCCCAGCCCATCTCCCACCCCTGCATTCCTGCCTCCAGGCTTGTGTGAGCTGCTCTGCAGCGGCAAGCACAGGGGACACTCACCCCAGGGACATTGTCCCCTCCTGCTCTGCAGCCCCTCACCTCTCCCAGATCACTGTGCTCTGGTCATTGTGCCCTTTTGCCCCCTCCCAGCCCTCCGGGGGCCCGTGGTGGGTGTGTGGTACCTTGCAGGTGTCCATCCTGCGGGAGTCAGTGCACATCATGTTGTGGGTGATGGTGCCGTCGTGGCGCGTGCGGTGGTTGCAGACGTCGCGGCTGATCACCGGCCGCTCCACCTGGTGCAGCTTGTCCGGCCTGGTGCCGCTGTGGTCGATGGTGCCCCATCCCGCCACCTCGCACACCGTGTCGGCCGCCACGTCCCTGTCCTCCCGCTGGAAGGGCAGCACCCGCACGTCTGCGTTCAGCTCCGCCTTCTCCTCCAGCTGCCACGAAGCCAGAGGGGACCCAGGTCACAGGGGCAGCTGTGCCCAGCACCCCAGCAGGGCACAGTGAGCCCAGCTGTGATACTGAGATCACCCTGTCCTCAGCCACACTCAGGGCTTTGCCTCCTGGTTGGAGCCCCAGGATGCAAGCAGAGACCAGAGCTGGAGGTGGGAGGAAGATGGAGGCATTTGGACGCAGCTCAAAGGTCTTTGGTCCCATGGGACAGGGAGGGATGGACAGGGGAACCAGGCCCAGCCTGACCATGAACATTTCCTCCGGCCAGTCAGTGACCCTGCAGGATCCTAAGGGACAGGGGGATTTGTAGGAACGGGGCCGTGCCTGGTGGGGAGGAGGGTCCCATCAACGGCCAGCCCACCTGGAGGAGGAGGAGATCATCCTTGTTGTTGTGGATGTTGCTGCCAGGGTGGGGGAACTGGGCGCGCACTTGGTACAGGCGTTTGTGGGGCTCTGGTTCCGTCAGCGAGTGGGCACCCAGCAGCACCTGGAAGAGTTTGCCATCCCTGCAAGAGAGTCAGAGTGTGGGACAAACAGCTGGGGGTGTCACCGCACCCAGCCATGGAAATGGGGTGCTGTGGGGGGCAGAGAGCCCACCAGGGAGCTCCGAGATGTCCTGCAGCCCCTGTCCAGTCCTTGCTGCAGATGGGAGCTGAGTTGCACGCTGAGCTGAGCTCGAGGTTATGGAGTGGGATTTGGCCTGAGCCCAGCAGCCCCCCCAGCCATGCACTGATCCCCACACACACTCACGTCTCCTCGGTGCAGTGGGCAGCGCTCAGCACCCACTGCTCAGCGATGAGGAAGCCCCCACAGATGTGCTGCCCGTCCAGCTGCAGCGAGGCCATGTACGGCTTCAGGTGGGGCCTGGCTACGGAGCCCCTCAGGATCCGTCCCCGTGGCTGCCCTGCAGGAAAGAGGCCGGGTCAGCTCGGGGGCACGGGCAGTGCCACACCCGTGGTCTCTTCCTGGGATCCCTGGACCCCTCCTTGTGGCCTCACCAGCACCTGGCTGCAGGTGGAGGCCGGAATTGGGGATCTGGGCAGGCACCCCTGTGCCATGTCACTGCCCTGGGGTGCAGGGAGTGCACTCACCATTCACCGGGGCCCAGAGCAGCAGCAGCAGAGCGAGGACAAGGACGGGAGCAGGACTCAGTCCCATGGCTGCAGAGCCTGGCGATGCCTCTGCCTGGCTGGGGGGTGTGCGGGGGTCCTGGGATGTGCAGGGGCTGGGGGATGGACGCTGCTCACCCGAGG